>BSBK01002085.1:292500-892500 GCA_027943335.1 Chamaecyparis obtusa | reverse complement strand
CCGCCCCGATTCTAGATGGGCATCCAGATTCCCTGTGTGTTCTGCATGGGCAGCGGCTATGGGGGGGCCAAAATGCACCTGCCCCATTACCGGGTTCAGCATCGCCATGCCTCATGATGCCATGACCCCATCAACCATCGACTTCCAGTCAAACCTTTATGCCTGTCTTAAAATTTGGAATTAATTTATGGAGTTCGTTTTGCCAGTAATTCCTTTTGCCATAAGCGTCCATTTGTATCGCCGAAACTGTGTATTTTTATGACAATTAAAATTAAAAATATAAATATAATGTTCTTTTTGTTGATTAATAATTTAAATTGTTTATTATTTTTATTAATTGAATAATTTTTGTATTTGTATATATTACCTTTTTTAAATGTTGATGAAAAAGATTATATTTATATTTTAAAAAAATTAAACTTTTGAAATAATATTCTAAAAATTTCATTAATTTAATTTATAATGTAGCAATTAAAAATATAATTTAACTTTATGATGATTTATATAATTTTATTTTATAATTATTTAATAAAGATTTTTAATAGTTATATATATGAGAAAATTTATTTTTATTTATTAATAAGATATATGTTATTAATACGATTAGGCATTTTATTGAATGTAATTTTGTAATTATACAGAGCTCAAGATTAATTTTTATGTTCATTATGAGGAAAAAATTGAAATGTATTTGAAAGAATTGTTGTATTTGAGAAAAGTTATTTTTGTTGCGTTAAAAAATTATTATTATAATTCGCATAATTTGACACTATTTTTTGAACATTAGTATTTTCATTTCTTTTTTTATTTTAAATATGATGTATTCATATGAAGCATAATAGACCAAATGGTACATGACAAATTGGTGGCAACATAAACACAACAAGATGATGATGAACAACTATACTATACATATTGAAATTTAGGGCATCATAGTGTTATCATGATGATAGAACATCACATCTATTGCAAATGCACCAATCCAAAGAAGTAAAATTTGGATAATTAAATAATATAAATAAATTCTAAAAATCCCTCATAGTGAAACTCTTAATCTTGACTTGCATTAAACCCTTTTGTAAGATCAATTTTATCGCATCAATTAATTTCACATCCAAAGATTTTTTAATTTGACTTCAAAATATTTTTTACAGCTATTATCTTCTAAAACTACAATCTTTCCTTTATATATGCAATATTTACATGTGAAATGAATATAATTTTAGATAAGTGGTATGAACAAATACTAAATATTCAATTATATTAATGTTCTAAGAATACTGATAATATAGTTAAATATAATGTTTGAAAAGATGCATGCATGCTCTGATTTTAGAAGAGAGTGAAAGTTCTCAACAATCAATACATTAAAGTATAATACACTATAATGACTATCCCAAAAAGTATTGCCGATGATCTTTCATATAAATATCATCAACACCTGCAATTACATTGAATTAGTTCTACAAATAATTTTCAAATTAAACTCTGATTTATTGAAGTTCAATTCATATTTTTCTTACCATGTCCACTTTGCATTGTGTCCATTATTTGTATTGTTTGATTAAGATCAACAGAAAATAGTTCCATAACTTTTTGAGTGTTTTGTTGATCATCTAAATCTGCAAGACTCAAAATTAATTCAACTTATATCTTACATGTATAGAATTAATTTGTAAATTAAAAACTCAAAATTATTGAAGTTCATTTCGTAATTTCATTACCATTTCTAGCATGTTTTGTATCAGTTGTTGATGTCTTCTTAGAATCAATAGAAATAGATGGTACATGTTCTTGATTTTTTTGTTGATCATCTAATGCTGCAATAACATGAACATTTAACACGTCAGTTTCGATAAAATAAATTTACAAACTAAAGATTTAGAAATGATTTATTTTTTATTTATAATTTCGTGATCATATCTAGTTTGCATTGCATCCATTGTTGTTGATGTTGATGTTTATAGTTTTGATCAAATATAATGATCACAATATTGTGAGAAAATTAATAAGCAATATATTAATATACATATAATGATGGACATTATTATTATATTAATATACAAACTTATAATATTGAATTAAATAAACATCTTTGAATTAATAACATTGTTATTCAGATAAAACAATATGTGATAATATTATCCTACATTATATACATATTGATATATATAATAATAATGATATTATTATATATATCAATATGCAATGTATATATTATAGTTGATAAAATAAATAATATTAATCTCATATATATTATACCAATTGATATTGGTTTAAACAAAATAAAAGAAATATATTTAATACCGATTTGTATCGGCTATTTATATCGATGCAGATTATTACCAATACGTATTGGTCTTACACATCACCGATGTGTATCAGTCTATGACTGTGTTTACTCACCGATCAGTCTTCATAGACTGCGACTAATAATTTGGTGATCTGTGATTGACGTGTACCATCGAGCAGTTCATTACAGTATTGGGTGACTTGGCAAAGGTACCGATTACTATCGGTTTAGGTTAACAGTGATACCAATGGATATCGGTTGGCATATGGAACTGTAATACCGATGGATATCGGTTGGTTTATGAACGCCGTGTATTATCGATTAATATGAAATGGTACAGATTAAATGGTGGAAAGACATGTTGATGAACAGACATGTCTCCACGTGTGAAGACATGTCTCTTCATCAACATGCCTTCACTTATATATATAGATATTTCTTGATTGGATGAAAGATATATTGAAACAATACAGTCTTTCTTCTATGAGGTGCAAAGTTATAATATAATATTATTAGATATATTTGTTAATATATTTGTAATATGTACATCTATTGTGATTATATGTATCACACATACTAAGTTGAGATAAGAAAAATTAAAAGCCATACGTTCTTGATCCAAAACTTAACAGTTGATGTTTGGTTAAGATCAATAGAAAAGGGTAACATATGTTGTTGAACTTCTTGATCATCCAAAGCTGCAATAAAATTCACATTTAACATATTAACTTAGATAAAATGTTCAATAATAAAATTAATTTATGTAATTAATCTAAACAATATTAAAATTATTAGTTACCTGCAATATTTTGTTGAAATGTTTGAACAACTATAATATTGAGCATTGATGGTTGATCTCCTGAAATTGTGCGTTGTTTGTTTGATTGAGTATTAAAAAATGGTTAGACCTATGAAATTAGTAATTAATTATAAAAATAAATAAAAGCATTTAATATTTAATAACTTACCATTTGTAACTTGAATTTCATCTATTGTTGTTTGGTTTAGATCAATGGAGAAAGGTAATCGACGTCGTCAAGCACTTCCTTGCTCAACCAAACCTACAATGACATTGTTTAACATAAGAAATAGAAATACAAAGCATTACTATGTAAATTACTTAAATAATTTTGAATAAATGAACTCACCTTGTTGCCTGATCAGATCTCTTTCTTCTTGTATAGCTATGCCTGAGCGATTAGTGGCCTTTTTTTTTTTCTTTCTACATCCTATAGAGGGGAACTGAAAATTTTCATGTTGGGCTCTTTTCTTTAAGTTCCTAGATACAACTTTGTGTCTTTGATGAATGGAATGAATTTTGTGCATTTTGCTAGGACTGAACCATGGGGATATTCATCTCAAAGACATGTTCTCTGAGCCAGGGATTGATTTAAATTTGGAAGATGAAGCAAGAGATGCATGAATATCTTTTTTAAATCTCTCAACACACTGACTAAAAATGTCTTTTTCTTCTTCACTAGTGGGTAAAATTTGGAGCAATGAGTTTAAATAGTCAATAGATTTTTGAAACTGATCATTGGTAGTATTAGATGATTTCCAATCATCCGCAATATGAATAACAATGATTAAAAAAAAACATATTTAATAACTTTTGATATTTCATTAAAAAAATGTTTTTGTTTTAAATTTACCATTTTTGTCAACTTCCCTAACAACAACCTCAAGCAGTTCTTGATCATGTGAAAGTATACAACCATCTACAATTGAAATATGAAATAGTTAATGTTGAGAACCATAAAATTATTTAATATTTAAATGTAAAGATCATATCATCATTACCATTGACATTAATTTCACGATTAGAACTCCCGTTGACTTTGTCATTATCTTCAACCAATGGAGAAGAAGCTTCTGCAATTTAGAATAAGACTAATTTAGTTAGTATTAAAAAAATATAATAATTATATAAATATATTTATTAAACCTCAATCTCAAATGAAACGTACCAACAACTTGATTATGCTCATTTGGTTTGTTCCTCTTTATAAAATCCAAGATCTTCAACACATGTTTGCATGTGTTTCCCCTTTTTGCCCACTCACAATCACACATGCAAATCTGGTCCAAATTTTCTCACAAAATACCATTTTGTTGGAGTAGTTTGACTTCCTACTCTATATGTGTTTGGGAGGAGATCATATGGATAACAGTCTGTATAATCTGGTATTATTTTTGATCTCTCTAAAGCAGTTATGTAATATCTTTCCTTTTTGAAGTTGGTTAAAAATCCAGATAGCTGCAAATATCTTTTATTTTTATAGAAGGGCTCTACCCTATGGAAAAGTGTATGAATGAGCCAATCCATTCTCCTTGTACATTTTTTAGAACGATCACTTAAATGGTGACTCTTGATGTCGGAGTGATATGATTCTATCGAAGCATTAGTTTCCCGATTTGCATGAGAGAAGCTTCGAAATTTTTTTCCCACATCTCTAAAACAAATATAATGATATCTTAGCATATAAAATGAGCAACTTAAATTATATAAATACATAAAAAAAATATATAAAGGACAATTTTGATGATCTTACCAATACGACTTTCATCATGACACCAATTTTTCTGAAAGTACTCAATAAAATTCTTTTCTTCTTTGAATTCCTCCATGAAATCTTTTATCAAGTGAGTAGTGACATCTTCATTGTCACTCATTGCATACATTATATCACCTATTCTATCAAACATTTTTGCCCCAACATCCTTATTGCTGACAAATCTATATTATATAAAATAACACAAAGTTATGATGTTGACATATGTGATTTTTCATATATTTTAATGAAATATTGACTTACCTATATACATTCTTCAACCATGCTCTACGTACATGCCAAATGCATAATATTACTCGGCAATTGAAGGATAATCTACAAGTTACATATTATTAAAGTTCATAAGTAGCATTCTAATAAAGTAATTGTTAAATTGGAACTAGTTTATGGTGAAAATTAGGAAACATATATTGTATAGCCTAAATATTAAGCAATTGCACTCTTATAAATATAAAGTAAGGTTGATAAAACCTGATTGCTTGAATTTAGGCACTAGCATCATCTGTCATGAATGCATTGACATGCCAATCTTCTTTATATTCTTTCCCTCTTTTGTAAACCTCTGCTAGCCATTCATATATATCCTCAACTTTATTTCTTGAGGATATGGCCCATGCAACAGGTACACCAACCTCTTGTTCATCAAATACAAGCCAGGTATACAATTGATACTGCACATGAATAAATCAATGATAATTAAGTTTTGAGATAAATTAGACTAATAACTGAATTAAGATCCATTAATAAAATTAACAGTGTTCTACTTACAACATGTTTATTTGTTGAAAATGTAGAATCCATTGCAATAATTGAGCCATGTGAATGTTTCACCATCATCTCTCGCATCCATTGTGTTTGCATGCCTATGATAAATGGAATATTTTCCACATAGTTTGGTGTTTTATAGTAGAAGAAGTTATCTTTCTCCTCTACATGCCACAAACATACACTTTTTGCATGATCATTTTTTTGTGAACGTAGGGAACGTACCCTATTCCATGCATTTAATACATCTTTTCTCAACAAGTATGTGTCCCTCTTATTCATTAGCTTTGTCATACCATAATCTAAGTAATGTTGTTCACATATTGTGTCAATCCCAACACCCATTAGTAATAGGGATTCAATATATGATTTACATTCATTTGATAGCCTTGGTGCAACACTACTCCTTGGATCACCAGAAGGGTCATCATTTCCATGACAAAATTCACCATTAGCATCTTGATGACTATACAAATTATATGCAATAATTGCAACATCTAGCCTGCCATACAAAACCTTAACATAAAAGTGGGTTTGACAACCCCTTTTTTGGACAAACCTTCGTATCCTTCTCATGTTTTCATGTTTGTTTCTTTTATCCTCAGGTCCAAAAGCACAATGGTAGCTATTTATACATGTACAAAAATCTATATTAATCAATATAATAAATAAAAATAAAAAGATGAAATGCTTAATTAATTTATTAAATTTAGACAAGTTACCTTGAATACATCTTCGTGTTGTGGTCAGTAGGTTTTGTCAAATTATACTCCCTATATTTTTTGCGTATAAATGTTGTTTCTTTACCATCCAATAAACCTTCTCCTTTGACAAAATGAGGGAGTCTCTCAAGAGGGATAGTAGCACACCAGTCTATCTGTTGAGTACTATCATCTCCAATAGGTGTCCATTCAAGTTCGTAACTTGAAAAATGATTTCCTTCATTGGGGATGTCTTCCACATCTAACTTGATAAGTGATTCCCATTTATTTTTTGTACCCATCTTGAACAAATTTAATATGATTAGTGGCCCTCTATTATAAATTAATCTGCACAATTTATATTTTAAATTTTAGTAATAAAATATAATAATGAATTTAATTTTAAATCTAAATTCCTGATTGTTGTTATTTTAAGATGGTATTGTTTGGAATATGTTTATATAATAAATTATAAATCATCATTAAATTTTAAAATTATATGTATGAATTTCATTTGTTTTTTTTGAGATATTGATGTGATCTATCATAAGCATCAAGTGAGGCTTCATTATTTCGATTGCTCACTTCTTTGTCATGTATAAATTTTTACTTTTTTTTGTTCCTTTTGTCAATATGTAGTGAGTTTACCCGTAAATCATGAATCATAGTTGCTTGATCAAAAAGCTCTACTAAATTACTTATTTGTCACACATAAAGTACTAGTTATTAAATTGGTGTAAATATAATATATTTACAACACAGATAAAGTATTTTTAATCAAATTGACCTATAGAGATAATATATTTAGGATAGATTCTAGATTTATCCTTAGTTGTCTTCCCTAAAAAAATTGTAACTTATCTTAAAAGATAAAATTAAGTTTTAATTGTGTCATATATATATATATATATATATATATATATATATCATTAAAGTAATCAACAAGAATTGTGGTTTTAAGTTCAAAGTTTGATGAATGTACCTATCATTGATTGGAGTAACAAATAGCTTAAATTTATTTAGTTGTTTAAGCTTGCTAGGACACTGATATAATAATATTTGCTAATGGATTTAATGATATTCAATGCATCCGAAATGTTATATACATAAAGGCTTATAAGTTTTTGTTTACTTGTTGCATTTGTGATTGATGTTTTCCTTGATTATTGCTGAAAGGAAAAAGTTAAAAGAGGCACAATTTTGACACAATATGGTTTGCTTTTTGTTCACTGTTATTGTTTACATAATCATAAGAATTTATTGAGAAGGAGCATTATAGCATTATTAAGTGACATTAGTTTGAATTCTATTATTTATTTTTTAAAGTTAGTATTTGGCATTGAAATATAAATTGAATTATATTATTATAGAAAAGCAGAGTGAAGAAAATCAGATTTTTTTTTTTTATCTAAATAAAAATTCAGAGAAAAAAATAATCAAATTTCTACTTTTAAGATTTTGATAATCCTTGTTTACTTTGCAAATATAGATGGAAAAAATATTTTCATAAATAACATTACTGACTTATTTTATCAAAATATTTGACAAATGAAGGAGAAAGCATAAAAAAACAGAGAATAGAGCTCTATAGCCATACCTTTGTGAAGTAGTTTGTTAAATTTTGGAAGCAGTTGATAATGCTGGATTCTTGTCCAATCCAGAACGTTGCAAAGCAAGATTAAAATAACAATATGAAATTTCTTTAATCTGTAAAATACAGAGCTTTGGGAGTTGTGGGAAAATAACAATATGAAAATTTCTTTGGGAATGGAATTAGCAATTGGCCGGTATAAATTACGCATGCCATAAATTAAGTTTCAGCGATACAAATGGCAAAACTAACTCCATCTTTTATGCCTGGCATAAATTACCCCATATTTTACGACAGGCATAAACGTTTGACTCGAGAAAGTACCGTAGTGGATGGTTGATGGGGTCATGGCATCATGAGGCATGGCGATGCCGAACCTGGTAATGGGGCGGGTGCATTTTGGCCCCCCCATAGCCGATGCCTTTTGCATGACGATGAAATAAACTAAGTAATACCTATCAAATTTAAGATGCTACACAGTATTTAGTAAGTTACTGGATCCTTGCATTTAGTGGTGGATCCTGATTCTGGTGTAATTCTGATTCTGATTCCTTCCGGATTCTGGACGGGCATTTAGATTCCCTGTGGGCAGAACCCACAGGGAATCTAGATGCCTGACTGGAATTCTACCGGAATTTGGGTAGAATTTGGAGGAATCCACAGGCATGCAAGGTTGTCAGTGCCCAAAAACGAGTCCCACATGCCATTTTTTATTTTATTTTTAAATCTAAAAAGCATTTCAACCCTAATTTCAACCAATAAAACATGCATTTGGTCATTTGATGATCATTCATTCATCTCTCAAGCATTTTTCACCATTTTTGCTTTGTTCTACAACTGTAACATTTTTGCTTCGAAGATGTATTTGGATATTAAATATAAGATATGGCTTGTAATTTAAATTTTCATTGTGTAATGACATTTTGAGACTTTTGTAAAGTATGAATATGATATATGAGGTATTTTATTTATAATTTTATTGGCAATTATGGATTTATGAGTATCATGCTTCTAACTTCTTATTATTATATATTTAAAATTTTGAATTAATGATGAATGAACATTGAACATGTTACAATGTATGAATCTATGAATATAGATACATACATGTACATATATATTTGAAAATATCTATTTATCTATATACCTGCGGTATCAGAACCTACCCCCAAAAAACTTTTGCCAAATCCAACAATCTGAATCTGAATCAGAACTAGGACTGACAACTTAGTAATTATAAAATAGAATCTATAATAATACATATAATATATAGGGGTTCACCACTTAGTGTGTTGGTTAAGTGGTGGTTTTGTTATCCTCACCAAGGTTGAAACCCCTGTTGTGCCATTGTGATCGTGGACTTACACCTTCATTGATCCAATGTGCTGCCATGAGCAATCATAGAGCTTCAAGATAAGGTTTGCTTTTTTTTTTTCAAAGCCAAATCCAGATGTAGTTTATAGAGTTTTGACATCTGCATTTCCAGAAGGTTTCAACATGGTCAACTTTGACCATTAATATCTTGCAAGCCCCTTTGCACACATGTCCAATGTACCTAAATGAACTTGGATGCCCAATGACAGATTCTCAAAGTGAGATTCAGTAATTTTTAGGGCACATTGTTGATAGTGTTTAAATGTGCTATGATATGTCCATTTGCAGAAAATATGAGATGGCCAATTTCGAGCATTAAAATCTCATACTTCAGGCGGCGTCAATAGAACCCATTTGTTAGTCATATCCCCCTGTTAGGAGTTTGTAGGTCTACGCATTTTCATGGCTCATAAGAGTTGTTTGATCAGTTTTTAGATGTGATTCTAGAGGCCGCTCAACATGTTTGAGTCACAGAACAGAGATATTAAA
Source organism: Chamaecyparis obtusa (assembly GCA_027943335.1). Classification (NCBI taxonomy): domain Eukaryota; kingdom Viridiplantae; phylum Streptophyta; class Pinopsida; order Cupressales; family Cupressaceae; genus Chamaecyparis; species Chamaecyparis obtusa. Next base: position 882,714 of record BSBK01002085.1, on the reverse strand, counting down.
GTTAGATTTAGATGATGACCCGCTTAGTGTTTTTTTGTTCTAGGTTCATTCAAGGTTACATTCAGTCTATTTTGAGGTGAAAGTGTTTCAGAACAAATTTGTTTTAGGCCAGGTCCATAAAGGAGACCTGACATTCACCATGGAGACCTTGTGGCCATTTAATATGGTTTCAAGATATAATCTTATTTTAAATCAATTTTTTATTTTAAATAATAATGTTTATACATGAAGGTATTAAAGGAGTTCCACCCCAAGTGAAGATGAAAAGGGAAACTTTTAAATCTCCTTGGTGATTTAAAATTTACAAATGGGATGCTAGAAATGAAAATTAAAACTTAAACCATTTTTGGAATGATTTAAAAATCTTTGAAATGGCATAAAAGGTGAAGATAAATATTATTGTTTGGTTGGAGTCACGTGTCTCCAGCTCGCATCCCTGCAAGTGGAAAAGCATATTCCTAAATGAGCCTACGATGGTGCGAGTGGAGAAGTTAAAAGCTAATATTTTAAAGGAAAGTAAATGGTGGTAGCGGACTCCAATAAAAGGCTTGCAAAATATTGAAAGGGGGAGACAGTAAAAGGTTTTTAATGATTTTATTTAATTTCATCGGCCATTTGTGAGACACTTGCATCTCTGTGAGCTTAAAGGTAAAATTTAAAACAAACTTGCGATGATGTGTGTTGAGTGTGAATAGATGCAGAAAATTAAAGCTAAAGGCTAAAGTTCACAACAATTAAAACTTTTAAAATATTTGTAACGTTCTGTTTGATATTGCCATGTGTTGTGTGATTGCATCACCGCAAGAGTTAAGACCAAACCTTGAAATAACCTATAATCTTGTGAGTGAAGGCAAGTAAATAAAAAATTCTGAAGGGCAAAAAGACGAGAGCTCCGCGCCACACGTCCAAAAATAGCAACATTGCAAGCGTGAAAGGAAAATGTTGAAGAAGTATGTAATCATGTGATCAAACATTTTTTGTGGCTGCTAGGACATTGAAATATTTAAATTTTTCCCCGTGCCATGCCATGTGTTAATTACCCGCATCATCGCAAGGAAGAAGGAAAATGTTTGCAAAGTCCTGCGATGATGCGATTGACATTTCTTATGACCGGGAAACATTAGAATTTATTTTAATGTTTTTTTTGGTGGTTAGGGTTAGGGCTTGTTTGAAAGTTTGTTGATTGGATCATGGAAGATTTCTTTGAGTAGCCATGATAGAAGTGAAATATTGGCTTCCATTATGCAGAGTGCCCATAAATTTATTTATATCATTTGTGAAATGATTAAAAAATCTTTGAAATGGCATAAAAGTTAAAGATAATTATTATTGGAGGCCCCTTTTTCAATGTGAAGGAAAGCATCTATCCATATTGATCAAAGTTTATTTTTGTTTGGTTTAAGCCACGTGTCTCCAACCCACATCGCCGCAAGTGAAAACGCATATTCTTAAATGAGCTTGCGATGGTACGAGTGTAGAAGTTTCAAGCTAATATTTTAAAGACAAGTAAATAATGGTAGTGGGCCCCAACGAAAGGCTTGCCTAAAATTAAAAGGGGGAAACATTAAAAGGTTTGTAATGATTTTATTTAATTTTGCCAACCACATGTAAGATGCTCGCATCTCCACGAGCTTAAAGGCAAATTTTTAAACAAACCTACAATGGGGCGAGTTGATGGTGAGTTAAAAGATGCAAAAGAGTAAAGCTAAAGGCTAAAGTTAATAGCAATTAAAATTATTAATATATTTGTAATGTTTTGTTTGATATTTCCATGTGCTATGTAATCGCACCACTACAGGAGTTAAAGACCAAACCCTAAAAGAACATACAATCTTGCGAGTGAATGAATGAATGAAGAATTTTAATGACGTCCACAAGTGTAAGAACCCCAAATCGGTCCTTAACTGTTGCAGATGTTTATCTCAATTTGTTGTTTGAAAGTTTATGATTTTTTGGATTTTCAAAGGTTTTAGAAATAAAAAGCAAATATGCAATAATCTGAAATTCTGAAACTATTCAATTAACTGCTGCAACTTATATTTATTTTCCAAATGAAATACAAAAGAAAATCAAGACAATCCGTTATTGGAAAATGATTAACAAAGGCAACTACAAAATGCACAAAAAACCTGGGAGAATACACCAGCTGCTGCAGGAACTTATTTATTTCAACTCTACAATGTTGTGGCTGTAAATCTGAAAGAGGATAATGGCTGCGACTTATTTCTCCATAAAGCTGCAATCAAATACTATCTTCTTCTTCCTACTGCTGAAACTAATACTGCTGAAGCACAAATAGAGTCTTTGAACTCTCTGAAATTCCAAATTCACTGGATATTTCACCAGCTCAAATGGATACACACAGAAGAACTACATTCTTCAATGGAAAAGCTGAAACCCTTCTCAGAGCTTGAAATCACAATGATCAATTTGCAAAATAACAATGGATAGCTCATTCTTCATTTCCCAAGCAAATATAGGCCCCCAAAACCCTAATAAAAAATCCTTTTCAAGGCTGCGATTTTATTTAATGAAATAACATTAAATAAAATCATTAACATTTAATTGAATTAAACTTAGGGAAAGCTTTTAATAATCCACCTCCAAAATAAAATACTCAATTGGCTCCATTCGATGTGTTGTAAACCCATCACTTAAGTGATTTAAATATAAAGTGAATTTAACTTTATATTAAATCCTTTGCCATTTAATTAAAATATATAACCACTGAAAACTGAATAACTCCCTTCAAATGAGAATTTGGCTTAACCGTCTGGAATTGGAGTTGGTCTAATAATTTCCCATGTGATCAAATAATATTTCTAAAAATAGCAGGGGTCCATCTCTATGGCTAAAAAATAAACCCAAATATAGAAACCTTCGCTAAAAATAGAAAAATCCATATAACTGAGCCAAAAACAATCTCTTAAGCCAACTGAAAATACTGAACTCTGCCACTACTGAACTATCTGAAAACCATACCTTCACTATGCCTGAAAAGACCCTCTATCCATGCCTACTAGCCTACGAGGATCCACTGATAGGCTAATCACTTACTAGCATGATGTCGCTAGCTAGAAGGGGACATCACAGTCCGCCCTTTTTGAAATTCCTTGTCCTCAAGCAATCTCTACTGCAATGTAACTCCGCTCCACCGGAGGTCCAAAAGATGAACTGCATTATGTCCCATACATCTCGAAGCAACTCATGTATTACCAACATAAACACAACTGCGCAAGGCCAATCATCATGCCAACTATCCAACCCTTGTGCACATGAACAGTGCATCAAAATCAAAACATGTTCAAGAAGGCCAAGGATGAACCAGTATACTTTCCACACAATGAACATGGTGCAATGCTCAACTGTAAACCTTTTCTGAAATTCAGATCCACCCAAAGAATCCCAAACTCTACACTCAATGCTCAACTGAATATCCCAATTCACTCTATAGAGTACTCCATACAAACCATGTGACATCAACATAATACCATTGTATGCTACAACTAAGTCAACCCCAACCAAAGGAAGAAGCAATCCACTAGCTAGAACAATCCCTGAATCCCATAGACAATATGGAAGTCTTCCAAAATGAACTTCCTCGAACTTCTGTTGTTCAACTTTGATCCCAACTTCACCATACCAAAAGTGGTGAAGCCAGCCAATAGGACCCACCAAAACTGCAGTGCTAACCCTGTTGCCACTCGAGTCCCAATGCAAGTGAGACTCACATCCATCTGTACTGTGGAGATAAGAACTCCTAAAGGTATCTGTATCACAACCACTATCTCCATCCTCTGCTAATCTATCATGGATATGATCACTTTGCAAGTAGCTCCCCACTAACTTGTAGCTACTGATTCCATCTACTAAAGATGGTGAATACCCATCCCACAAAGGACGGTATAATCCTGGAGCCAATCTACATTGACATATAACCAAATCCTCTACATGTGGATCAAAAGAAAAATGATAAGCACTCCTCACTATATAGTTTCGGTAAAATGCTCCGATCTCGGTCAAGGGCTTATCACTAACAACTTGAGAATCAGGAGGTGGCTCCAACCTCTGACCTCGAATAATTGATTGGGCAGGATCATTGGTAACTCTCCCTACAAACCCAACCACAAAATCTCTGTGAGGGAGCATTGCAGTCAAAGTATCTACAATTGGTCCTACCAATTGCCAATTCCCGCGAGAACCTCAAATGACAGTACCCTCAATGACTCCAAATGGCCCCTCCTGCAACTTTGGACTGTCAAGCAGGTATTCAATAAATGTATCTGTGCAATAGAAACGATATGATGCAAAATCAATCCTATCCTCTGAAACCTGCAGTTGATCACTTGGACCTTGTGATACAAGTTGCCTATCACCATCAACTGCAAGAGATGAGGTAACTGACCTAATTCTGGGAGTGGGAAACAAATCAACATGAGAGCTATACTCCCAACCAGATGACACTGTACCAACCCCCTGTGCAAATGATGGAGTAGTTCCCTCTGCTAACACACAACTCTCTGATAAATCCACCACTGCCACACAACAACTATCAATAATCTGTTCTACATCATCTAACAACATGCTGACCGCTGGAGAACCTGATACAACAAGAGGCTCTCTACAACTGTCAACCAAAGTACTCATCCCAAATGAGTCTATTACACCCAAATCTGTAATGGATGTACCTACATCCTCACTACAACCTGTGAATATCAACTCATCACTAACAACCACTGTAGGAAGCTGAATTGAATCTATAGCTAGTGAAGGTTGTACTCGGATCAATTCCACAGTAACATCATCTAACTGTAACTGCGACTCTTGAAGAGCCAACTGAGTGCTCTCCAATATCTCTGTAGTCACCTCAAGCTCATGAGTGAGTTCAACTACCTCTTCTTCCTTTCCCATCAATGCATCATAACAAGTGCAACCGCACTCAAGAAGGTAATCCCTGTCAGCTAATAACTATAAGTAATTATATTTCATTATCCTTACAGCTTCTCGTAGTGAATGGATCTCTACAAGGGAAAGGCCACTATCACTGTGCTCATCCAACATAGGAGTACTCCAACCACATATGGCTAACATCTGATGGGCAGCATCATAGTGCTTAATAGCTGTAGCAATCTGACTATCACTAACCTTCAATTGCCCGATCAAATGATGTTTTTGAACTCCCCAACTCCTATGTAAGCTCTCTGACCCACAATCCACACTGTGATAGGAAGCTGTATCCTTAATGCTGATCTCATGATCAACAACACCATGTGTGCTATCATCTCCGCACACATCAACAACCGAGGTACTACTGTTAGGCACTTCAACAAATGGCATGTCTGGTAAAGTGGAAGCTACTGCTACAACAGTCTCCTCACACACTCCCACTTCCAATGTAACTGTAAGTCCCTCTGAAGAACAATCTTGGGACCTATTACCAACAAATAAAATTTTTGAATCATTTTCTAAAGTCTGATATGAAAAATAAGACTCGTTGAAGCATGAGTCATCCTCATAAATTACATCAGTAGTACCCAAATCATGAGTACCAACATCATCCACATGTAAAACCTCTGCTATCTCATGTGGATGCAAACATAATTCACTGCTGTCATAAAAATCAGAATTATTAGTATTCGTATTTTCTATGCAATCCTCAAAAGTGACACTCCCATCTTGGGAGTCGAGACTCAAGTAGACACTCACTATGTCATGTCCCCATTTTGGCTGACATCATTTGGCATGACGGATTTGCCTATCATCGATTTGTCGTAGGCAAATGGTTTGGAGAGAGGGTCATTATGTTGATCATTTGATTGCATATTGCTGACAGAGCCTACATTCGGTAGAGCCTACATCCAGTTTGGGCCTACATGCAGTTGTAGTGGAGCCTACATCCAGAGTGAGCCTACATCCAGTTTGAGCCTACATCCAGTTGTAGTAGAGCCTATGTTCAGTCGTAGTTGGGCCTACATTCAGTTATGAGACATTTGGGCCTACATTGTTATAATTGAGTTGAGAAATGTACTTTATTATTATAATGTTATTTTATTATAAAGTACATTATAATTGGATGTTTCTAGAAGTTCTTAGTAACTTCTCAAGAAAAAGAATAAATGGAGGGCTTGGGCTTTCATTTCTACATGCTTGGATTTGGGATTTCTTCTACTTCTTCATTGTGAAGCAATTTGTAGCCTTGTGGTCTGCAAATACTATTCGATCTTTGGGAACGATCACTCCCCTTGATTGGCATAACTGAGGTAGTGAAATATCTATTGAAGGGTTGCAAGTTTGGAGTTGGTACTCAACCATCTCATTGGTACTTCATTGAGAATTTGATGTAAGGGTTTGTTTGTGATTGAAATAGCATTTGAGGAGACATTTTTAGTAGGGCCGAAATTATAGGCGGCCGAAAAAAGCAAATCCGAAAAAGCAGTCCGAAAAAGCAGACCTGAAAAAGCAGTTCGAAAAAGCAGACCCGAAAAAGCAATCCGAAAAAGCAGACCTGAAAAATTGATATTGAGGGTTTGTAACTGGTTGAATAAGGGTTTGGAATCCATCACTTAATTGGTGAATCATTTTGGTGATTGATTGAAGGCAAATTGGTACATTTTCAGTTCTTCAATATCAGGGCCTGGAATCAAAGTTTTACTCATAACTTCATATCTACTTGGGATCAAATTTTATGCATTGGAGAGGGTGTATACATACCCTAGGCGATTCAGTATATGCCATTTTGGGACCCCAGCACCCTGCCTGGAATTTACTACAGCAGCTGTACCTGTACGGCCTGGTACGGCCCAGTACAGTGCTACATATAACTGCAGATTGGGGGCGGTTTGGAGGCAGTTTGCTATTCCATCATTGGCAATTGGTCTTCAGCGTTTTGGTCATCAACTGAGGCATCATTTTCCAGGTTCCATTTCTATATCTTGTGGTCAATTTTATGTGCACTGTAATTGACATTGTAATAAACAGAAATTGGTCTCTGTCACAGCAGTCCATATTAGTCTCTGTCCTTAGCATTGAAATTGAGTTGTGATTGAGTTGCAAGATATTGTATTTGGGAAGGGGATAATCTCTATGTAAACAGTCTATACATTTGCTCAGAGAACAGTCCTTGTATTCAGTCCATCATTCTCAGATTTTACTATAAATGATTCTATTTGTTTAGTATGCAAGCAAGGCATTGATCATATTGTTGTGATATTGTAAGGGTCATTGCATTGTATTCTGAATATTGTCACAGTCATACATAATCTGAAAACAGTCATTGAATTCAGACTTTGCATTGTAATTGGGTGCATTGATAGGACTACGTTCAATCATTGGTTTCATATCCAAGTCCATATGTTGTACATAGTCCATAAACAATGCTTATATGTGTTAGATGTAACAGTTGCATGAATTCTGGAAAGTGCAATCAGAATTAGAGAAGTTTTTGATATCTTGTAGTAAGTCTTTACATTGCTCTGAGATTCATTGCTGCTCTATTGTATTGCATTACTACATTGGTATTGTTATCTCAATAACATTTGGTGCCAAAACAAATAAACATCATTGCAAACAAGACCATTCAAGTGCATGCCAACTGTTTGACGAATTTACACGGATCAGATTTGGGGTTTTTAGTGATCCTACTAGTGAGGGTCATTACACACTACATCTTCCGCACTGGCCCTGTCATCAACAACATCATTATGCTCAAACAAGGGACTGCTGTCATGAAAATCAGAATTGTTATCATGGCTGGTAACAAAATCTGGATCGCTGAAAGTACCAGCATTCTCCTGAAAACTCACCTTTTGATCTTGGACATCTATTAGAGTTTCATAAGTATGAACAACATCACAAGAAACTTCATCTTCATGTGGCTGATTGAATGCAACTGGTTTATTTTCGAACATCACCAACTCCTCCCCAGTCTGGAAGTCATCATGAAGTGTTTTGTGCCCAACATCTCCCTTAATGTAAGCCTAATTTTTAATCTCCATTGGATCAACTACATGCCGATCACTAGTTGCTGAAAGTTCATTGTAAAGATTTCTTGATGTCCCACCTGTAGAGACTTCTTGTTTCTCTTCCTTTTTGTTTTGTGATGTAGACCCCTTAAAAATGGATGTCATATGTCGTACTAAACTTTCCATGGTAGCCGGGTTTGAAAGCAATTCATCTATTCTTTTTTGATTTTTCTTAATCTTCTCTAAGTTTTTCATTATGGCATTTGTCTGCTTCTTGGAAATAATCATACTATGCAACTGGTTTTCCTGTTTAATTGATTTCCTGGACTTTTCCATAACTGAGACAACTGCAAGAGTGTTGGACACTCAAAATCAAATGTGTGAGCTCAATGATTTTTTAAAAATCAAACCCCAAAAATTTGTACTGCTTGAAAATGGTATGCAACTGAAAACGCTGACATGCAACTGAAAAATCTGACGAGCAACCTCACAGGATGACAGGAAACCGCTCTGATACCACTGTAAGAACCCCAAATCGGTCCTTAATTGCTGCAGATGTTTATCGCAATTTGTTTGAAAGTTTATGATTTTTTGGATTTTCAAGGGTTTTAGAAATAAAAAGCAAATATGCAATAATCTGAAATTTTGAAACTATTCAATTAACTGCTACAACTTCTATTTATTTTCCAAATGAAATACAAAAGGAAATCAAGACAATCCTTTATTGGAAAATGATTAACAAAGGCAACTACAAAATGGATAAAAAACTTAGGAGAATACACTAGCTGCTGTAGGAACTTATTTATTTCAACTCTACAATGTTGTGGCTGTAAATTTGAAAGAGGATAATGGCTGCGACTTATTCTTCCATAAAGCTGCAATTAAATACTATCTTCTTCTTCCTACTGCTGAAACTAATACTGCTGAAGCACAAATAGAGTCTCTAGATGAAACTCTTTGAAATTCCAAATTCACTAGATATTTCACCAGCTCAAGTGGATACACACAGAAGAACTACGTTCTTCAATGGAAAAGCTGAAACCCTTCTCAGAGCTTGAAATCACAATGATCAATTTGCAAAATAACAATGGATAGCTCATTCTTCATTTCCCAAGCAAATACAGGCCTCCAATACCCTAATAAAAAATCCTCTTCAAGGCTGTGATTTTATTTAATGAAATAACATTAAATAAAATCATTAACATTTAATTGAATTAAAATTAGGGAAAGCTTTTAATAATTGACCTCCAAAATAAAATACTCAATTGGCCCCATTCAATGTGTTATAAACCCATCACTTAAGTGATTTAAATATAAAGTGAATTTAACTTTATATTAAATCTTTTGCCATTCAATTAAATATATAACCACTGAAAACTGAATAACTCCCTTCAAATGAGAATTTGGCTTAACCGTCTGGAACTGGAGTTGGTCTAATAATTTCCCATGTGATCAAATAATATTTCTAAAAATAGCAGGGGTCCATCTCTATGGCTCAAAAATAAACCCAAATATAGAAACCTTTGCTAAAAATAGAAAAATCCATATAACTAAGCCAAAAACAATCTCTTAAGCCAACTGAAAACACTGAACTCTGCCACTACTGAACCATCTGAAAACCATACCTTCACTGTGCCTAAAAAGACCCCCTATCCATGCCTACTAGCCTACGAGGATCCACTGATAGGCTAATCACTTACTAGCATGATGTTGCTAGCTAGAAGGGGACATCACAATGAGACCATCAGTCTAAGGGACCACAAGAGTACAACCCTAAACTAACTCCATAGTCGCTCTCCTGCTGCGAATCTTGACAATCATACTAGTCATCTGCTTGATCTTATCTTCTTCAAATAAACTATACATGCTGCCATCTTTCAGGATGTCTCCGTACTAGACTCGAATGTCATCATAAGTTGTGCATTCAAAGAGAAAGTGCCATTCTGTTTCAATCGCACCCTTTTCGCAGAACCTGCGAATCTTCTCTTCGCTCTCCTCTTTGGGTCTTTTCCATCTACCAATCTCGCATCTCAAATGATGAGAGCCCGTCCTCAGCTGAGCCAACACCACTCTAGGTTTACCTTTAATAGCTGCCCCTAGATAAGCCTTATCCCTATGCTCGCGGGAGGGATTGAACAGTTCTATATAATGCGCCTTTTTCTGCCCCATATTATTAGACCACATGGCAATTTGAAATTTATCCATGACAAACTTCTTTGTTTCCATATTTATGTTCGGACAATCTTGATGTTCCACTTATTCAGCCACTTCATGTTTTGTTTCATCCAAGTCTTCTTCTTGCGAACCAAACCCTCTTTCATTGCAATTTTGGGTCATCGTTTGTTATCCACATTTTCAAGTATCTTTAAATAACTTATTAACCGAGTAATCCCTGCTGCCTCCAATGGGAAAATGCTGCCCCCCCAAACCTTGCTGCCGTAAAGAACAACCTGTATGACCAAAAAACCAAAAAGAATTTTCTTAGTTTTCCAGTCCCACAACTCGGCTTTTCTCTACAGGTTTCCCAGCTGAGCCTATAATGAAAGTCAATTGTCAAATATTTGTATTCTTTCACAATTTCTAACGGGCTGCCTTCGAAAAGAAAAATAGTATGATTCTCTTTTCTTTTCAAAGAAAAAATCATGATTTTTGTCTTGGTAATGTTCACTTGCATCCCCACTTCTTTACAGAAGCATTCTAGAGCCGCCAACTGATCTCTTAGCCCCTGGGCTGTTTTTGAAATTAAGATAAGGTCGTCGGCATATAAAAAAAGCTTCACCACATACCCCGCCAAATGGACCCACCACCATCAATTCTATCTAACCAGGCTTCAAGTTTATCAATATATAAACCAAACAAAGTGGGGGATAACAGACACCCTTGCTTCACACCGATGTCACTACCAAAGCACTCAGACATACCATCTTTAGTTCTGATTTTAGCTCTGACCCTCTCATAAAGTCTATGAACTGCTGCTCTATACACATTCGGAATGCCTAATTCTTCCATTCTATTCCATAGCTTGTCTCTCAGTACCATATCAAAGGCTTTCTTGAAGTCCACAAAACAGCAGTAGGGTTCTCCCCCTTGGTTGTCCCATATTTTCTCTATTAAATGTCTAAGAGTGATGCAATGATCAATAGTAGAATTCCTAGGTCTGAAACCCGCTTGTCCTTTTGCCCTTTTTCCTTCCCCTTCCACCCAACTGCTGATTCTACACTTTATCATGCTCCCAAAAAGTTTGCCGAAAAGAGGGTTGACCATAATAGTGTGATAGTTAGATGGATTATTAATGTCCCCACTCTTAAATAGAGAGATAACCACACTAGTAGTCCAGTCAACCGGAAAGGCCTCCTGAATGACCCTGTTAAAGACTCCTTTTGTGTGAGGGGCGAGGAGATCAACTCCCCACTTTAGAAATTCAGCTTGCAGCCCATTAATGTCACTTGCCTTACCATTTGCTAGTTTCTTTATTCTTCTCTTGATATCGTCTTCAGTGAAGAGCTCTAATGAAGTTTTAACAATAGGAGGGGAGTTCGTCTCGTGAATCCACTCATAAAGTGACTTTGAATATTCTAACCATTGAATATCGGTAATACTATTTTCAGTTTGTTTTTTTCTCTGTTGCAATTCTTTCCAAAAGTCTTTGGGGTTGTGTTTGCTCAAAGATATTAACTCCCTCTGTCTGGCATTAACATATTCCTCTTTTTTAGCTTGGATCAGCTTTGAATATTTCTTCTTGATTTCTATGCTCGTTTCTTTCCCTCTCATAGATCTCTTGGCAGCCTTGCACTTCTCATCATACCACGGATTAGCCGGGAAAGTATTAGCTGCTCTTTTTCTAATGCTAGATCTTTTAAATGTCTTTAACGCCTTTTGTATAATAGGAATCAACAAGCTGCTGTGTATATGCTTGAAATTATTGTTGACCCCATCCTTAAACTTGTTGTCTATCTCCACAAATTGCTGTTTAAAAACTGCACTGAATAAGTCCTTATTTTCCTGACTTAAGAGTATTCTTCCATTGTTAACCGCAGCCCTATCCTTGTGGAGGTCATGTTTGTTATGTTGATTATTTGGACCCACATCCACCTTAATATAAAGAGGCATGTAATCAGACTTCAACTCTATAGGTGTTTCTCCAATATCAAATTCTAACACTCTAGTTGTAAGTTTTTGAGAATATGTCACGTAATCCACTACACTTTGCCCATTGTAAGTTTTGCAAGTGATACCTCCCGATGTAGCCCAGCTGCTCATGTCGTTGCAAATAACCATGCCAAAGAGACAACACAGCTCCAATAATTGTCTCGAAGTGCGAAACGCCCCCATCACTGTCTTGAGAGTTTCTTTTCCAAGAGTGGTCACTACTTTTTTCCAGCCATAGAGGGTTAGACTCTCCTTTTTCCACATTACATAATTGCAGCGATTGATTGTTGGCAGTTCTAGCATTGAAGTCCCCCACAAGCATAATTTCTCCCGAATTGCTGAAAACAAAAATATCTTTTTTTAAAGAGGCAAATGGGTCTTCATTGTCTAAATTCCGCCTCTTGTAGAATTTAGAGTTTTTCAGAGTAAAGTAACAGGCAACCAATCTGAAAGTTGTCTCGTTTATTGTTATTTGCAGCCATATGTATTGTTTGTTTGGATCCTCTTTTTTGAACTTAACAGATCCATACCAGTTCTCTCTGATAAAAATTGTGACTCCGCCATGTCCTTTACCTGTTTCATTCCCTTTGTTCCAAACTGAAAATTTCTTGTACCCGTCAAAATTTGGGACTATACACCCTTCATGCTCACGTGTTTCAACAAGTATGATAATATCCTTCGCCTCTGCTATGAGCCCCAACCCAGGACCTCTTCTCCACGAATAACCTCTGCAGTTCCAACTTACTACACTTAAGTGATCTTGTGGAGCCCCAATTTCCTATTTCTTATTAGAGAAGTGTTCGCTTATTTGAGCTTTCCCATTTTTCAGCCAAGCCCACATTCCCTTGTTTCTGGCTACCTTTACTTTTTTCCACTCCTTCCTTTGCTCCTCTTGTTGAGCGAAAGTTAGATCTTCATCTAGATAAATTTGTGTTCCTCTAAGCAGCACTCTATTCTTATGGATGGTATTTTTATCTTCTAGGTCTCTCAGGATAACTCTTACATGCCCGTCTCTCCCTTCATCCACCTTTTTACCTATCCTATTAGCTTGAAGAATAGCGCCTGTCAATTTCAGCCTAACTTTAAGGAAGTCCCTTGTTAGAATGTCAGTCCTTTCTCTTTCTCCGAAATCTTTCAGCCCTTTGATGATGATATTTGTAGCCTTGCCCCATGTTGAAGGCAAGTAAATAAATTTTTTTAAAGGGCAAAATTTAATGAGTTATGTGACACACATTGTGATGTCTCCGTTTTGAAATAGGAACTAATAATAAATAATAATTAAATAATAAATTTTTTTATTATTCAAATAATAATAATGAAAGAATTTAATAAATAAATAATAATAAATAAGAATATGGAATAGGATTTAATAATAATAGTAAAGTTAAAATATAAAAATAAATAATAAATAGTAAATAAATAAATAATGATAAAATACAATATGATGAAAATTACATACTTAATTAAGGGTCAAGAGATATGCAACAAAGAGTTGTGTGTTCTCCAATCTAAGAAATAAAAAGGATAAGTATGGAATGGGAAGGGATATAGAAAAAAAGAAATAAGAAAACTTAAAGGAAGATTAGAAAGCATTATATTTGCACCTATCGAAGGGTTATATTATATAATATTTTTGATACTTTTCAAGAATGACACTAGAATATACATCGAATAGGAGTGAAGAAATTTTGTGTTAGTTTGCATATTTTATCTTGAATATCATTATTAATTGCGAACTAAACAAAGGGAATCTAGTGCTTTGTGTTGGCAACTATAATCATATCGACATTTGAATTTATAATGAGCCGCAATTGATTCAAGTATTGTTTCATACATAGCGAACTTGACATAATAAAGATTACTATATTACTTCTATCATACATAGCGAGCTCTTTACTATATTACTTCTATCAACTATGTATGCCGTGTGTTTGAATCCATGCAGGTGAATTATTCATTCGTGCTCGGACATAGTGGTGGTTGCCGCTGTTAATGGTGCGGTCGCCAGCGTTGTTGACCAGTTGATGTCAATGGATATGCTTGGGTCCCTGCGTCGGTGAAAGTACCTCTGTTCACATGGACCGTCTGCATGAGGGTGTTGCATGGTCGTTTGAACCAACGATTTGGGCGACATAAGGTGTAGTAGGGGGAGATATACTATCTGTTATTGCTAACCAGTTACTGAGAGGGGGGGGGGGGTGAATCAGTAAAAACTATTTCTTTTACAATTCAACACTTGTTTAACTATTCTTCCAAGATAAGCAAAATGTAAACAATCATCAAAAAGCATAAATAGAAATACTCAGATCAACACAAGATGTATACGTGGAAACCCTTGGTTAGAAGGAAAAAACCACGGTGAGACAGAGCTCACAACTTCACTACTGCAGAATGAAGGCACTTTGTTAGGAGCTTACAAAGCACTGGTGAAGGTGCTACCCAGTTAAGGGATTTGGTAGAAGATTGGTTAAGATCTTAACTCTGTTAGGAGTTGCCTTGTTAGAGGACTTTCAACATCAACAAAGATGTTACCCGGTTAAAGGATTTTTACAAAGAACCGATTAGGGTTCACCCTGATAGAGGGATTTCAATTTGCTTTCACACCTTATAAAAGCAATGATCTTATATGACACTGATTGTCTGATTAGATCATACCTGTTGATCTCTTCCCCGGTTTGCCTAGCTGTTGAATCATTTTTGCCTCTTTGCCTTTCACCTCTGGTGACTGTAATCACTCTCTTCTCTGCTCTCTCTATTCAACAACTTTCAACAACACTTTTTCTTGCGTCCTATGACCTATATTTATACAAGAGTTCACCTTGATGAAACTCTTAACTCACAGAACTGCCAGGCTGTAAACTCAACATTAAATCATGCAACTAGAAAAAAGCTTTGCGTTTCGATTTGGAGTTTACCTTGAAAAACATTTGTAGAAATAAAGCTAACTCCTGTTAAAAAGCTAATTCCACTTCTGAGTGGTGGATGCTCCGCATGATTTGGTTTTAACTCAAACTGCTCCGCAGAATTTGGTGCGGATCTTTATGCTGTTTTGACCGGTATACACTTATACTCGGTTCATCCTTGTATGCAATATAAGACCGGTACAATGTTCTTAGTTCGGTCTACCGGTGTATCCCCTCTGTTTAATCTACCGGTGCATACACTTTGTTACTAGTCTACCGGTGCCTTTAAAGTAGTAACGTGAGTGATCGGTGAACCTTTACCGGTGGGAATGGTGTTTGAGAATTACACTAATGACAACTTAAATTGCTAACAATCTTCCCCTTTGTCATTGGTGGGCAAAACCATGCTCAAAACCATACTCACTTATCACAATTTATACCTTGTTCTGTAGATTCTCTTTTCTCTGTAGCATACTTCCCATGTTAAAGTGCTTTAGCTTTTCTTCTGTTCTGGTTCTATGGCTATTCTGTCCTTGATTAGACTGCTACCCTATGTACTGTACACTTCAGTTCTGCTCTCTTCTAATTGCAGACTTCCCCTTGACTACTGCTTCCCCTGTCTAAGGTCTTTAGCTCTTCTGTCTTGCTTCCCATTCCGCTTCCCATTTCTATTGCTTCTTCTTACCCTTTTTGCCTCCATAGGACAAAGGGTTAAACTTCATTTAGGATTTCACATTTGTAGCTTGGTGAAGATATCCTTATAGATATTCTTTGCAGAATGAAGAAATGGTGCCCATTGACCGGTTACATATTCAATGTTCTTTTGGGCTTCTTTTAGAGCAACAATGATGTTCTCCATATCCTCCACAGTTTTATAATCAAGTTCATTGATCAAAATTTTTGTAGATGTTTTCTGCATGGAGTCAAATGTTGGGGCCAGAAATAACTGAAATCCAATAATGTCTTGGATTCTCTTATTCTCCTCTTCTGTAGTCTTTCTTAGAATTAGAGCCAGATTGGTCATTTCTCTGCTAAAATTTGTTGCAGACTTATTTTTGATGTCAAATTGAGAAGACAAGGCTCTAATGTCTTCTGAAGTCTTTGCTGACTTCTCTGTCAGATCTTGTAAGAAAGTTTCAAAGTTGGAAGTTCTTGTCATCAAACTTCCTGCAACTTGGATCTGCTGTTGAAGAACTCTTAAGTTGGATGACAGAGTTATTTTGATATCTTCAACTTGTTTGTGGAGAATTTCTATTCTCTTCTTCTCATAGTGATCTATAGCTACAATTTCTGGATTTGTCAGGTCATCACCGATTGCTTGTGCCAAAACTTCCAGCTGATCTATCACATGTTCATCTTCATCTATGTCACCATCAGGTATGAAGTTGCAAAATTATTCTTGACAGTGGTTAGGACCAAGTGCTGTTTCCTCTTGGTCAACTCCTTTAGCTGCTTGGTTGACATTTTGCTGATTTCAACCACTGTATCAGTGGCCTTGCTCCTTTAGACTTTTGTATCCTCAACAAATGATAACTTTCTTTTAGATGAGGAGGAGCTTGGAATATCTGCTTGCTCCTTTTGCTTTGGCTCCTTTTCCAGTTGAGCTTTCTCAGTTTGTACAGGAATTTCTTGATCCTGTTCCTTATTTTCTTCATCTCCTTGTTGAGCTGCATCTTTTGGTTGCGCCTCTTCTTCAGGTAGGTCTTCTTTAGCAGGTGCTTCTTCCTTATTTTGAGCTTCTTCCTCCGGTTGCACTTCAACTTTAGGTGGGGCATCCTATTCTTGTTGAAATTGAACTTCCGATGGGATTTCTTCCTTGTGCTGCTCTTCAGCTGTGTGTAATTCTCCCATAGGGATATCATTTCCCAATTCTTCTACTGGGGGAACTACCTGTTCAACATTTATCTGTTCACTAGATGTGAACTCCTCTGCTTGAACATTTACCTTACCGGTTGCAGGTTCTTCATGAGTAGTGAATTGAACCGGTGGTGCTTTTCTGTTTGATCCTGTGGACCTAAATTCTCAAGTGCATTGAAGTTGTATTGCTGCCAAAAGTCTAAAGTCTCTTTATAGACTTGATTCTCATATCCATTTAGTATCTGAGCAACTCTATACTTGGTATCCAAGTTCATTGCTGCTTCCTCTAGTAGAAGCTTTATTCTTTCTTCACTGAGACCAAGTCTGACTTTTAACAGTGTTTCTCTATTAATTCTCATGTTGGTGCCTAGACCGGTTCTCCATTTTGTCTGAAGCCTAGAATTGACTTCTGGTGAAAACTTGGACCGGTAGTCCCTTGGAGTTTTATGAAAATCCATAAAAGTTTTCACTATAGCTATAATTACTGCCTGTTTATCTTCTTCTAGTACATTGTACCACTTAGCAGCATTATCTACCTCTCCGAAGTCCATTACCTCAGCAACAATATCATTGACAGACATAGGGCGAGTGTTACCTTCGCTCGAAGAGATGAGAACGGTTGGATGTGCTGGATCGCTGCTCTTGTCATCTGTGATGTCGACGATGACTGGTTCTGTAGGATTCTTCTCTTTAAGCGGTGCTTCAGCTCCAAGCACTTCTTTTCCTTTACCAGTGTCAGGGACTGGTGGATTTGTGGTTCTTTGTCAAGATTCTTCTACTTGCTATTGGGTCTGAAGAAGTTTGGTCCATATGGCTACTCCTTCCTTATGAACCATGTCAGCTTCTCCTATTTGCATCCGACTGATCCTCCTCTTTGTTAGGAAATCTTGTTGATGCAATTTAGCCTGTTTAGTGGCTTCTTCCAGAGTGAGGTGGTTCTGAACCTCTAGTAGAGCTCGTATCCTCAGCTCCTTTTCTCTATCAATTGAAGCTTTCCATCTAGCTTCAAGAATTTGTAGGAGATCCTCCGGTACAATCTTGTGAAGTTTGGTAGGATGCAGATTATACTTATGAATGCAATGCACTACCGCTTCTTCAATCTTCCTCCTGTCTTCTTCATTTGCAAAGTGATATCTTTTGCTTACTGAACCCATTCCCTCGGTTTCTTTCAATGATGCCACAAATTCATCAATTGTGGGCTTGGCTCTTCTCGGTGGATCCTCCTTTACCGGTTTACCCGATTTCCTCTTTCTGACTAGAGGAACTGTTTCCTCGGTCTCTGTTTGCTCTTGTTCTTCCTCTTGGGTACTGGGTACCGATTGAGCTTTCTTCCTTTGAGCCTTGGGCTGCTCTGTCACCGGTTTCTTCTTTGGTGTGGGGTCCTTTTGGTGTAGACATTTTTAATCGGTGCCGTCTTTTTCAGATTCTCCTGGATCTCTTTGTGGGTACCGAACTGGTAAGCACTAAGATCTAGATCCGCCTTAGTCAAGGCATCTGCATATGCCTTAGCAGCCTTTGTGGTGATCCCATAGCCTAGCTCAGGAGCGTACATGGTTCTCAATTGCACGACTTAAATTATGCAGTTATCAGTGGTAACCATAAATCATACATCTTCTTTGTATTCGTCAACAATGGTTGACGACACCCTCTCTCTTGTATGCATTCATAGTTGAAATGCCTCAAGTGTTCAGTCATTACTCTTCCTAACTAGTTTCCCAGTTGGTTGGCCATTTCACTGATTTGATGCATGACCGGTCTATCGGTTCCCCAAGTCACTTTTCCGATTCCCGAGAAGAAATTTAAATAGTAGAAGTACAGACATACCAGCAGGGTTCCATACTTCATGGATTTCTTCTTGACAACTCTGAGCTTCTTCATGTTTTCAAAGATTTTCCCTCAAAGCATCGCGCAGATGTTGTATTGAGCATTATCGTGCATTATCCGGTGTGCGGCGTGAATTGCTCTACTCAGTATGCTGTTTAGATTGCTTGAGTGGTAAACCTTGTAACCAATCACATCAGATGCAAAGCGGACTCCATCATCCTCAATGTCGGTCAAGGTCATAAGTCGACCATCAGATCTTGACTTTGTTAGTTTATTGACGACGGCATTGGAGATGGTCCTTAGGGTTAGTGCTTCCCCTTGGTCACTGTATCCGATCACTCTATGCAGA
Organism: Chamaecyparis obtusa; assembly: GCA_027943335.1. Taxonomy (NCBI): domain Eukaryota; kingdom Viridiplantae; phylum Streptophyta; class Pinopsida; order Cupressales; family Cupressaceae; genus Chamaecyparis; species Chamaecyparis obtusa. The sequence continues at coordinate 863,671 of BSBK01002085.1, read as the reverse complement.
TCTTCTTTTGTGATCGGATGGCATACACCTTTTTTGAGCCAGAAACCTGGTTCATGAAGACGGCTTAGAACTATTCGAATGCAGTCTTCCCGGAAGATGGTCGGGTAGCATACTCCATTGATAAGCCTAGATTATACCAACTTTGCATACTTATCATGAAGTCTCCCTTCACAGAACTTGAGGTACTCGCTTTGAATGTAAGTTTCCCCCAATTCTTCCTGTTTGGTGTGAATGAATGCTATGATGTCTTCGGTTAAGAGGACTCCGTTAGGCACATATGACAGCGCACCAGCCATGTCGTTTTCCCTGATTTGAACTGCCACAATATCATGTGCAAGTCGGTCCGCTTGATTTCCCTTGATCAGCTTCACAGTAGAGGATGATGATGCCATTTCTTGATAACCGGTTAACAGAGAAAGTCGCTTGATCGGTATTACAAATTGTAGCTCATAGTGATCAAAGCGCGAGAATATTACTTAGCACAAGAATTCGTTAATCACAAAGAAAGCAAAGTAAAACAAATGAGTGATTCTCCTTTCTTTTATAAAGTTAGGGCATAACGGTAATTACCAAACAGTAACTATTGTTAAACAGCTACAACATTAATTGCCTTACCTAACTTTTCTTTCCGTTTTTGCCAACCGGTATTCAGGCTTTTCTGGTTTAGCAAACCTCGGTTGAACAAAGCTTACCTGTCCGGTTGTCCTTGTAGACTGAGTGAGTTCTCTTTTCACCAGTTCTACGAGGAATGGTAGATGGTCTACCGGTTTCCTCTAAGTCTTTACGGCTCAGTTTGCTGAAGAGATATCACCATCAGAATTTTGATGATCTTTCCTCTGTTTTCTCCTCAGCGGAGCTCTTTGATTCCTTTTTGAACCAAATCTGCTTGACTTTTTTCTTAGTCTTCTTCCCTTTGTTCTTCTCATTTGAAGACGAGACCTTCTCCACCGGTTTGACCAATCCCTTTCTTTTGTTCATTGACCGGTTCCTGCAGTCTTTGGCTAGGTGTCCAACCTTGTTACAGGAGTAACAAACTATCTCGGTTGACTTCCATGGGTTCACCCTTCTATTGTCAGGTGAATTGTATTGGTAGTCATTGTGACTATGCACGCCACAGTTAGCATAGTTGGATGTGCTCCGGTTCTTGTTTCTCTTGGTGAATACCATTATTGTGGATCTGAATGCCATTGTTTTTTATCAGCATTCATTAGCTTTGTGTCCAAACTTATTGCATGCATAACAGTAGCCCTTGAAGCTTCCCATGCTTCCACTGGACACAGTTTTGGGGCTTGACCAGCATTCATTGGTCTTGTGGCCATATTTGCAACAAGTTTTGCAGTAACTATTGTTTGGATTTACCGATGCATTCTTGCAGTCATTTGTTCTATGACCCAGTTTCCCACAATGATTGCAAGAGGTGTTGAAAATCTTCTTACCTTTTTGTGCCAACGGCTTCTTATCCTTCTTGCTTGTCTTAGCTCCAGAAGACTCACCAGTCTCTTTGATGTCTTTTTCGGTGAATTCAAGACCGGTGTGATCTTTGTGTTTTTTTTGAGCTTTAAGTTGCTCGTCAAGCTTGACTGAGCTCTCGTTGTATCTTCTTAGGGTTTCATTTCTTTCTTCAAGTTCTTTCATCTATTCCTTCAGTTGATACAACTCTAGTGCTAATCTTTTGCATGCTTCATCCCTATCATGCCAACCCTTTTGCATGTTGGCATTTTTTTGGGTGACAATTTGCATGTCTTCCTGAAGTTGCAGGATGACAAGATCATTTGCCCCTACAGCTTCCTCTGTCAGGTTCCTTGCTCTTTAAGAGGCTGTTAAAGACTTGACTGCTGTGTTTCTTTCATCTTCAGCTTTTCCCTTTTTTTCAATCAGTTCAGTCATCCTTAGGGCATTATCTTCTTGCTCCCTCTTAAGGTTGGAGATCTAACCGATTAGGATCTGGTTCCTCTCCATGAGCTCAGAGACTACTTCCTCAGCTTCATTAGATCCACTCTACCTAGAGAGTTCATCAATAGTCTCCTTGCTCTCATTCAATTGCAGAGCTAGCTCCTTCCTTTTTGCAAGTGATCTTCTCAGCCTATTCTTCAGAGAGGCAATGATGTTGTTGGCTTCCTCAAGCTGTTTCTGATATCTGTAACCCTCCATGATCTTTCTCTCAAGCGATTAAGCTTTATATATAGAGAGCTCTAGCTCTAATACCATTTGTTATTACTAATCGGTTACTGAGAGGGGGGGGGGGGGGGGGGTGAATCGGTAAAAACTATTTCTATTATAATTCAACACTTGTTTAACTATTCTTCCAAGATAAGAAGAATGTAAACAATCATCCATAAGCATAAATAGAAATACTCAGATCAACACAAGATTTATATGTGGAAACCCTCGGTTAGAAGGAAAAAACCACGGTGAGACAGATGTCACAACTTCACTACTGCAGAATGAAGGCGCTCTGTTAGGAGCTTACAAAGCACTAGTGAAGGTGCTACCCAGCTAAGGGATTTGGTAGAAGATCGGTTAAGATCTTAACTTTGTTAGGAGTTGCCTGGTTAGAGGACTTTCAACATCAACAAAGACGTTACCCGGTTAAAGGATTTTTACAAAGAACCGATTAGGGTTCACCCTGATAGAGGGATTTCAATTTGCTTTCACACCTTATAAAAAGCAATGATCTTATATGACACTGATTGTCTGATTAGATCATACCTGTTGATCTCTTCTCCGGTTTGCTTGGCTGTTGAATCTTTCTTGCCTCTCTGCCTTTCACCTCTAGTGACTGTAATCACTCTCTTCTCTACTCTCTCTATTCAGCAACTTTCAAAAACACTTTTTCTTGCGTCCTATGACATGTATTTATACAAGCGTTCACCTTGATGAAACTGTTAACTCATAGAACCGCCAGGCTGTAAACTCAATATTAGATCATGTAACTAGCAAAAAGCTTTGCGTTCCGATCTGGAGTTTACCTTGAAAAACATCCGTAGAAATAAAGCTAACTCCTGTTAAAAAGCTAACTCCACTTCTGAGCAGTGGATGCTCCGCATAATTCGGTTTTAACTCAAACTGCTCCGCAAAATTCGGTGCAGATGTTTATGCAATTTTGACCGGTATACACTTATACCTGGTTCATCCCTGTATGCAATATAAGACCGGTACAATGTTCTTAGTTTAGTCTACCGGTGTATCCCCTCTGTTTAATCTACCGGGGCATACACACTGTTTCTAGTCTACCGGTGCCTTAAAAGTAGTCTATTTGTGAGATTCATTCAGACAATAGATAATTATGATGGATCAGTTTGATGCACATTGAGGGTTTGTTAGTTGATAGGGTGATCTGACTTGTAAGCCAGGTGTAGGGTTTAGAGTTTCTTGCATATTTGTTTTTAGTAATTATCAGTATTGCAAATAAAACTTATTGGCACCACCTAGTCAGCTGGATGCCAATCTTATGGCGATTTAATCAATAAAACCCCATTCTTGGAGTGAGCACTGGACTTCCGGGTATGCCCATTCTTGTTGTGGTGTTTAGTTCTTTCATTTGAATAAATGCATTGCTATTCGTAATAAATTAGGATTCTGATCTTTCTGACAGTCCCAACCGGTGCTGAGAGGGGAGGTGTGAATCAACACCTATTCAAACTCTAAAACAAATCTGATGTAGTATACTACAACTGTAAGCATAACAGATTCTAGCATAAAATATAGCATCAAGAAATCAACAATAAGCAACACTAGATTTATCACGTGGAAACCCAAATTGGGAGAAATTCACGGTGTGAGGAAACCTCAGAAATTCTACACTCTTCTGAAGTGCGCCCTGTTAGGAGCCTTCCCTGTTAAAGGATTACAGACACACTGTTAGATGCAACCCGGTTAAGGGATTTGATACAATAAGGTCTGTTAGAGCTTGCCTGGTTAGAGGACTTAGAACACTTGAACAAATGTCACCCGGTTAAGGGATTTAGTATAAGGGACCTGTTAATGTCCACCCAAAATACTGAGATTTTTCTTTTGTAATTGTTAGAAAACAATACAGGATTTGACCTTTTAGAAATGACTTTGCTTAGCCTGATAAGATCTCTGTTATATTCAATTGAGAACTACCACTGGTCGTTGCAGGTATGTTCTCCTTTGCTGTTGTGGTCCTCTGCACACTCTTCTTTCTTCTCTTCTCTCTTTACCTTAGCTTCTTCAGCATACAGGTTCACTCTTTACTTTGGCAGAATGAGGGCAAACTATATTCTTGTCAGGCAGAGGAATATATAGACTTCTTTCCCTATTTGTTTTTCTCATGCACGACCTGTTTAAAGATCACCTTCGGATCCATCACCCAGTGGAGTATTAGTTCACTGAGAAAACATCTGATGCATGCTATGCTTTATCTGCTTTATGAAAGAAAACGATAGATGTGTGTGAGAAGCTTTCCTTCACAAGAGATATCTCCATGATTTAATGCCACAAATTCCGGCATTAAAACCTTCAATCACGCCTTGTACCGATCGTCTTGATAACTCAAAGTCTACCGGATTTAGTGCAGTAAATCCTGGTCAAAGAGTTAGATAACTGTTTGTTGACTATGACTTTCCCCGGTTCATCTATCATGATGAAGTCTTCACTTGATTGGTAAAGATCCTTAAGTTGTGCATAGGTAAGAGCTTTGATTTGTCACCTTCCCTTCCTCTAGCTATACCGGTTGCATCCTTTCCTTGGTTTCTGTTACCGGTTGCATCTCCCTCGGTGATCAGTTGCTCTAATGACCAGATATAGTCTCTTCTTGCATAGTGTCACCGGTTGCCAAACCGGTCTCTCCTTGCACTTGTTGTTGTTTGTTAGCAATATGAGTTGTCATTAGTGTATTTCACAAGCCTCACACCGCTAAAGGGTCTTCGGTCACTCACATTACTTAGACGACATCGGTGGATGAAGAATAGAATGCATGCACTGGTTGACTATTTTGATAAATACACCAGTAGATTGAATCAAGAACTCAGAACCGGTCTTATGAGGCATACAGGGACAAACCGGGTTTAAGGGTATATCGGTCTAACTGCAAGATAGATTTGATCTGGATTTTATGGATCAGTTTTAGTTACAGTTTAAGTTAAAAGCTGGATTATATGAGACATCCACCGCCTAAAAGTAGAGTTAGCCTTTTAACAGGAGTTAGCTTTATTCTTATGGATGTTTTTGGAAGGTAAACTCTAGATCAAAGCGCGTAGCTTTTTTGCTGATTGCATGATTTAATGCGGAGTTTGCAGCCTAGCGGCTCTATGAGTTAAGGGTTTCATTACTATGAACTCTCATATAAATATAGGTCATAGGACGCAAAGAAAAATGTTGTTGATAGTTGATAATTTCATAGAGCAGAGGAGAGATATCTTCTGAGAAGTGCTGGAGGCACAGAGGTGAAGAAAGAAAGAGAGATCAACAGCCAGGCAAACCGGAGAAGAGATCAACAGGTATGATCTAATCAGACAGTCAGTGTCAAAATAAGATCATTGCTTTTATAAGGAATGAAAGCATATTGAAATCCCTCTATCAGGGTGAACCTAATCGGTTCTTTGTAAAATCCCCTAACAGGGTAACATCTTTGTAGATGTTCAAAGTCCTATATCTAGGCAACTTCTAAACAGGGTTCGGATCTTAACTGATCTTTTGTAAAATCCCTTAATCGGGTAGCACTTCAATCATTACTTTTGTATGCTCCTACCAGGGTGCCTTCATTCTGCGATAGTGAAGTTGTGAGCTCTGTCTCATCGTGGTTTTTTCTTTCTAACTGAGGGTTTCCATGTATAAATACTTGAGTTGATCTGTGTGATTATGTTTATGCTTGTGAATGATTGTTTACATTCAGTTTTACATTCAATAATCTGTTTACAAGTTTTAAACTGAAGAGAAGATAATATTTACTGATTCACCCCCCCTCTCAGTAACCGGTTTAGTACTAACATTGTCAGCTGTACCTGTCTTTGCTTCATAGATCCAACACTGGTGTCCTTAGTCACAAATGTCAACACCTCTTTGCCAATCAATGACAATACCTCTTTTGCCATGTACCGATTGCAATCTTACCAGTTACCATCCCTTAATGCCAACACTTTCATATCACTCATTTGTATTTTTGCGTTTCAAGTTCAAAAATTCATATTTATTTGCATACTATACCTGGCAAAGTTCAACTACCATTGGCATTGAAACTTAAATCAAAACTCATTGCGAACAACACAAAAACATCTCGAATCAGAAACCAATCAAATCAGAAAAATCAGATCAGATTTGGTAGGGGATCTTTCAATCAAGATCATTGGCTATGTGTTTATTCTATTGTCATGAATAGTTGTTTCATTTTGATTCTGTAAACGGATAAGGGACCGGTCTGATTGGTTTTCTTGCGCAAGCTCTGTAGAAATCCAAGCTTCAATTTTGAAATTCATTCTTATTTTCTTTTGTTATTTTAGTTTTAGTTTTCTTCACTTCACACCAGTGTTTAATTGAGAGCAAGGGGATGTGGTATTTAGGAATGTATTCATATGAAAACTTTTATCTTATTGTGTAAAGTCTATTTGCTGTGGCATCATCATTTAATGTGGTGAAATTTCTTAAATTGATGTCAATTAAAGGTATACCCACTTAGGTCTTGCAAAGCCTGAAGTGAAGAATTGTGTCCAAGAATTATTATGTGAGCCCCATTCATTTGGAGAGGCTAACATTACCATGCTTCCTTACTCCACATTTTCTATAACTGAAATTCACATACTACTTAAGTGTTGCGTAATGATGAAGAAATATTCTCTTTAGTCTAACCCTTGTGTAATGTCCCCGTTTTTAGACTCTTGGGATTAGCTTGGTTTGGTGACCCTCATAGGCTAATTAGGTGATCAGAGGGGGTCAAATGGTGGAGCCAGCGTTGGGATTCCATTTTGGAGGTTCAGATTATCAGGTCTGCTCTTCGTTCGGATCATTTTGGTCAACTTACTATTTTTAGTAAGTGGTATTTTGGGTATGGCCAAGATTAGCAGGGTGTTTGCTCAGAGTGTCAGATATCTCAGGATCGAGTTTCAGATAATCTCCAGTTTGTGCGACTTACTATTTTTAGTAAGTCTATTTTTAGCAGTTGGCTATTTTTGGCAGTGGGTTATTTCCGGCAGGGCAGTTTGCATTTGAGGCTCTAGTGTCGGAAATAAGTTTGTTTCAGTTGGCAGGATTCAGAGGCTTTTGGTTTTTTAAAGTTATCGTTATTAAATTAAATTATTTTAATTTAATAACTTTAATGTTATAAAGTGAAGAGGTCATTTAAAAGCCTTTTTAATGAAAAAGTGAAATTGTGCTTTTTCGGAATAAACTATATATTCTACCCGAAAAAGCACTTTCACTATTCATTGTTGATTTGATAAAAATTTATGAAGTCTCTTGGCTGTGAGAAATGGCTAGGGTTTTGAGGACTGATTCCTCTTTTGGCAATTTGAGCCATTACAGATTAATGGTGAATTTTGCAGCTGTATTTGAGATCGTAATCCAGTGCTGAGGTATACTGGAATTCTGAGAAGTTGTTCTACAGACAAACCAATTTATTCATTTTGGGGTTTGATTTGTCTTCCTGCTGAAGTTCTGAAATTTTATTGGGAATTTGCTGTGATCTTTCATTTGTTATTTGACTGCAAATTAGCTGAAGGTTCTATCAATTATCAAGAGAATTCATAATATTTCTTGGCTGCGTTTTCTGATTGGAAAGGCATTGTGGCTGAAGAAAGACAACCGCATCCATCAACTAAGGTTGTCTGGGCATCTACAAAGGTTGCGTGAGGGTTCAGATTTGGTAATGGCATGTGAGGAAATTCTGTTCCAGAATTTTATAGTGCAGCAACAAATAAAATAAGGTGCATTTATTGATTAAATCTGCTGTGATACAATTTGTATTTAATAGTTCAACAAATTCTAAATTCTAGAATTTCAATATTTTAATATTACTGTTGATTGTCCATTGAATGAATTATAAGTTTTTAAATATCCAAAGAATACAAAAATCAGGAATTATTTTCAGAATTACTTCCAAAGTTTGAATTGCATTAAAGAACTACTTAGGTTCTTCACACCTTGATTTTTTTATGAATGATGTTTACATTGTCATCCAATCCTTACACACACACACACGTATGTTAAAATCTGTGTTCATGTGGTGAATGAAGGATTCAAGTTGCAAATCATATAATTAAAGAAACCATTTAATTGGTAAATCCTAACATTAATCTTTTGTGATTGTGATTTAGGGTAACTTTTAGGGCAAATCAGGAAGGGGATGTCACAAACGGTACCAGAGCATGATCCTGCCATCTTGCAGGGTAAAAGATGAAACATAAAATCATTCTAGTTAATTAAGTTAATGAATGGTCAAGAGATACATAATGAAGAGTTGTGACTCCTTCAACATAAGATATAAAAGGGAGGAGAGTTCATTTTGAAGGGGATATGGAGGAAGGAAGAAAGAGGAGAGCATGAGAATTAAAGAAAATATAATGGAAGAAAATAGGAATGTGAAGAAAATAAGGAAGTGGCTCACTAAGGGAAGATCAGAGAATAACAATAAGAAAATCTGAGTCTAGTGTGTTCTATTATTCTATTATTAGTAATGGAGAAACAATGATTAGCTTACTTATATTAATTTATAATGTTTATCTGTTTGATATTAATAAACACTATAACCTGAATGTAATCTTGCAATAGTTTTTCACAAGGGACTGGGATAAGATTCTGCAATTAAGGGAGAACTGATTAGGGTGTCTTGTTGCAATGTTGGTTAAGGGAGAACAGCTATGAGGGTACCTTAATATAGTGTGAGAGGGAGAACCTCTAAGGGCACCCTTTTGTAAGTCCCTTTCCAACTCCTACATCGGGGGACTATTGTTGAATGATAGATAACTCCAACTATAGAAGAATGGAGGAGGACTGTATGGAGGGAGAACCGTTGTCTTAGGGCACCCTACCATGCCTCTTTACTCCACATCTTTTGTAATCGGAATTCACATACAACTTAAGTGCTACATAATGATGAAGACATATTTTCTTTAGTCTAACCCATGATTTATTTATGAATAATGCTTACATTGTGATCTAATACTTATATATATATATATATGTATGTATGTATGTATGTATGTATACATACATATATGCATACATAAATATATATGTACACACACACACACATATACACACACACTTACACACATAGATAGATATTCGTATGTTGGTATTTGTGTTCATGTGGTGAATGCAAGATTCAAGTTACAGATCACATACTTGAAACCATTAAATTGGTAAACCCTAACCCTAATATGTTGCAATTGTGGTTTAGGGCAACTTCTAGGGCAAATTAGGGAGGGGAGGTCACAAAATAAGAGAGTTTGTCCTCCAAATTCCCCAACACTATGAGTTTTTTTCTTCAGATGGAAAGAGGAACACAAGGGCTGAAGCTTTAAAAGAATGGATCTGATTGTAATAACAAAATTTGATGATCTATTTGATCAATTCACAAGTTTCTTTACAAATTTCTTCTAGGCTCTTTTATTGAAATTTTCCTTTTCCCTCCTAAAACTCTTTTCGAAGTGTTTGAAAACATTTTTAAAATAAAATTTTAATACTATTTAAGTTTCCCTTGTTTTAAGAATAAAGTTATTGGACCCAAGTTAAAATATTATTAATAATCTTTTTGTTGACTTTATCCCTTAGCTTATGAGAAATGAAGAAATAGGCTACAGGTTCTCCCAATTAATTTAATGTTGAAAAAGGGAGATAACATAGGATCACAGACAAACAAAGTTGGAAGTAATTGTTATATTTCTTAAGAGTGGGGTTGTGTTTAGTTTTTGGAGTTAACAAAATTAGGGACAGGTGAGAATGCTTGTAAAGAGGTGTCTTTGGAAGGCCCTTGAAGGGAGCAAGCTTGTACATACTAATTTTATGGTGTATTTTTTCGCTGGAGGTTTTTTCCCTCATTGGGTTTCTCCATGGTAAATCTCTTGAACTGTGTTATACTTATGTTTGTTGTTTTTCAAATTACTTGTTTTAAGCCAAGAAGCTAGAAGTTTCTAACAACCATGACAGTTTTTTTCTAAGGACTGAAAGACTCGTGTTGGTGAATCAGATGTCGAACGTGATTTTAGATCAATAAGGCATCACTCCTTTTAGAGTTAAGTGAGATGGTTTAATTTTGGAACCTGACAATTTTCTTACAGAAAGTCATTTACAGCGAAAATTAGTGTCAAACTTATACATTTTGGCATTTTTTTAATATGATCAACAATTGGTAGGATGACAAAAAGTTAACAGCTATTGCCTTGTGCATATAGTACAACATGAATTCTATTTGCTATTTTTGGGGTGCATGTCAAATTGTTTAATATATGATGTGAATTGTGAATGTATCACACACCTTGTTTTGTCATTCAAATTTTTACTGTCTAAGAGGATGGTTGGAAACAAGTAACAACTATGAAATGCATTAATTGTATGCTTATCAATAGAATTATTAAAATGTTAAAACTCAATGATATGAGTCATGGCAAAATAAATTTGTTGGAGTTGGAATTCAACATTTCTCATTTTGCTTTTATTACAGTGTCTCACCTGCTCTCCTATTATCATTTTATGAATAATTTGGTATGATTCTGTTTAAATAGTATATGCATTCTTGTGCTTTTGCCTATTTGTTACTGTTATATAAATTCTTATTCTAATCTCGTTCTGATGTGATTTCAGGCTACTCATTTATCATGTATATTGTCATGAATTGTAATTGTTGTGCTATTTTGAAATTCCTTTGGGGATAATTAGTTCTTTTGGCGTAAGATGTTGACTACTGGTAGTGTACTTGTGAAGATAGCTTGATTAACATTCCTTGCTTGTTATTCAACGAGTCAACATCATATATATATTTTTTGAATAACTGAAAGTTTTTTATATGTATTTGCGCTAGTTGTTTTTTAACCTGCCTTTTGGATACCATTTAAACTCTTCTTCTTACACTTATATAAATAGGAGGATGTCTCTGTTACTTTTACATGGTTTTCGAAGCCTGTATTTTCTCGTCCTTGTCAGTTTTGAATATGTAGTAATACTATTAGAAGCAGCTTTTTTCTGATATTATAATAATGTAGTTCTAATGTCACTACACATTTGCTTCTAAATTATACATCTTTCTTTAAGAAACGAGTAAGGATTTTTACAGTCACCAAGCTGGACTTTATTGAAATGTTTGTCTTCTATTTGTGATCATGATGCATTTATGCTAATTTTGTAGATTGTGGCTTGGAATTAGTATCATTAATTTTTTGCATTTGTATATCTGCCCAAAATGCTGTTTATATTTGTAGTGTTGGAATAACTTGTAGACCTTAAGTTTATTAATATTTACAAACTCAGGATTGTAAGGATCCAGAGTGTCGAAGATTTGGGGCAACTTTGGGATGTCGAGTGAAGAATTGTAGGCGTAGTTTTCACTATCCTTGTGCAGTTAAACTTGCCAGCCAGCTACATTGCCGAATGTGGGAGGGATGCGGAAGACCAGTTGCTTGTTATGCACACCGACACATTGATCATGATTGTGTTAGTGCCAAAAACTGGAAACCACATTGGAGCTGTGGAAATAAAATTATTATTCCCAGCAAAAGAAACAGGAACACTGCCATTTTTTGTAAGCATTACCTGATAATTTGTTTTTATGCATGACTCTTCTTTCACATGTTTTATAAGATATGCATCATATAGTTTGGAAATTATTTTTTAAACTTCAAGAGTACTTAGAAGTTAGAAGTGTCCAATTGAGTCATTTTTCACATTTTATACTTTCTGTTTATTGTAATACTAGTTAGCTAGCCACATCAAAATATATCAATCATGATGCTATGCTTCAAGGAATCCATCTGCTGGATCATTTTGTCATCACTCTACTTGAACCATTGTTAATCTTCTTTCAAAGTCAATACATGATGAACAATGTCCTGGAACTGGAATTAGAATGTATTCTACAACTTTACCTAACCATCCGATAATCATTATTAACAAGCTATAATGCAAGCAATGCCTATGATAGGAGAAATAAAGTGGCTTATTATTCGTAAAGAATTACTATATGGTTCCAGATATACAACAAAAAAATGGTTTAGATGTAGTGCAAACTTTCTGTCTATTCAATTTTCTTCATGATTTTTCATTACATTGGCATAGTAGTATGGTTGGTGGATTTGAATTTATATAGAAATGGAATTCTCTCATTTCCGCACCAGTTTATGTTATTCTTGCACTGCATGGCACTATTTCTTTAGTCAAAGCTGATTAATAAAAGTGTAAAAATGCACTCAAGTAGAGAGCTTTTGTGCATAATTCTTGTTACCTTTAGACACAATTCAACATGCAACGCAGCAAATTAATATTGGATGCAAGTCAGCAAGTTTGACCTTGCAAAAGGTGAAGAGACAGTTCAATATGGTCTTGTGAGTCTAGCCAAATATAGATATTTCATATATTGTCAGAATTCTCATAAGTGCACTTTTATACGGTTTATTTTTCATTATACAATTTTGACTTTTAAATTCATGTTTCATCTCAGATTTACAACATGGCAGTGTTCTGCAGGTGTTTTACTCATTTTACAAGTGATTCTTGTTTACTCCCTATGGGGTATGTTGTTTTTCAACTTTTACACACAGAGGAAACAGGTAGATTCAAGCAAGAATATGAATAACACAATAATTCAGAATAAACACAACGCACATAGTATTGGCAGAATGATATACTTTATTCCATGTAATGCGATCCAAAAGTAACATATTCTTGGTGCCAGTTTACATATATAAAGAACCCGATGGTTGGTTGAGTGTACGAACCGTCGGTTCTTGCAACTTCCTCCAATTGCCTGAGAACCAATTGTAATTACATTGCCAGGACTAACGAAAACATAAAGTATTATTGTTAATGACTAAATTATGGCTACCATTAGCCCCCCCGCCCCCCCCCCAAAAAAGAAGTCGTCTTCCAGACGACCAAACAAAATGGCTGAGGTACCATAAATCAAAACTACTAAGAAGAAAGATGAGAGGACGTCGTTAGAGTGATAGAGGATGTCAGTCGCAGGAGCTGCTATCGAAGGAGCTTGAGGTCTCGGTCACCTATCATTTGTTTTTCCCTGGCCACCTTCATCAGGTTGAGTGCACCTATCAAATCTTTCTTTGTGCGCTCTAGATCCACTGTGGTAGCTGATAGCTTCTCCTTCCCAGCTCATGCTACCTTCTCTTGAACTAGCTCATTCTCCAAAGAAGTGATAGCCTTCTCCTTCTCTACCACTCTCGCCTGCAAGGATGCCTCTCGCCCTAGTGTTAAAGAACTCACTTCTTCTGCCTTTTGTGTAGCGTAGGTCGTCTTCAGCAGTTGACGGAATGTCTTATGATGTATAGGATGTATAGGATGCTCATCATACCGTCCTGCCCCTCTGGGATATGTGGTCTACCCCACTCCTCCATCTATACGGTTTGTGTGGGTCCATCCTTGAGCTATGAAGTGCTCTATGTATTCCAGCTCACAGTCCCCTTGCATGAACCTAAGGAGCCTCTCCGCCTCCACTGTGATAGGGCCTATGTCGAAATGCCTAGTGAGGTCTGCCATCCCACATGCTGCTATAGCCATCCCCTCTAACTTTGTCAGAAATTGTTGGATGGATGCAAGTGCATCCTGTCATTCTGGTGTGAGCACCTGAATGGAAGCCTCTTCCTAAGTGGCCTTTGGGATAATGTTTCCTGCCACCCTTGACTCCTGCAGGGAGGTGCTCCCCTTTTGAGTGCTCCCTTCCTCTATCTCAATAACCTCCACCTGTACCGCTAGTGGTGCCTCCTTCGTCTATCTCTGCTCGTCAGTGTGTTGCACCATCAATAGTGTTGGTGAGGGTGGTGGGATATCACCGACCCCCATCTCAAACCTCTCCAAGAGACTATCCATATTAGTCTCCTCATCCATCCCCTCAGGCATTTGTACTATGTTCCTGCCTAGCATGTCTCCCTTCCTCCAGATCTCTTGCATCCTTATGTACGATGGTTGTGTCCTCTCATCTATCCTTGTCTACTCCTTTAGTCCTCATACCTAGACCTTCAACTGTAGGTCCTACACCCTCTGTCGTAGGGTCTGCACCTTTTGCTGTAGAGACTGCAACTATGGTTGCCTGGGTGACATCTTCAATGGTAGGTGCATGTGCTACCACCAATGCTACTGGAGTGGATCTCTCAATGCCTCGTGTGGTCGCAAGGTGAAGGGTGGTGGGCCCCACTCTATGTGCCCTCAAGTCGACCATCCTGTGCGTGTGATGTGTTTGACATGCTCCCTCCATTGGGACCAAGTGTTGCATGGGTGGAAGTTGTTCTGGGGTGAACACAATTTTCAACACTGTAGACCGTTTGGTGCCCAACTGACCACCATTGGTACAGACCATTTTTGTACGATGCTCTCTGGTATGGACCTTCTTGGTATGGTCCTCTTTGGTATTAGTATGAACCTCCCTGGTATGATCCTGTCTAGTATTGGTACGGTACTCCCTGCCGCTCCTTCCTTGGTCTCCCCTCCAACTACTTCAACCTCTCCACCATGGCTTCATTCTCTGTAATGAACCCCAAGAGTTAATCTATGTAATATTAATTTGACAAGCAATATATTCTAACATATAAACTGTTGATAACAAGTTCATGTAACAAATAAAACATTAAATATAAAATTGAATATTATTAAATATAATACTAATATTAAACATTGAATATCAATATAAAATGCTAAGAATTTATATTTAATTAAATATAATATCAAATATTAGCATTCAATATTATTAAATTTAATATTAAATATTAACGTTGAATATTAAATATGAGATGATAAATATAAACATTATTGATATAAAATATTAAATATTTAGTATTCAATATTTAAATTTAACATCAAATATCTATAGAAATATAAAATACCAAACATTAATATGACAACAAATGTAAAGTATAACTTAGACGTTGAATGAAATCGTATTAAGAAATAGCAAACAATATCCTTACGGTAGTAAGGCGTATAACATATTAAATTACGATAATAAAAAAATGACGCATCCATGAGATGCGACTCTAAGAGGGCTATTTATGATCACGGGCGTAAGAAAGAGAAGGCATGGAGGAAAAAGACACGGAGAAGTGATAAGTAATAAGTCTAATACCAGTGTCGGGAGATAGGAAAGGAGACACAAGTAAAACACGCAACAAGAGACCACCTTTCAGCACATACCATCAACCAGAGAATTACGCTACAGGGGGATAAGCGACTGGGAGCAACAGGAGATACAAACATAGTATGACCAGTAAATTACAAAACATTCCATTCAAAGGAAGCATTAAATAGTAGAAGCCTGTTTTACAGATCAGAGATCTCCATTGCTGCAGCAAGATATTAGAGGTAACCATTAAGTGATTATTTATTTCATATTAGAGATGAGCCGGTTGTATATCGGTAAAACTTGTAAGAGTTAATTAAGGACCAAGTAAACTTGGCAGAGGACATTCATATGAATGTTGAGTTCTCCAATAAGGAGACTCAGAGACTCAAGACGATCTTGATAGAGAACATTCATAAAGAATATTGTGATTCCATTGGGAATCCAGAGAGGGATAATAGAAAATCCCTTAGAGATAATATATATATTATAGTGGTCAGACATATGCATATGTAAGAGAAAGAGACTCGGTTGGAGGTGGGATCTTCGCCGAGTGTTATTGGTTAATGAATTTATTCATTAACATAGATCCTAGAGGCCTTAAAAGGACCACTCTCAACATGATGGTTACCTAATTGAGAATTGTTCTCAGCAGAGAATTAGGGAAATCGGATAAGAGTTGCCTTCTAAGGATTAGGTGGGTTTAGTAGGGGAAATAGAATATTAGATGATTTAATGTTTATTTGTTTTTATCTGTTAATTACTCAAATGTCATTATATCATATTGGCATCTACTAACGATTGTTATAGGTTATAAGCAACAAACAGTTCGGGCGGAAGCAAGGACATTATAGTGGTATCGGAGCATAATTCTACCATCCTGTGAGCCAGGGCTTATGCAAACCTACGAACGAAGAACGAAGAAAAATACAATGAATGAATTAGCTAATGAGATGAGATCCTATATGGAACAAACAAATCAAACATTAATAAGTCAAATGGAGAAATCAAATCAAGCCCTCCTCTAGGCCCTACAAAACATGGGGAATTCAATCAATAATCTAAAAGGCCATGCTCACCAAGGAAGAGAAACTAGTTCAAATCACTTAGAGAACAATAATATAACTTCTAACATTGGGGTACCCTAACCCCATTTCTTACCTAGAGAAGGGTCTCCAAGAGAAGAAGGAATAGAACAACCCCTGACCCGAATTGAAGACATAGCAAGAGCTTATGCAGAATTGGATCCTCACATTAGAGAAGTGGTATCATTTAGAGAATTTTGTGAAGATAAGCGAAGAGAGACATCCTGGAAACATGTAAATAAAGAACTCAAACACAAAATGAACAAGGTAACACTTCCAAACTTTGACGGGTTAGAAAAAATCACAGCCCATGCGTGGTTACAAAAATTGAACACCTTTTTTATCCTAAGCCCTATGACAAAAGAGGATGCCCTCCAATTCGCAATACTCCACTTAGAAGGGGCAGCACATGAATGGTGGCATCATGGACTTACCTCCCTAGGGCATCAAAATGTAAACTCTTATGGGGAGTTCTCCCAAAAGCTTATTAGTAGATTTGATGAAAAAGATTCAGAGTGGTATTTTCAAGAATTAATACATCTTAAACAAAGTGGAACAGTTGATGAATATGTAGGCCAATTCCAAGGATTATCGGTAATGATTCCTGATCTTTCCCAAAAAAGACTTACTCATATGTTCATAGAAGGTCTCAAGGAAACCACAAAAAATATGGTGAAACCCTTTGAACCACAAACCCTAGAAGAAGCTATTAGGAAGGCAAAAAAGGTTGAATCTAATAAGACCAGAGACTGATCCAAAAACTTCACCTCCAGAACTTTTCCAAGAGGCAAGGGAATAAGAAGAGATAACCAAGAGAAACCATGCTATTTGTGTAAAAAACCATGAAGCACAGGACATAGATGCCAACAAAGGGAAGAATTACTCCAAAAGAATTTATGCTTTAAATGTAAGGAGCCATGGGAACGTGGTCATCAATGCAAAAGAGGGCAAGTAAACGAGATAAAAGAAACAAGTAAAAAAGAAAAACTTGGTGAATCAGAGCAAGGAACTTTAGCCGTCATCTTGCAAAATGAAAATAGGCCCTTACGAATTAAAGGCACACTCAAAGGACAAAAGGTGATTGCCTTAGTAGATACAGGAGCTTCCCATGATTTTATTAGCAAGCACTTGGTAACCAAGAGAAGACTAAAAATGCAAGATTTTGAAGGTTTTAGAGTGGCACTAGCAAATGGGTCCATAGATCGTTGCACAAAAATTATTACTCAAGCAAAAATTACCACGGGAGGACATGTAATTAAAAGAGACCTTTATGTAGCAAACATACAAAATGACATTATCCTAGGAATTCCATGGATAAATTTCCTAGGACGTTTTGTCATGGATGGGCCTAATCTTGAAATATGCTTTAAACATGAAGGGAAAGAAATAACATTAAAGGGAATGCCGGATGGAACCCCAAAGATGGTATCATGTGATAAAATAGAGAGGATTTTAAGACATGACCAAGGGGAGTGGGTAGCCCGGTGTATGGTCGTAGATAAAACCCCCCCTCATGAACAAACCTTCCATGAAGATATCCATCCTATCATCGAGAAATACAAAAGAGTATTTGAAGAAATCCCACCAGGTCTTCCCCCCAAGAGAGGTTTTGAACATGCCATCGAATTAGAGGAAGGTGCAAAACCAGTAATTACAACACCTTATAGACACCCTTATAAATATAAGGAAGAAATTGAGAAAACTATGAAAGAACTTTTAGAAATGGGACATATTCAACCTAGCAGTAGTCCGTTTGCCTCATCCATAGTATTGGTCAAGAAAAAAGATGGAACTATGAGAATGTGCATCGATTACAGGGCACTAAATAAAAGGACTATAAAGAATAGATACCCTATTCCTAGAATTGATGAATTAATGGATGAATTACACGGGGCCTGCTATTTTTCTAAAATTGATCTAAGGTTAGGATATCACCAAATTAGAGTGAGGGAAGAGGATGTATCGAAGACAACTTTCAAATGCCATTATGGACACTTCAAATTCTGGGTACTCCCTTTTGGACTCACAAATGCACCAGCAACATTTCAATCTTGCATGAATCATACTTTCATACAACAGTTGCGAAGATTTCTCCTCATATTTTTCGATGACATCCTCATTTTTGGCAAAACATGGGAGGAGCATCTAAAACATATTGAAGAGGTTCTGAGTATTTTAGAAAAAGAATCACTATATGCAAAAATTTCAAAATGTGAGTTTGGATTAGAGGAGATATTATATCTTGGGCATAAAATAAAAAAAGGGGGAGTAAGCGTGGATGAAGAAAATATCAAAGTTATCAAGGAATGGCCAAAACCAAGAACTCTTAATCAACTCCGAGGTTTCGTCGAACTATGCAGCTACTATCGTCGATTTGTTAAGCGTTTTTCAAAAATTGCAGCCCCCTTACGGATTTAACCAAAAAAGGAGCATTCACTTGGAATGATAAAACACAACAAACTTTCGAACAACTAAAAGAAGTTATGAGTTCATGCCCAGTATTAGCCATACTAGATTTTTCTATGCCTTTTGAATTGCAACGTGATGCCTCGGGAGAAGGTATAGGAGCCATACTAATGCAAAAGAAACACCCTATAGCCTTCGAGAGTCGTAAAATCACAGGAGCAAAGAAACAGTATTCTATATATGACAAAGAAATGTTGGCAATAATACATGCCTTGGAAAAATTTCGGCAATATCTAGTTTGTGGAAGGTTCATAGTCAAAATAGACCATAATAGCCTCCGTTTCTTCTTAAACCGATAAGATCTAAATGACAGACAACAAAAATGGGTGAGTAAAGTCCAAGCTTATGATTTTGACATAGAATATGTAAAAGGAGTAAATAACAGAGCAGCAGATGCATTGTCAAGACGACCCCATATCAACACTATTTCTCATATCTTAGGTGATTGGATGAAAGATATAATAGTAGATTATGCCAATGATCCTTTGGTAACCACCATTTTGGAAGGAAAGGTGCCTAATGAAGACTTTCGGGTTCTAGATAACATTATATTCTACAAAGGAAGGATATACGTAACCCCCCAATCCAAAATGAAGGGAATCATTATGAGAGAATACCATAATAACCCACTAGCGAGTCATCCAGGGTATTATAAGACATATAAACATATAAGAGAAATATACTCATGGAAAGCATTAAAAAAGGACATACAAAGATATGTGCAAGAATGCATGACATGTCAACAAAACAAAACTGAACAATCACTTTCGGTAGGGCTATTACATCGTTTACCTATTCCAAATCAAAAATGGGAAAGCATATCCATGGATTTTATAACAGGACTACCCAAAGTTCAGGGAAAGGATAGTATCTATGTAGTTGTGGATAGACTCACAAAATTTGCTCATTTCTTTCCGGTCTCTACAGAGTACAAAGCACCCCATATAGCAGAAATATTTTTCAGAGAAGTCTTCTGACTCCACGGGATACCTCAAAATATTGTAAGTGATAAGGACAGTAAATTCCTCAGCAAGTTTTGGCAAGAGTTATTCAGGTTATCAAGAACATCACTCACCCCTAGTACCAGTTATCATCCTCAAATTGATGGGCAAACCGAGATTGTAAACAAACGGGTAGAAGGATATCTAAGAAACTATGTCACAGGGCAGCAAACAGCTTGGATCAAGTGGCTACATCTAGGGGAATATTGTTATAACACTACATACCACATGTCAATAGGGATGAGTCCATTTAAAGCATTATATGGGTATGAAGCCACCACTTTCGGAGGATTAACCATACCAGAAAGCAAGGTACCTAGTGCACAGGAATTCACCTAGAGAAACATAGACATCATGAAGGCACTAAAAGAAAACTTGCATAACGCCCAAAATCAACAAAAACTTTATGTAGACAAAAATAGAGTCGAAAGATCTTTTGTGGAAGGAGATCTAGTGTTCCTACGACTACAGCCATACAAACAAACCTCCATTAAGAAGAATGGGGTTGAAAAACTTAAGCCTCGATTTTATGGACCATACAAGATAATTCAAAAAGTGGGTGAAGTGGCCTACAGATTGGAACTTCCTAGTAATAGCCGAATTCACAATGTATTCCATGTATCCAGACTAAAAAAGGTTTTGGGGCAACATATAGTACCCTGTACAGATTTGCCTCCGCTAGATGATGAAGGACAGCTCATGTTAGAACCCGAGGTAATCCCTGATACAAGGGAAAAGATACTAAGGAATAGAGTTGTGAGAGAACTCCTTATCAAATGGAAAGGGTTACTAGACGAAGACGCTACTTGGGAAAAATAAGAAGTTATTAAAGTGCTTGAGGACAAGCAAATTCGAGACGAAAGGACTGTAATGAACCCCAAGAGTTAATCTATGTAATATTAATTTGATGAGCAATATATTCTAACATATAAATTGTTGATAACAAGTTCATGTAACGAAGAAAACACTAAATATTAAAAAACATTGAATATCAATATAAAATGCTAAGAATTTATATTTAATTAAATATAATCTCAAATATTAGCGTTCGATATTGTTAAATTTAATATTAAATATTAGCGTTGAATATTAAATATGAGATGATAAATATAAACATTATTGATATAAAATATTAAATATCAAATATTAGTATTCAATATTTTAAATTTCACATTTTAATAAATTTCATCTCTTCAGCGAAGTCTTTACTCATTTTATCATCTCCTCCAAAGATGATATCATCCACAAATATTTTAGCAATCAGGTTCCCTTCTTTACCGGTCTTAAGATACATATTGTCGTTATCACCTATTCTTGTGAATTCTATTCTCAGGAGGTATGAGTGTAATCTTTCATATTAAGCCTTTGGGGCTTGCTTCAATCTATAGAGAGCCTTCTTCAACTTGTAGACCATATCAGTTTTCTCTGTGGATGAGAAACCCTCCGGTTGCTCTATATCAAAGAAACGAGAATTGCCCTTGAATTGCCAGTTTCGCAAGTTGGCTCAAGGCAAACGATTTTTTTTGAATCGTGAATCGGCTCAGCTGATTTTTTGGCATGAATCGCCTAAACCGGTGATTCATACCAAAAATCGCATGAATCGCCCCAAAATATCGAACGTGAATCGGCGGATTGCAAAAAAGTCAAGTCAAATTTAAAAAAAACACAAATATTTTCAATGTTTTTTTTTTGCCTTTCCTATTTGTTGTAAGTTTATACAAATATAACATTTAAGTATAAGTTTGATTTATTTAATTTCTTATACTTTAAGTTATATTTGTATAAATACTTCCAGGATGTTTGAGATAGGTTCCAACTTCATAGGAGTTAAGATGCAGATTCTAGATTTTGGGGGTTTTCAAAAAATTCCAAACTTAACTAAATTTCAGGATTCAACAAGCCTTTAGCAGGGTTACCTCCCACAATCCATCATGGCTTTCTAAGCTCAAACTGAAGCTGGCAAAAGGATTCTCAAAGGGTTTTAACTCGTTTTATCACAAATCACTTGGTTTCGACCCCATCTCTATGACAAACTTAGCTTAGCTCTCGCCCAAATCCCAAACAAACATGACTTCCCCACAGGCCAAAATCATTCAAACCTCATTTGCCGGACCTAGGGACTTGAAAACAGCCACCAACAAAGACTACCTAAGATCTAGTTATGAAGACTTTGACATTTGGCATTGATCAATGATCAAGCATCACAGATTCATACTATGAAACAATTTAGTTTTATAGATCTTACAGATACTGATAGACATACGTTTCATGGATCTTCATCTTACATACATTTATGATTTGATGTCTTATGGATCTTCATCTTACATACATTCTATGATTTGACTCATTATGATCCTATGATTTCAATTTACTTTAACTACAATTTACATTTTACGTGTAACGTATGTGATGGATTTATCATTTATGTTCCTTGTTTATGTATATTAGCTTCTATTTGATGATGTTATAGTGTGTTTAAGTTATATTCAATAAAGGGTGCATGAAATAAGTTTTAAATTGTTAAAGTCTCTAATTTCAAGGGTTTTTTAAATTTGCCGATTCGTGGCCGATTCGATTCTGATTCATGGCCGATTCACGATTCGATTCGGCCTTGCCGATTCCGATTCTTGTTTCTTTGCTCTATATACACTTCCTCTTCCAGTATACCATTCAAAAATGCTGATTTCACATCCATTTGATACACTTTAAACCTTTTATGGGCAGCATAGGCAAGTAGAATTCTTACCCCTTTAGTCTTGCTACGGGTGCAAAGGTTTCCCCATAGTCTAGTACTGCTTTCTGTGCATATCATTTGCAGACTAGCCTTGCCTTGTTCCTCACAACCTTCTTCATTCAACTTGTTTCTGAACACCCACTTGGTGCCTATAACATTCTTGTCCTCAAGTCTGGGTACAAGAGTCCATGTTTCATTCTTTACTATCTGCTCTAGCTCCTCTTCCATTACCTTGACCCAGTTGTCATCCTCCAGAGCTTCTCTGGTAGTTTTAGGCTATATGCTAGAAAGAAAACAGATACTTTCTCTAGCCCTTCTCCTAGTTAGAATGTTATCACTTTTGTCACCAATAATGTTATCACTGGAGTGATAGGTGACATACCTTGGCAGAATCGGTCGGTGGTCCTGATCTTCTCTTTCTGGTTGAGGCACATTTACAGCAAGATCATGAACATCTTCCTATTCATCTTCTTCACTTGGTCTTATGTTTTGATCCTTTCCTTGCTCAGGCACATTACCCTGTTCCATGGGTTTGTTTACCTATTCTCCTTCATCAACTGTTATTACTTCATTGAATTCTAGATGGTCATTTACATTATGGTCTTGGTGACTATCAGATTCACCTTGAATGATCTTATCACTCAGTTTTGAATGCTTATCTATCTTTACGTTTGCACTTTCCACTATCTTTCATGTCCTTTTGTTCAGACACCGGTAGGCTTTACTTTTGGTGGAGTGACCCAAAAAATACACCTTCATCAATCTTCGGCTCAAACTTGCCAGATTAAACATGTCTCTTGATGTAATAGTTGCTTCCAAATACTCTGGAATAACTTACACTGAGAGTATGACCAAACCTTAACTCATGGAGTTTTACTGGTTCCTTTCTTGACTTGAACCCGGTTCAATGTATATACATCGGTGCTGATTGCTTCTCTCTAGAAGTGATGGGGTAGATCCATCTGAATCATCAGAGTTCTAGCACAGTCAATCAGAGTCTTGTTTCTTCTTTTAGCGACTCCATTTTGTTGAGGAGTTCTTGGAGCAGACATCTGCCATTTTATCCCCTGTTCTTCACAGTAGTTGGTAAACTCTTGTGAGGTGTATTCACCTCATCTGTCTGACCTCAAACACTTAAAGATTTTACCGGTCTCCTTCTCCACTTGGGCCCTGTAAATTTGAAACATATGGAAGGCCTATGATTTTTCCTTTAGGAATAGCATCCACATTATTCTTGAAAAATCATCTACAAAGAGCATAAAATGCTTGTCTCCATAGTAGCTCTTTGTCCTTATTGGTCCACACAGATCTGTGTGAACAAGATCCAATACATTTTTAGCTATATAAGATTTGTTGTTGAAGCTTGTACCTGTTAGTTTACCCAACTAACATTCTTTACACATGGCCCTAGCCCTCTGATTCACTTCTTCCTACTCACTTTGACTATGTTATCAAAGTTTATGTGGTAGAGTCTTTTGTGCCACAACCAGCTATTGTCATCTTTTGCCATAAGGAGAATTTTCTTTGTTTCCCCTTTTGTTGTTGCTATGAGGCAAGCCCCCTCGATTGAGTTTAGGTAGAATAGGTTCCCTTTGCTTGGTCTATTGGTGGCAACTTGTGCTCTTGATTGATTCTTGACAATACATGAACCCTGTCCAAACTCTAACAGGTATCCTTTGTTGTTCAGTTGAGCCACACTCATTAGGTTGTACATGAGTCCTACCCAGTACACATCATCACAAACAACTTCATTGCCAAGTGCTATTGAGCCTTTGCCTCTAATAGCATAGGGAGCATTGTTCCCAAATGTCATTGATCCACCATCATTAAGCTTCAGGCTGATGAACTTGTTTTTGTCACCAGTCATATGGTGAGTGCATCCACTTTCAATGATCCAGTCCTCACATTGGTGGGACCTAGAGATATGTGCCATTTCACTTATCACTGAGCTTTCTTCTTTTATTGCCACAAAGGCAATTTCATCATCTCCCGATTCTTTAGATTCGTTGGTAGTGACACCTTCCTTTGCAAGGTAGCACTCCTTTCCTTTGTTCTTGAATCGGTTGAACTTCTCTTTATTTTCATTTTCTGGACACCTAGCCGCAATGTGTCCTATCTTATTACAAGAAAAACATTTTAATGGAAGTTTCCCTTTGTACTTCCCTTTTCCTCTCAAAAATTTCATTGCAATGAGTGCTTCAAACTCATCCTACGCTAGTTCTTGTGAGAGCAGATTGTTAAGGAAGTGACCAAACCTCTCGGTAGAACTATTACCGGTCTCTCTTCCTTTCTTGGAGGAAGCAATATTCACAGAAGACTTAAAAGCAACATCTAATATAGGTAAGCTGTTATCATAATTGCTTAATTCAAAAGCAGTTAACTTACTGCTAAGAGAGTCAAGGGTGACTTGTGATGTTCTCACTGATTTGAGCTCCTGTATGGCTAAGATCTTGATAGCATACTATGGCCTCAACGTCTTCAGTATCTTACTTACCACATCTTGCTCACTTGGTGTTCCTCCAATGCTTTTGATGGAGTTCGTCACTTCTTTTATTCTGTTATTGTAGTGCTCAATGTCTTCACCTTCATTCATCTTCATGTCATCATATGTGCCTTTGAGGCTTTCAACTTTTGCTCTTTGAACATGTGGGTCACCACCATACACAGTTTGCAGCTTTGCCCACATTTGGCAGGCTATAGTCAGATTTTCAATTTCTGCATACACATTGTCAGGCAGCATATTGGTTATCATATCCGTAGCAGCTGTGTGTGCACTTCTGACCTTTAGTTGATCAGCCGTCAAGGTACTGGTAGGTTCGGTGTAATTTGTGATCACATGGTTCCAGAACTGATCTCCTGTGGTTTTCATGTACAACTTCATTTTGCTGTACCATAGACTAAAGTTTTCTTTAGAAAACTTGGGTCCTTCCATTCTCATCATTTGATCTTTTCCTTGTTGCGGTTAAGCAGCACAGAAGGACGTGGCTTTGATACCAATTGATGGTCCCAAAAGGTGCTGAGAGGGGAGGGGTGAATCAACACCCACTAAAACTTTAAATCTTTGATATAAATTAACTATTATTGCATGTTGAACAGATCCTATAAAAGAAATAACTAACACAAGATCAAAGCAGTATAGAACATCAGATGTATCACGTGGAAACCCAAAGTGGGAGAAAACCACACTGTGAGTAGAACTCACAAATTTTGCACTCTTCTGAAGTGCGCCCTGTGAAAAGCCTTCCTTGTTAAGGAATTACAAACGCACTGTTAGATGCGACCCAGTTAAGGGATTTAAAATAAGGCTTGTTAAAGTTGCCTTTTTAGAGGATTTTAGAACATTTACTAGATGTCACCCAGTTAAGGGATTTAATACAAGGGACCTGTTAATGTCCACCCAAATATTGGGATTTGACTATTGCAATTGTCAGAGAGCAATAGAGGAGTTGATCTTTTGGAATGGCTTTGCTTAGCTTTATAAGATCGTTGTTTCATCCACTGAGAGTTATCACCAGGCACCATAGATATGCTCTCTTCAAGTTTTTGCACTTCCTTGCACACTCTTCTCTTTTTCTTCTTCTTCTTCTCTTCTCCTTTTCCCTTACCGTAGCTTTGCTCGGCGTACAGTTTCACTCTTTCTCTTTGGCAGAATGAAGGAAAATGATATTCTTCGTTGGTTGAAGAATAAATAGACTTCTTGCCGATTCGTGGGACAGATCTTCTCGCTCTTTCCCAAAGCGATCTCTGTGAAGATCCCCTTTGGATCCATCATCCAGTCATGTCTCAGTCATGAGAGGAAACATCAGATGCATGACACAAGCTTTTTCTCAACAAGAGATCCGCCATGCAGTCGTGTTTTTGTTTTGTAAAGAAAAGATCAGAAGCGTGTCACATACTTTCCCTTACACGAAATTCCACCATGATTTGTGCCATAAATCTCGACATTAAATGCTTCAACTATGTCTTACACCGATCTTTTCCGTAACACAAAATCCTGTGTGATTTGAGCAACAAATCTCAGTAGAAGAGTCTCTGAAGTGTTTGTCAACTGTGATTTTCACCGAATCACCCTTATGCAGTGTTCAGGTCTTTGTCTTCACTTGTCACTTTTCCGTTCTTTGTCTATACCGGTCACTGCTCCGATCGTATAATTATCGGTCACTTTCTTCACCGGTTACTGTCTCCACTAGTCACTTCTCAGAGCAATAAGTGCATTTCTGCTCATCACCGTGTCATTGGTTACCGGTTTCCTAAATAGTTTCTCTTGTCAATTGTTCCCTAGTATTTGGACAATGTTATCTTAGACATATAATGACATCAATGACAACACCACTTTATCATGTACCGGCTGCATCCTTACTGGTAATGCCAACACAGCTACATACAAAAAGATTAACTACTAGAAGTTGACCCAAAAGTTGCATGTATTAGCATTGGAATAGAAGTTTTAATAACACTAGAAAGAAAAACTCAACAGAGATTCCTGTTGATAACATTGTCATTCGCGAACTTGGACTTGGGATCCATGTGACCATCAAATTTCCTTGGCCAACCTATCTTGTCTTTCTTGAATTTTTTTTTCTGGGAACTCCCAGTTCGCTAATTGTGTAACACTATAATGGCGTTTAAATTCTTGGCAGGGCGTGATACTTCATTGGCAAAATTTTGCTATATGGGACTAAATTTTAAGGTCTCTTCTTTCACTATTGTAAAATTTGACAACATTGTTAGTGTTATTTCATAAGTATGAAACTTATGTATTAAAACCATGGAAGTTACCTAGGGAATGGCTTGCCAATATTGATAACAACCGTATGGTTTATTTATTAGATTAATAGTGTGAAATACCTCATTAATATGTCATGTATTTATTTTGGAGATGAGGCATTTTTATTCATTCTGCTTCTTGAAACACAGCAAACAAGCATGCATTGTATTTTAATTGGTTTGTTGAGTTTCTTTGTACTACCAATCCCCTTGAGCTACTTTGAAAGTTTGAGTAATATTATTTGAGTGAACTGCAAAAATTGTTTGAAATGCTGTGTTATAGCTGCAGTGGACTCCATGGTTTCAATATAAACATTCACAGTAGAAAGAAAAGAAAAACTTGAAAAAGTTACTTTTTAGAAATTTAAAAAATACCAAGTATGTTATCACATGTTTATTGCAGCTTATCTCAGCAAGAATCAAAGCCTTAAAGAGTTATCTTTGTAGTTTGGCACTCTTAAATGCAATTATTTTTTTGTAATTTAACATCACATGTGTGAAAAGTAACACTCATTATAACTGATCGGTTTAACATATAACTCTACTTATTGATGATGCTGCTGTGTAAAGTCACAATGTGAAGCAACTCTGACATTTGTTTGGGTTTAAATGCAGACACTGAAACTTGCCAACCACATCAAAACATGGGACATAATAGGTCAATCATACCAGATTTCAATCTTAACAGTGTTGTTCAAGAGACAATTGAGGTTTGATGTACAGTTTGAGACCAAACCGTTTAATATCTATTATTGAAATAAAATCTGACGACTTTTCATGACTTTATTTTGAAATTCAGTTAGGTTATTTGATGATTGATCCTTTTTCCTATAAATTCACTATGATATGCAAAATGTATCATTTATGGGTTTGCAGGAAAATGAAAGAAGAAATGCAAGTGGAACAAAAGATAAAACTGTTACTCATGAAGGAAATAGACTTGAAAGAGATACAGAGACCCTTAGCAGGTTTCTTCTTACAGCTCAGTATTGTTGTTGAAGAGCCTTAGCAGTGCTTTTTAACTTGGTTTTTTCACACTTGATTATTATTACTAATTTTTTTTGAGTTGGGGTGGGGGTGACATTTGCAAAATGCTACAATTGGCTAATACTTGTTTGTCTGTTATTACTGAGCTTGTGTGAGTTTAGAAAATGAAAAGAAAAATCATGTTTGAAGCCCAAACTATATAGGAAACTTGTGACTGTAGAATTGCAAAGGTAATAGTTGAATTTCCTATTACTTGTTTGGCTGTACTTACTGAGCTTGTGAGAATTCAGTAAATGTGGAATCCATTGAAATAAAGAGTATAATTGGAGTCCAAAGTCTATATGGAAAATTCATGATTAGAAAGAGCTATTAGATTGAACCTTAGCAGTTTTTATACATTGTAGCGATATTAGCTATCAATAGTCAAAGAAAAGGTGGACAAAGGAAGATACCTAAGACAAAATCAAAATACAACTATACATCAGCAGTAATGTTGTGAACACCCTATCCTGTAACTCCCAATGACATGCCAACTCACTATTTTTCAACATCTATAATGCAACTCGTGGGCAAGAGGAAGGCTTAGGTTGAGCAACTCCATCTATAAAAGGGTCCAAACTTGTCATGTCTATTATATTCCCTTTCAAAGTTTTAGTCAAACAGCCAGTTTTTGATGTTTCCTTTCCATGCACAATTGGGCATAAAAAAGAATATCAAATAGCAACAATAATAAGTTGAATGATGAAACCTTCATATTTGATTTTTTATTTATTGTAGCTGTTGGAAAATTTACAAAAAATATGATATCGTGAATTAGGAAGCAGTCACAAGCAGTTTTTTGAATATTTAAATCATCAAACCATTATCCAAAAAAAATTAAAATATAATTATGATCAAACTAACCACTCACAACTGTTGTAGCATTGTAAAAAATGCAGATCTGCTCAAATGGTAATGACCAAGGAAAAAATTAAGCTGTATGGCCACTGGATCAATATTGTATGCTGAAAAGAAGTGGCGGAGAATTTCAAGAATCTGGTATAAGTGCTGTTCTTTCAGTGGGTGCTGTTTGGTCCTTGTGCTGGCGTTCTGCTGGCTTTTTGCTTGTCTGGCTGGGTTCTTGTCTGTTTTTCTGTTCTTGGTCAGGTTGTGTCTTGTTGGTTCCGTCGTTTTTGGGGGGGCTTTCTTGATAGATCTTATGTAATCTGATGTAAAGGGTTTTGGGTCCCTTCAAAACTTGTTTTTGCTTAATTTAAAAACACTGTATGATGGCCACAAGGATGGCATGACCATGTACAGAAAAACAACAATTTCTTCTGAATTTTGATAATATTCCCTTGCAATCAGATCTGCAATTTATTGACAATCTTCAACATAATCAGAATACTCCAAAATGCTGCTTAATTCCTTAAATTTAGAATTAAACTTGTAATATTCAGAACTATTGTGGTCTCTAGATGGAATCACCTAACTTAAATAAGAGGGTTTTCATTCTTCAATAAAAATTGAAAACCAAGTAGGTTTTGGTCCTCTAGATCTTCACACAAGGGTTTTCTTTTTTGGATGAGAATATGATGACAAGTGCTCAAATTCTGAAAAAAGACTTGATTGCAATGACAAAAATGGATGCTTCCTTTAATCAATTTGGCCTCCTTTTGTAATTTTCTTTTGGGCCTCTTAATTGCATTTCTCTTTTCTTTTTGCAAAATCCCTTGAAAGCATTTAAAGCACCTTTTAAATAAAATAATATTTAGGTTTTTGTTTTTAAAATAAAGTTATTGGGCTCAAAAATGATTTTTTGTCATTTTCCTCATGTTATCTCCTTAACCTATAGGAAATGAGAAATAGATTGTGGGTTCTCCGAATTAATTTAATTTTGAAAGGGGACAAGGTAGTCCACCCTTTCTATACTTTCTTGCCCTCAAAAAACTATAGATTTGGGTGCACAAGTATCTCCACACCTTCCCATGTAACATTTCTGGCTAGGAGACTCTTCCAACACACCAAATAATCTATTATGATCCAACTCCTAAATTTTATTTCTTTGGCGTCCATGATGGCTTTTAGTACGAAAATCAACTTGCCTTCATGTTGTCCTCAGTTTTGACATCACAAAATTGAGGCAACTCTACACAATTTTCTCATAGATTCGTAGGTGCATACTCTATGTTTCAACACATTGATAAGGTGTCATAAAAGAAGTTCATCATCCTTGAATTGTACTTTATGTATCGTTATTTATGCGTTCTTTTAGAAGGTTTCCATCAAGTTAAATCCCCTAAATACTTGTTAGAATGAGATTTTCTTCTCTGACCACGAGCAATTGATTTTTGACAATCTTCGTTTTTATTCTTCATTTCTCCCTTTCTTATCAGTAGTTTTTAATCTTGTTTTTCCCTTGAATCAATAGCCCTTTGAAATACACTCGTTTCGAGCTATCTTAGACATCAAACGGAGTTGTATAACTCAAGTTATAACGCAAAAGGTGGGGTTTTTCAAGTTGACTGCACATTTTATTAAGAAAACCTCCAAAAGTGGACTTTTTATTGCCAATTGCACGAAATAAAATTATTTTTAATATCTAAAATGGATTTTGACATCCATTTTTAAATTTCAACTCATTCTGAGTTGATTTGACCATAGTTTTAATGATTTTATGAAAATTGGCTTTTTCTAGTCTATTTTCATGTTACTTTATTAAAAGCTATAGTTATATATTAAATTTAATTAAATATAGTCACTTAAGTGCATAAAAGTGGGGTTTTTCTCATTCGTTGCATATCATCCACATGCAAGTCATCTTTTAAAACCCACTTCCAATAAAATCTAAATCTTAAATACATAAAGGTGGGCTTTTCTATGCAATTGCATATACTTGAGTTTAAAATAATGCATTTCAATGTTATGTTTTACAACTTAAGTGAAAAGGTGTCTTTTTCAAGCCTAATTACATGTGCAATTGATATCTAAAAGTACGTATGCACAACTTAAGCAAAAAGGTGGCTTTTTCAAGACCAATTGCATATGCAATTGATATTAAAAATCCCGTTTTATAACTTAAGTGGAAAAGTGGCTTTTTCGAAGCCAAATACATGTCTTTTGAAATATGTATTTGCACTCAAAAAGTGTGTATTTAAGCACTTAAGTTATAAAGTGTTGTTTTTATATGCAAATGCATATATAAAAGTTTAAAATAACGTTTTTAAAACCATTGAAGCTAAAATACATGTTATTAACTCTAAAAAGTGCGTTTTTACTCATTTTTGCTTATGTTTTCATTAAAAAGCAAGAAGTGGCGATTTTTGAGAGGAAAACATGTGTTTTTGACTTCAAAAAACTCACTTATTTTGGAGGTTTTTGAGAAAAACGGGATTTTGAAGCCAAAAATCACAAGATTCATAGTCAAAACAAAATCATGTTTGCACTAAATTGCCCAAGGATCATTCTTGGATCATCAAAATTGCATTTTAGAAGGTATTTTTGGCCATTTTTCTTGATCCAAATGAAATCTTTTGCTTCTAAGATGAGTTCTTGGGCATTACCTTTCATTTGCAGCTTGTTTATCATCATTTCTAAGCTGTTTTTGATGCCCTAGATGTCATTTTTGGTAGTCATTACATGCGCATTGGAAATGGTCAAAACGGTTGCTATTTCCTTGCAATTAATCTCTCTTTTCTTCCCACTTGGCAATCATTGCATATTGACTCTCCAAAATAGGAGGATTAAGACTAGGATTGAAGTCCATATATTATCTTTTGAGCTCATCTTTCAAAATTTTTCTCAAAGATTTGGCAAGACTTCTTGTGAGTTGAGGTAATTTTTCCTTAAGTTTTTCCACAATTCTTTCCAAGTTCATGTTTTGGTTTTTGATTAACACGTAAGTTTTCATTTCTATTTCAGATTTACATGTTATATTTGTTTTAATGATCCTTCTTCTTCCGTCTACATTCTCCAAGTTGCATATGCAAATGCTTCATCTTTCTTGCATATGCAGTCGGGATTAAAAACCCCGTTTTTGAAAGAAACTGTCAAATAAAGCAAGCTCATTGATATGCACATGCAAATCCATTTCAAAATCCCACTTTCATGCTTACACGCACTCCATCCGTGCTTGTTATATCGCTGCCATGTGACTTAAAAATTCATGATGGTGGTTGCTTGCATATATGCTTTCTCATTTACTTATAATGAAAATACAATATCCCATTATAAGTCGATGTCTTTCCATTCAATTCCATGCATTTTCCATATAATATCCTTGCTGTCTGCATATGCTTTCACATTCCAAAAACCCGTTTTTGGGTTTTTCACCATAACAATGCTTGTTTTTGAGCTCAAACATTTGCATCCATTTGCTGTCCAACAAATTTCCAGCTATCTCCATATGCTCACAATACCCTAGGTTCACTCCTTTGCATCAAAAAGCACGTAATGGATCCATCTCATAAAGATATTCTCACCTTGTGGAATTTTCATGTCACATGCTACATGATTGGAGATTCAAAGAAGGATTGTGATTGTATTGTTTCCAGAAACAATGCGAGTTCTATTGAAGAAGAAGGTTCTTCCTCATCAAGTAAATGCAAGCTAAAAGCTCACCTCCAAGCATTCACATACAGTTTTCTTGCTTTCCCAAAAGCTGCAAATGGACCTCTAAACTCCGTTTGTGGATGACAAGTGCTGTCCAAAATGGCATGTAATGGGATTTAAAAACCCCATTTACAAGACATAAATCTTCCCATGCTAAGTGCAAAGAGTTGAAGACTGGAATGATGCGGGCATCGAATACTTTCAGGAAGAGATAATTTCCAAAGAAATGACCATTATGATACAAGACAACCATGGATGCAGGTTCCTATTCCAAATCAAGATGCTTTCACCATAGTAGAGCATATGTTATCACGCATCCTGTAGCAGCATGAAGACAAACGAAGGATTATGTAATAGGTGTCGTGTCTTGTCAGGCACTTAGAATATTTTGATCATGTCTTTGTAATTTGTATTTGACATATGTAATTGCATGCGATAGTATCACGTGCAAAGTTATAACATGTAATCAAGTTGCAAGTGCATTAGGCATGCAACTTTGAAAAAGTCAAAATTAGTTAGTTAGTTAGGGAATAAGTCAAGGTGGTTAAGGGTTTTCCCCTTCTTTCTCCACCTTTCTCTTCCCTTTTTTTCCTATATAAAGGAGAGAGATCATTGTAAATAATTATCTTTTGGCAAGGCAAGAAAATTTTGCCAGTTTGTATCTACACTCTAAGACTTTGAGCTTAAATGTAAATTTGAATTGCTTTCAATAAAAAGGGCAACTTGCATTCAAACTTTGTGTTGATTCAAGGTGTTATGTGATGACATTTTCTGGATATTGATTGTGAGTTTTGGAGTTTTTCTCAAGAGGGATTTGAATTCAATTGTGTAGACTTTGAGCTGCCTATTGCATTCAGAGCCAATTTGAACTTTTGAAGACTTTGTGCTGTAGGAGGACAAATTGTTATAGTTTAATAGTGGCTGCAATTACTTAGAGCTGAAGACTTTGGGCTTCAATTGTAAGTGTTTTTATTAAATTTGAGAGTATCTAGTAAGATATTTTGTGCCTTATTGGTTATTCTGCTTGAATCCTCACGAGACAAGTGCATGAGACTTTGGGTTCCTGTTTTTGTTTCATAAAATTTAAAAAAGAATCTGCTGCCCCTGGTATTGGTCTTATGTCAATTCCAGGGTCACCAGTATTATCGTAGCAATAAGGCACTTTTTGTTATGTTAGAAAAAAGTAGTTGTACGTGAATCATTCTTGAAAAAAGAAGAATTGATTAAGAGAACCGCCCTTTTTTGTAATTTCAGTTAAGTTCCTATTGAAGCTACCTACGATAATAAGGGAGCCTCCCCTATTGTTGAGAGGAGAAAGAAATCTCATGAGATGTTGCCTAAAGTTATAATTTTGTAAGGTGGGGTCTTAGTGGCTTACAAAATTTTTAGCCAACAGTTTTTTGGCGACTCCATCGGGGACACGACGCACATTCGGAAGCCTCACGCTTTTGTTTGAAGTATACTTGTGCCCTTTTTCATTGTAAATGTTCATTGTAATTTATTTTTGTTAATTTTTCAAGCTTTACCAAGGACATGTAAATGGCGCAAGGTCCTTGGGGAAATACTTTTGGTCCGTTCAATCTAGCTCCGCCTCTACATGCTCTTCCTGATGGCTCGCGGAAGAATTTTCCCAAGATCTTTGGTGATGGACAAAAACATTCGGATGAACATATTGCTGTTTTTTCCATTGCATGCGGTGTTTATAGTGTTGAACATGAAGACGTGTCTGTGAGGTTGTTCATAGAAACTCTCCATGGTGTGGCTGCTGATTGGTTTTATCATCTTGCACCACAAACCATCACAAACTGGCTACTCTCATAGCCAAGTTTGAAGAAAGATTCAAGCCTCCTGAAGATGCTCATGCGCTATTGGCTCAACTCACCCTGCTAAAGAAGGCATGTCACGTTCCCATGCGTGAATTTGTTGCTCATTTCAACAAGTTGAGACAAAGGATTCCATCTATTGCTCAGTCTATAATTGCAAATTTGAAGTGCTTCTTTGTAAATGCACAAATTCCCGAAGTCAGTTTTCTGTTAAGAAGAGCACCTCCGGCTACTCTTGCAGCTGCACAAACTTTGGCAATTGAAATTGAAGATGATCTTATTCTTGCTGGGCAAATAAGAATTGAAGCAAACGGGTTTGAAGAAAGTAATCTCTCTTCCGATTCATTTTCTTCCATTACAAGGACAAATCTTGCAGTGCAAAGGTTGGCAAATGAGTTGCTTGCTCTCAAAAAGCAAATAGCTCAAGGTATGTTCTTCGTTCCTCACGAGGATGAAGAAAGGACACCCCTTCTACCTATTTCTCGTAGTTTTGTTGGTGAGAATCAACAAATATTAGTTTCATCATCAAATAAGCTTGCTATTGAGATACCATCCGAGAAGGCAACAACAAAGCATCCTGAATCCGAGGCTAGTGATCTTGCTATTCTCTTCAAAGAAAAGGAAGCAGAATTAGCTGGCGACTCTTATTTCTGGTTCACGCAATCTTAGAAAGCCATTAATGAAAATCATAAAGATGAAACTCATTCTTCCAATGTTCAAGCAAATGAAGATCATGTTGTTAGACATGAACAGATGGACATGCATGAAGGTCTCAGTCAAGCTAAAAATAGTACATCTTCGTTTCAAGGTCATGAACTTGAACGAGTGTTGCATGAAAAATTTACCCCAAAACTTGATGAGGATCTTATCATGAACATCATAGGGGAATTTTGTTCAAATATTGAAGACAATTCCCTTATGTTTGAAATTTGTAACCAGTATGATACAGAAGGAAGAAATGAGGTAACACGTTTTGATTAGCCTAAAGTAATGATGGTTGATGAAGTAGTTACTCAAGTTGTAGCGGTCGACAAGAAGAATTTCAAATTTGTTCGATCAACGGGATGTCCCATCAAACATCTTGCTTGGTTGGAGGCCAATGGAAAATCA
Source organism: Chamaecyparis obtusa (assembly GCA_027943335.1). Taxonomy (NCBI): domain Eukaryota; kingdom Viridiplantae; phylum Streptophyta; class Pinopsida; order Cupressales; family Cupressaceae; genus Chamaecyparis; species Chamaecyparis obtusa. The sequence goes on along the minus strand of BSBK01002085.1, from coordinate 827,876 downwards.
TTTATTCCACTTGTACCTGACCATGAAGATACTATTGAAGAAGAAGCCAAACAAGCATCTTCGGTTCAACAGGAGCAGTTCAAATTCATGGACCTATCTTGGAGCAGCACTACATATGACTCATCTCAAAAAGGTGAATTTCTTCATCTCTTCCAAGAGGTGTTACATCAGGCATTAACATCATTGCTCTAGTTGTTTGTGCTCTACCTATACAAAGTTGCCTGTGAACATGAAAAGTACTGCAAGCTGCTGAAAAAAAGTAGCTATTTTGTTGAACCAGTAAATGTTTTCATCTGAAAAGTTGCATTGTCGGCTAGTTTTAATTAGGTAGGTTTTTCTTTGTTTTCAATAAGTGCATTTGCACAAGTTTGTTTTAGGTTTTCTTTGCGTCGGTTGCGTCATCCTATTTGAGTCTTTGTTTTTGGCCACTTGACTCTATAGCTCAATGGAGTAGATGAAGGCACTTAGAGGTCTAGATTCTACATTCCTCATTGTTTCTAAGAACAAATGAGGTATGTTCCCCAGTTAGAGCCAGCTGTTGTCCTCAATTTTGACATCACAAAATTGAGGTAACCCTACACAATTTTCTCATAGATTTGTAAGTGCATCCTCTATGTTTCAACACATTAATAAGGTGTCATAAAAGCAGTTCGTCATCCTTGAATTGTACTTTATGTATCGTTCTTTATGCGTTCTTTTTGAAGGTTTCTGGCAGGTTTAATCCCCTAAATGCTTGTCGGAATGAGTTTTTCTTTTCTGATAGCGAGCACTTGATTTTTGGCAATCTTTGTGTTTATCCTTCATTTCTCCCTTTCTTATGAGTAGCTTTTAATCTTTTTTTCCCTTGAATCAATAGCCCTTTGAAATACACTCATTTCAAGCTATCTTAGACATCAAACGAAGTTGTATAACTCAAATTATGATGCAAAATGTGGGGTTTTTCAGGCTGACTGCACATTTTATTAAGAAAACCTCCAAAAGTGGGCTTTTTATTGTCAATTGCACGAAATAAAATTATTTTTAATATCTAAAATGAATTTTGACATCCATTTTTAAATTTCAACTCATTCTGAGTTGATTTGACCATAGTTTTTAATGATTTTATGAAAATTGGCTTTTTCTAGTCTATTTTCATGTTACTTATTAAAAGCTATAGTTATATATTAAATTTAATTAAATTTAGTCACTTAAGTGCACAAAAGTGGGGTTTTTATCATTTGTTGCATATCATCCACGTGCAAGTCATCTTTTAAAACCCACTTTCAATAAAATCTAAATCTTAAATGCATAAAGGTGGGCTTTTCATATGCAATTGCATATACTTGAGTTTAAAATAATGCATTTCAATGTTATGTTTTACAACATAAGTGAAAAGGTGACTTTTTCAAGCCTAATTGCATGTGCAATTGATATCTAAAAGTACGTATGCACAACTTAAGCAAAAATGTGGCTTTTTCAAGACCAATTGCATATGCAATTGATATTAAAAATCCCGTTTTATAACTTAAGTGGAAAAGTGGCTTTTTTGAAGCCAAATACATGTCTTTTGAAATATGTATTTGCACTAAAAAAGTGTGTATTTAAGCACTTAAGTTATAAAGTGTTGTTTCTATATGCAAATGCATATATAAAAGTTTAAAACAACGTTTTTAAAACCATTGAAGCTAAAATACATGTTATTAACTCTAAAAAGTGCTTTTTTACTCATTTTTGCTTATGTTTTCATTAAAAAGCAAGAAGTGGCGATTTTTGAAAGGAAAACATGTGTTTTTGACTTCAAAAAACTCACTTATTTTGGAGGTTTTTGAGAAAAACGGGATTTTGAAGCCAAAAATCACAAGATTCATAGTCAAAACTCAATCATTTTTGCACTAAATTGCTCAAGGATCATTCTTGGATCATCAAAATTGCATTTTAGAAGGTATTTTTGGCCATTTTTCTTGATCCAAATCAAATCTTTTGCTTCTAAGATGAGTTCTTGGGCATTACCTTTCATTTGCAGCTTGTTTATCACCATTTCTAAGTTGTTTTTGATGCCCTAGATGTCGTTTTTGGTTGTCATTACATGTGCATTGGAAATGGTCAAAACGGTTGCTATTTCTTTGCAATTAATCTCTCTTTTCTTCCCACTTGGCAATCATTGCATATTGACTCTCCAAAATAAGAGGATTAAAAGTAGGATTGAAGTCCATATATGATCTTTTGAGCTCATCTTTTCAAAATCCGAAATTTTGTTTGGATTTATTTCAGATTTTGCTCGAAGATTTAGAAAGACTTCTTGTGAGTTGAGGTAATTTTTCCTTTAGTTTTTCCCCAATTCTTTCCAAGTTCATGTTTTGGTTTTTGATTAACAAGTAAATTTTCATTTCTATTTCAGATTTACATGTTATGTTTGTTTTAATGATCCTTCTTCTTTCGTCTACATTCTCCAAGTTGCATATGCAAGTGCTTCATCTTGCTTGCATATGCAGGCAGGATTAAAAACCCCGTTCTTGAAAGAAACTATCAAAGAAAGCAAGCTCATTGATATGCACATGCAAATCCATTTCAAAATCTCACTTTCATGCTTACACGCACTCCATCCGTGCTTTTTATATCGCTGCCATGTGACTTAAAAACTCATGATGGTGGTTGCTTGCATATGCTTTCTCATTACTTATAATGAAAACACAATATCTCATTATAAGTGGATGTCTTTCCATTCAATTCCATGCAGTTTCCATGTAATATCCTTGTTGTCGGCATATGCTTTCATATTCCAAAAACCTGTTTTTGGGTTTTTCAACATAAAAACGCTTGTTTTTGAGCTCAAACATTTGCATCCATTCGCTGTCCAACAAATTTTCAGCTATCTCCATATGCTCACAATACCCCAGGTTCACTCCTTTGCATCAAAAAGCACGCAATGGATCCATCTCATAAAGATATTCTCACCTTGTGGAATTTTCATGTCACATGCTACATGATTGGAGATTCAAAGAAGGATTTTTCGGCTTCAAAAGTTTGTGCTTGTATTGTTTCCAGAAACAATGCGAGTTCTACTCAAGAAGAAGGTTCCTCCTCATCAAGTAAATGCAAGCTAAAAGCTCACCTCCAAGCATTCACATACAGTTTTTTTGCTTTCCCAAAAGCTACAAATGGACCTCTAAACTCCATTTGTGGATGATGAGTGCTGTCCAAAATGGCATGTAATGGGATTTAAAAACCCCATTTACAAGAGAGAAATCTTCCTATGCTAAGTGCAAAGAGTTGAAGTTGGAATGATGCGGGCATGAAATACTTTCCTGAAGAAATAATTTCCAAGGAAATGACCATTATTTTACAAGACAACCAAGGATGCGGGTTCCTATTACAGATCAAGATGCTTTCACCAAAGTAGAGCATATGTTATCACGCATCCTATAACAGCATGAAGACAAATGAAGGATGATGTAATAGGTGTCGTGTCTTGTCAGGCACTTAGAATATTTTGATCATGTCTTTGTAATTTGTATTTGACATATGTAATTGCGTGTGATAGTATTACGTGCAAAGTTCTAACATTTAATCAAGTTGCAATTGCATTAGGCATGCATTTTTGAAAAATTCAAAATTAGTTAGTTAGTTAGGGAATAAGTCAAGGTGGTTAAAGGTTTTCCCATTCTTTCTCCACCTTCCTCTCCACTCTTTTCCTATATAAAGGAGAGAGATCATTGTAAATAATTATCTTTTGGCAAGGCAAGAAAATTTTGCCAGTTTATATCTACACTCTAAGACTTTGAGCTTAAATGTAAATTTGAATTGCTTTCAATAAAAAAGGCAACTTGCTTTCAAACTTTGTGTTGATTCAAGGTGTTATGTGATGACATTTTCTGGATATTGATTGTGAGTTTTGGAGTTTTTCTCAAGAGGGATTTGAATTCAATTGTGTAGACTTTGAGCTGCCTATTGCATTCAGAGCCAATTTGAACTTTTGAAGACTTTGTGCTGTAGGAGGACAAATTGTTATAGTTTAATAGTGGCTGCAATTACTTAGAGCTGAAGACTTTGGGCTTCAATTGTAAGTGTTTTTATTAAATTTGAGAGTATCTAGTAAGATATTTTGTGCCTTATTGGTTATTCTGCTTGAATCCTCACGAGACAAGTGCAGGAGACTTTGGGTTCCTGTTTTTGTTTCATAAAATTTAAAAAAGAATCTGCTGCCCCTGGTATTGGTCTTATGTCAATTCCAGGGTCACCAGTATTATTATAGCAATAAGGCACTTTTTGTTATGTTAGAAAAAAGTAGTTGTACGTGAATCATTCTTGAAAAAAGAAGAATTGATTAAGAGAACTGCCCTTTTTTGTAATTTCAGTTAAGTTCCTATTGAAGCCACCTACGATAATAAGGGAGCCTCCCCCATTGTTGAGAGGAGAAAGAAATCTCATGAGACATTGCTTAAAGTTACAATTTTGTAAAGTGTAGTCTTAGCGGCTAACAAAATTTTTAGCGAACACTTCATTCAAAGGAGACAACTTTGCTAGAGGATTGATGTGCTTTCCAACTCCCTTTTTGAGGAATGAAACATGAAATACATATTGAATATGGCTATGTTTCAACATCTCAATCCATTCGAAACCTCTTCAATATTTTGCATGATCCTCTAACAAAGAAGTGCTCCACTTCTTTCTTGAGAAGATTATTTGTAACTGTAAGTGTTAGCAATATGAGTTGTCATTAGTGTATTTCACAAACACCATTCACACCGGTAAAGGGTCACCGGTCACTTACATTACTCCAGACACCACCGGCAGATTGAGAACAGAGTGTATGCACCGGTTGACTATATCAATAGTTACACCGATAGACCGAACCAAGTACATAGTACCGATCTTATGTTGCATACAAGAAAGAACTGGGTATAAAGGGTATACCGGTCTAACTGCAAGAAAGGTCCAATTTGAAATTTATGGATCAATTTGAGTTAAATGCCTGATTATACGGGACATCCACTGCTCAGAAGTGGAGTTAGCTTTATTTCTACGAATGATCTCAAGGTAAACTCCAGATTAGATTGCATAGCTTTTATGTGTTGCATGATTTATGGTTAAGTTTATAGCCTAGCGGTTCTATGAGTCAAGAGGTTGACTCTTGTATAAATGTAGGTCATAGGACGCAAGAAAGTTGTTGATTATTGGTGATTGCATAGAGCAGAGGAGAGACATCTTCTGAGAGAAGAGCTATAGACACAGAGGTAGCAGAGATCAACAGCTAGGCAAACCGGGAAAGAGGTATGATCTAATCAGACATTTAGTGTCATAACAGATCATTGCTTTTATAAGTAGTTAAAGCAAATTGAAATCCCTTCATTGGGGTGGACCTAATCGGTTCGTTGTAAAAATCCCTTAACAAGGTAACATCTTTTTGATGTTCAAAGTCCTGCAACTAGGCAGCTCCTAATAGGGTTCAGATGTTAATAGATCTTTTATAAAATCCCTTAACCGGGTAGCACCTTAACCAGTGCTTTGTAAGATCCTAACAGGGTGCCTTCATTCTACAGTAGTGAAGTTGTGAGCTCTGTCTCATTGTGATTTTTTCCTTATAACTGAGGGTTTCCACGTATAAATGCTTGTGTTGATCTGTGTGATTCCTTCATGCTTGTAAGTTTTTGCTTTATTATGCTTATTAGTAAGGATAATTAAACAAGTTTGCAATTACAACCACAAAGAAGTATTCACTGATTCACCCCCCCTCTCTCAGTAACCGGTTTAGTAATAACAATTGGTATCAGAGCGCAGACTCCCATAAATAAAGCCTAACCGCTTGAGATAAAGATCATGGAGGGTTACTGATATCAGAAACAGTTGGAGGAAGCCAACGACATCATTGCCTCTCTAAAGAATAGATTGAGGAGATCCCTTGCAAAAAGAAAGGAGCTAGCTATACAGCTCAATGAGAGCAATGAAACTATTGATTAGCTCTCTCGTCAAAGCGGATCTGATGAAGAAGCAGTCTCTGAGCTTATGGACAAGAACAAGATCCTTACCGTTCAGATTGCCAATTTCAAAAGGGAGCAAGAAGAGAACGCCCAGAGGATGACTGAACTGATCGAAAAAAGAGGAGACGCTGAAGATGAAAGGAACATGGCAGTTAGGTCATTAATAGCCACTGAAAAAGCAAGAAATCGGGTAGAAGCTGCAGGGGCAAGTCAACTTATCATTTTGCAACTTCAAGAAGATATGCTGATTGTCACCCAAGAAAAGGCCAATATGCACAAGGCATGGCAGGATAGGGATGATGCATGCAAAAGACTGACAATTAAGGTATATCAACTCAAAGAACAAAAGAAAGTCCTTGAAGAAAGGAATGAAACCCTGAGAAGATATAATGAAAGTTCGGTCAACCTTGATGAGCAACTCCAAGCTCAAGGAAAGCATAAAGATCACACCGGTCTTGGATTCACCGGTGAAATCACCAAAGAAAATGGTGAATCTTCTAGTGTCAAGACAAGCAAGAAAGCAAAGAAGAAGCTCATGGCATATAAAGGTAAGAAGACCTCTAACATATCTTGCAACCATTGTGGGAAACTGGGTCATAAAACAAATGACTACAGAAAAGCACCGGTAAGGCCCAGCCCAACAACAACTACTGCAAGAAATGTTGTAAAAATGGCCACAAGATCAATGAATGCTGGTCCAGCCCCACATCAGCGTCTAGTGGAAGCAGGGGAAGCTTCAAGGGCTACTGGTATGCCTGCAACAAATTTAGACACAAGGCTAAAGAATGCAGATCGAAGACTATGACATTCAGGTCTCCAAGACCGGTATTCACCAAGAAAAGCAAGAACCAGAACACAACTAACTATACAAACAATGGGATGCATGACAACAGTGATTCATGGAGCAAATCACCTGATCCAAGAAGGACGAACCCATGGAAGGCAACCGGTATTGTCTGCTATCACTGCAACAGAGTCGGTCACTTAGCAAAAGACTGCTGGAACCAGACTAGGAACAAAGGCAAAGGATCGGCCAAACCAGTGGTGGAAACCTTGACTTCTGATAAGAATAACAACATAGGTAAGGAAACCAAGAAAGAGATCAAGAAAATATGGTTCGTTAAAGAATCAAAGAGCTTCGTTAAGGAGAAAACAGAGGCAAGATCATCATCACAAGATGGTGATATTTCTTCTACAAATTGAGCTTTCAAGGCTTAGGGGGAACTGGTAGTGCAACTACCGTTCCCGGTAGGACTGGTGAGTTTCATCTCACTCAGTCTATAGGTTAGACCGAAAAAGTATGAGATGTTCAACCGGGGCATGCCAAACCGAAAAAGTCGGACTACTGGTTAGCAAAAGCGGCAAGAAAGGTTAGGTAAGGGATTTAATGCTGTAGCCGTTTAACAATAGTTACCATTTGGTAATTACCGTTATGCCCTAATCCTATAAATGCGAAGAAGAATTACTCATTTACTTTTACCTTGGGATTTTGTGTCTATCTATTTTCTGCTTGGGTAATATTTTTGCGAATTGATCATCGAGCAAGATTGTCTAAGAAACCAATCAATCATCTCTTTAGCAACCGATTGAGAGCAATGGCGTCTTCATCTTACGAAGCAAAGCTGGTTCCAGCAAATCAAGCTGATTGTCCTCTGTATGATATTGTGCCGAATCAGAACAGGGAGAACGACATGGCTGGTGCGCTCTCCTTATTGCCTAATGGAGTACTCCTGACAAAAGATGTAACTGCGTTCATCCATGCAAAACAAGAAGAATTGGGTGAGACGTACATACAAAACGAGTATCGCTCGCTATGCAAAGATGGAAATTATCCTAATGGTTATGCAAAGCTAGTATCGTCTGGGATTATCAATGGAATCTCATATCCAACCATCTTCAAACTAGACTGGATTCGAATGGTGGTTAGTCGAGTGCATGAACCAGGATTCTGGCTCACGAAAGGAGTCTGCACTCCGATCACGAAAGATGATCTTCATAGGGTAACCAGGTTCAGTAATCAAGGGGAAGCCCTAACCCTGAGAACCATATCAAATGCAGTGGCGGCCAAACTGACTAAATCAAAATCTGACAGGCGATTGAGGACCCTAACTGATATTGAAGATCCAATAGTTCGGTTCGCATCCGCTGTAGTAGGTTACAAAATATGTTAGTCCAGTAACCTAAACAACATATCGGGTGGAGGCATACATGTGGCTCACCGAATAATTCATGATAATGCACAGTATGATATGTGCGAAATGCTAAGAGGACAGATTTTTGAGAATATGAAGCTAGGCATTGTCAAAAAGAAATCACCGAAATTTGGCACACTTCTGATATGTCTCTATTTTTACTATTCTAATTTCTTCCTTGGAATAGGAAAAGTGACATGGGCGACAAATTGACCGGTCATGATGCAAATTAGTGATATGGCTAACCAAGTGGGAGACAAGTTAGGCAAGGCAATGACCGATTATTTTGAGGCCTTTCAGCTAAAAATGCATGCCAGACAAAGAATTCCGTCAACTATTGTTGACCTGTACAAGGAAGAGGTATGTTTTCTGATATCTTCTGCATCATTCAAGCAGTAGAACCAAGAGATGAGTATGCACCGGAGCTTGGTTATGAGATCATCGCAAAGACTGCAAAGGCATATGCAGAGGCCTTGCAGGAAGCACACCTGGATCTCGGCGCTCAACAGTTTGGAATCTATGAGGAAATAGAGAAAAATCTAAAAAGAGGACCAATCAAGAACGTTTATGTGAAAAGAACGCCTACACCGAAGAAGAAACCGGTGACTGCACTAGCTAGGGCACAAAAGAAGAAAGCTCAACCAGTGGCAAGCACACAAGAAGAAGCTGAAGAAAGTGAGTCTAAGGACACAGTTCCTTTAATCAAAAGGAAGAAGGGTTTAAGCAAACCGGTGAAGGAGCCTGAAGTAAGACCCGAAAGACAAAATATTGATGAGTTTGTAGAAGGAATAAAGAATATAGGAAGGTTAGGACAAGTGGCCAGAAAGTATGATTTAAGCAATGACGAAGATAGAAGAAGTATTGAAGAAGGTTTAGTTTACTGCATGTACAAGTTTAATCTTTCTCCTTCTGAAATTCAAAAGATTGTATCAAAAGACCTATATGATATACTTGAAGCCAGGTGGGAAGCTTCAATGGATAAGGAAAAAGAGCTTCGAATATGCGCTCTATTGGAAGTGCAGAATCACCTCACTCTAGAGGAAGCTACTCGGCAAGTTGATCTTTACAAACAAAATTTTCTAACGAGGAGGATCAGTCAAGTGCTTATTGGAGAGATAGATAAGGTTCATCAAGAAGGTGTGTCTACCTGGACCAAGCTTCTTTAGACTCAACAACAAACAGAGGAAGCACGCCAAAGATCTACAATTCAACCAGTTCCTGACTTTGGGAAAGGAAAAGGTGTACGCGGAGCAGAGAAACTGGTCATTGTTGACATTAGTGATGAACCAACCAATCCAACACTTCTAGTTTCTCCAGACAAAGGTAAGGCTCGCACAATGACTGTCAATGATATTGTAGCTGAAATTACAAATTTTGGAGAAATAGATAATGCAACCAAATGGTATAGTGTATTAGCCAAGGAGGACAAACAGGAAATTGAAAAAGCTCTTGTTGAAAGTCTACTAGATTTCATCAAAACTCCTAGGGATTATAGGGGCAAGTTTCCTCCTAAATTAAACAGTAAGCTTCAAACAAAATAGAGAATTGGTCTAGAAATAAACTCAAAGATAAATAGGGAAGCACTGGAAAAAGCTAGACCTGGTCTAAGTGACAAGAGAGTAAAGCTTCTATTAGAAGAAGCATCTATGAATCTGGATACAAATTACAGAGTTGCCAAGATTCTCAATGGATATGAGAATGAAGTCTTCAAAGAGACTTTAGATTTCTGGCAGCGGTATGACTTCAATATTCTTGAAGCAACAGGTCCTCAAGATCAAACAACAACATTAAATAAACCACCTATTCAGTTCACTACAACTCAAGATCCAATAACTTGTGAACAGGAAGTTTCCACAAAAATGTTCACTTCTGGTGAACCTGTCAATTTGGAGAAATCTTTTGATATTCCAACTGACATATCACTTGAAGGTGATGAAGGAATTGCTGTAGGTAATCCTCATACGACTGAAGAACAACAACAAACACAAGTCCCACCGAAAGTGCACTCGCATCAAGAGGAAGATGCTATGGCTGAAGTAGAAGTGCAACAGGAAGGGGAAGTTCCACAAGAGCAAACAAGACCGGAAGAGGTTACCTTACAAAGAGATGAAGAAATTAAGGAACAGGAACAAGAAATTCCTGTACAAACTGAGCAAGCTCAACTGGAAAAGGAACAAAAGCAAAAAGAGACATCAGATGTTCCAAGCTCCTCATCTAAGAGAAAGCTGTCATTTGCCGAGGAAAAGGAAGACAAAAGAAGTAAGGTCACCGATATAGTGGTAGACATCAGTAAGATGTCAAGAAGGCAGCTGAAGGAGCTTACTAAAAGAAAACAGGATATGGTTTTGACCAAAGTAAAGGACATCCTATATAACTTTGTACCGGATGTTGACATCGATGAAGATGAACGGGTCATTGATCAGCTGGAAGTATTGGCAACAGCTGTTGGTAATGATTAGACCGATTCAGAAACAGTGGCAATTGATCATTATGAGAAGAAGAGAATTGAAAATCTCAATAAACTGATTACAGATTCAAAGGCAACAATATCAACCATTTTAAGTATTCTTCAACAACAGTTACAAGTTGGCAATAATTTGATGATCACTACTTCAAATTTTAATACATTCATGCAAGATCTGATAGAAAGGTCAGCAAAGGCTATAGAAGACATAAGAGCTTTGTCTTCTTAGTATGACATCAAGAAAAGATCTGCAACAAGCTTGATTATACGGGACATCCACCGCTCAGAAGTGGAGTTAGCTTTTTAACAGGAGTTAGCTTTATTTCTACGAATAATCTCAAGGTAAACTCCAGATCAGATTGCATAGCTTTTATGTGTTGCATGATTTATGGTTAAGTTTATAGCCTGATAGTTCTATGAGTCAAGAGGTTCACTCTTGTATAAATGTAAGTCATAGGACGCAAGAAAGTTGTTGATTATTGGTGATTGCATAGAGCAGAGGAGAGACATCTTTTGAGAGAAGAGCTACAGACACCGAGGTAGCAGAGATCAACAGCTAGGCAAATCGGGAAAGAGGTATGATCTAATCAGACATTCAGTGTCATAACAGATCATTGCTTTTATAAGTAGTTAAAGCAAATTGAAATCCTTTCATTAGGGTGGACCTAATCGGTTCGTTGTAAAAATCCCCTAATAGGGTAACATCTTTTTGATGTTCAAAGTCCTGCAACCAGGCAGCTCCTAACAGGGTTCAGATCTTAACAGATCTTTTGTAAAATCCCTTAACCGGGTAGCACCTTAACCAGTGCTTTGTAAGCTCCTAAAAGGGTGCTTTCATTCTATAGTAGTGAAGTTGTGAGCTCTGTCTCACCGTGATTTTTTCCTTCTAACTGAGGGTTTCCACGTATAAATGCTTGTGTTGATCTGTGTGATGCCTTCATGCTTGTAAGTGTTTTTTTTATTATGCTTATTAGTAAGGATAATTAAACAAGTTTGCAATTACAACCACAAAGAAGTATTTACTGATTCACCACCCCCTCTCAGTAACCGGTTTAGCAATAACAATAAGTTTATAATCTGAAGGAAACCTTATCTACAACCTTGAAAACCCTTTCATCACAATGTTGTTTTGCATACATTCTTTGCTGATTTTGTACTTGTCGAAGATTTTCCTTCAGAAACTCTAAACTTACTTGGCTTTGCTTGACCGAGTCTTTTACCCTCAATTATCTCTCAACCTACCTATTTTCAATGGCTGTTTTACTATCAATTTGGAGGTGATATCTAGTGCAAGGTTTCAACTTTCTTCCATTTTAAACAAAAGAGATCTTGCAAAAATAGACAGTATCTATACTCACGATGCTCTTAGGCAACCCATGAAGCTTGAAAATACTGCTTTGCCATGTCCCCTTCTTGAAATAGGATTAAACAATAAACAATAATAATTAAATTAAAAATATAAAAGAATAATGTAGACACCAAAATCTGATCATTTAACTTCTCATCAAACTAAATTGTTGTAACCGATTCTTCTAGAGTCGTATTAATTAAATAATTCATTTATTTAATTAATTATCTATAACTTCTATAGTCCTAGGTAAATTAATTCGTTTAATTTATGTAAAGTCATTGATCCTATTCAATTAAACGAATGTCTAGCTTTGTTTAATTAAATGATCAATCTCCTTTCTTCTATACTTGTCGTATTAATTAAATAATTAAGTTGTTTGATTAATATTCCCTCTTTCGTTTATAGTCCTAGGTGAATTAATTAATTTGCCTATAGTGTCATCCCCTTAAATGAAATAAATACATCCATGTGTTTATTTAAAACCACTTTCCTCTATTCTTGAATTAAAAAGAATTCATAAATTCATAAAACTTCCCCGCGTCCACTTGCAAAATCCTAAAAAGCCCACTTGCACCATTTAATCCCAACTTAGTTAAGTAAATACATCATTCGCTTGATTAATTCCCACTCATTCTCTCTCCTCCCAGTTTGCATTCTCCTAACAAGCCCACTTGCCCTCTAATCATGTGATGAGCCCAGCTAGCTCTCATTTACAAACTAGCTCTTTTCTCAAATTAAATTGCACTTTTAAATTGCTTTTAGAATATATAGAAGTTTATGAACAACAAATATGAAATTCAATGATTCTTTTCAGATTTTTTCAATTAAACAACAGCAGAAAATACTTGTGGTTCAATGGTTCATGAATCAAATCCATTACATGCTTAACCAGCATTTTAAATTATTGCATGAAAATAAAGAAACAACACCTTATATTCTAAACAGGACTGTTGTAGAAGGAAACACAACCTATGGGATTTGGCACCAACAAATAACAATCAACAAAGTCCTCCAAACGCAGCCCCAACAGTCTCAATTTCCAACGCAGCCTTCTAGGAAGAAGCCGCAGGCTGCCAAAGAAAAAATGCAGCTTCTCTAAATAAATTCGCAGCCTCCAGGTGAAAGTTGGTGGCCTCTAGATGTATTTTGTAGCAAGAAAGATACAATAGCCTTCCGTATAACTGATAGTCACAAGAATAAAATCGAACCAGCACATGGATAACACAGTATAAATTATAGATGCTCAATACTCAACAAATCTGGTATACAACAGCACCAAATTTGGATCCACATAATTAGAATTGAATTTTCAGAATTCAATAGCAAAATTCACCACCAACAGCTGATGATTCAAATTACAGAAGAGAGGAATTAGTCCTCAAACCCTAGCCAAACTTCTCCACTTCCAAAACTTCATTAAAAAAATCTCAAATCATGAATGAGGTTCGAATTCTCATAAGGCTATATATATAATATTTTTCCATAGCCTCTCAATGACACTTTTCACTTAAAAGCCACTTGCTTTATGGTTGCAAATTTGAAATATAATAAACTATTATATTTCCTTTCACTTTAATGCTGAAAATGACCCTTTCATTAAAATAATGTTATTCTGACACAGGGTCCCTGTTTTATGAGCTAAAGATTTAAAACTTCTCAAGCCGGTTCCAACGAGCTGTAACACTAAGATGCCCAAAATAGATTCCCAATAAAAATGGCAACCTTAGCCGATTTAATTAAATAATAATCATAATTCACTCATCTTGCGAAAACGACTAAGGAAGCATCAAAATCAAAATCTGATAGCACAAGAGTGATGTTGATGATGAAAGATGATGAATGAACCTGACGGAATGACTTTCTAAAAATAGACGCTCCCTCCAAGAATCTTGGAGCCCAAACCGAAAGCTGAAAATAAAAACTGAGAGCATCATTTAATTCATCTAATTCATCTGAGCTCACGGAACCAACTGTTGATTTACTATAAATAGTAAGTCCCCCAAAATAGGCCAAAACCCACATCAAGGTCCTCTAATCACCAGAATTAGCCGACAAGGACCTAATGATAGGCTAAATCCACTAACTCCAATGCTCGCTCAAAATGGGGACATTACAGTCCTCCCTCCCTAAAATTGCTTGTCCCCAAGCAATCTCAGAAAAAGAAAACACATAAGTCCACCTGGATCCCAAGGATGGTCATGGGTAATGTCTCTATCATCACTATACTCCTGTGAAGAAATCATCAGCATCAACAATACAAACATCAGCATTTGAGAAACTGCACTCAACACCCAAATTGAAGATGGTGCAATAGGATCTCCACGTGGGAGAAACTCAACCGAGAGTAACTCACACAGGAGTATCTCAACCAACAAACTGGACTTGCCCCAGTCTTCATGCCAACCAAACCATCATACCAATCACCAAATGGATACACTGAAGAACTCTTCAATTGGTAGATATTCTGCAAGTGATGATCAAATGTAAAACTGTAAGCACTCCTCACTATGTACACCCCTGTAAACTGCTCAGCTAGGCCTGACTGGCCTCCTGTAAAGTCTTCCTGATAACCAAGTGTACTAATAGGATCCCCAACATCATCATCATCGTACAACTCTAGAAAGGGATCATCACTGAGCTCAAACAACGGATTGTCATAAGTCATAACGACATCCACATCAAATAAGGGATTGTTCACAAAGTGAACTGATCCCATCTACTGATCTGAGCTAAAAAACTGCGAACTGTGAGAGACATGATGTGAAATCTGCTCTACCTGAATGGACTCATGTTTCTGAGAATCCTCACTATGTGCAATAAGTCCTTGTAAACTATGATCTTGGGACCTATTATCATCCAATAACCACTCTGAGTCATCATCCAATATCTGATATGATATACCAGACTCACTGCAGCATGAATCATCCTTATAGATAACATCAGTAGTGTCCACATTATCAATGCCAATATCACCAACCTGTAAAACCTTTGAAATCACATTCCGCTGCCAACGTGACTCACTGCTGTCATAGAAATCAGAATTAGAAGAACTCGCATTTAGCATGCAATCCTGAAAACTAACACTCTCATCATGTGAGTCAAAACCCATAGTGATATCCACAACATCCTCTACATTTGCCCTGTCATCAACGACATCAATAGGTTCAAACATAGGAGTGCTGTCATAAAAATCAGAACTTGTATCATTAGTAATTTCATTGCTCCCAGTTGATGTAGGGCTGCCATCAATGGTGGCTATCATGTCATCAATATTTTCATGATCACGAGCTCTTGTCACATGGAAATGTTGAGACTCAATGCAGCTGTCCTCAAGCAAGTCTTACATAACCACATGCTCCTGGAAAGAGCCTCCAACATCACGCATATAGGGACTAGTAACTCCTTCATTGAGGAAAGGCTCCACTACTTGATGGTTTCTTGCTGCGGAAGCTACACCTGTACAATCCTCTCGGTTCTCTTCCTGTTTTCTCTATGAGGAAAACCTTTTAAAAATGGAAACCATATACCTTGCCACATTGTCTATGGTTGACGGATTTGAAAGCA
Organism: Chamaecyparis obtusa; assembly: GCA_027943335.1. Taxonomy (NCBI): domain Eukaryota; kingdom Viridiplantae; phylum Streptophyta; class Pinopsida; order Cupressales; family Cupressaceae; genus Chamaecyparis; species Chamaecyparis obtusa. The sequence goes on along the minus strand of BSBK01002085.1, from coordinate 812,348 downwards.
AAGCACTCATCCTTTCTTGATTTTGTCTAAGTTCTTCCATACTTTCCATCATGGCATTTGTTTGCTTGCTGAGATTAACCATGCTATTCAACTGCTTTCCATGTTTACTACCCTCTGGTGGAGGTGAAACTCTACCCCTGCGGACATAATTGTTAGGAATAAGGTGTCTCAACCTTGGATAATTCCTATTCTTATTATTTGTTTTGTAAATGTATTTTTTGCAAATAATGTAATTAAGTGTGAGTGTACATGTCTAGTTGGCATGTTGATGTGTCACTCCGCTTGATGTATCGGCATCTTGTGCGTAAGGAGATCATGACTGAAACGGTCATGACGGATTCCTATGACGCGTAAGAACTATTTAAGGAATGTGCTATGACAGGTGTAAGAGCATCTTATGACTTGGGCCTATTTGGGCGCCCAAGAAGAAGTGGTTGGTGTGTGTAAGAGAATATGCCAAAAATAGGTTGGTATGACAGATTCTCTTACACTTCTCTTGTGACCGTTATTTTTGGCGGATTCTATGACAAGCTGTCATAGTCTATTCTAGGGATGGACGCCTATTCTTGGGATTGCATGTAACAACTGTGTACATGTGGCTTTGTGCATGGGTCTTGGTGGTTGTGCCTATTTTTGGGTCCAGAGGAGTCTATATATATGATGCTGCTCCTATGGGAGAGATATAACAAAAATTTAAGTCTTGTTGGCTTTGTCTCTCATTTCCTGAAAGAACTTGCATTGCAAGTGTATTGTAATCTTTGTGTTGAAGATAATACATTGTGCAGGTTTTGGAGTGCTGGGGTTTTTTACCAAAAGGTTTTCCCCAGGGTATATCATTGTGTCATTCTCTATTTTTCTGTATGCAAGGTATGTGGTTGCAATATCTTTGTTAAAGTAGTTAACGAATCTGAAATTGTAAGGATTTATAAGAATTTGCACAATACTCTCCTATAGAGATTAGCGTAGGAAGCTGTTTCCGCACCTAAGTTTCCTTACAAGTGGTATCATAGTTTGATCAACTTTTGATCCTAGTTGTTGGGTAGGGTTTTTTGAGCTAATCTCAAGTTGAGTGGGAGTTTTTGTGCAGAGCATTCTGAATCTTATTTGCAGATTGAGATGGCAAGTTCATCATATGGAAGAATGGAGGTGGAGAAATTTAATGACACTAATTTCGAGTTGTAGAAACTCAAGATGGAAGACATGTTGGAAGATCGTGACCTATGGGAAGCGACTTCAACTGCTACAAGACCAGCAACTATAGCTCAAGCAGATTGGGATATCAAAGACCGTAAAGCTAAGGGTCTCATAAGACTCTGTTTAACCGATGCAGTGCTTCTGAATGTTCTAGATGAGAAAACCGCAAATAGTTTGTGGGAAAGACTTGTGGCCGTGTATCAGGCCAAATCTCTGGTGAACAAGTTGTTCCTGAGGAAGAAGTTGTACTCTCTGCGAATGGAGGAAGGTGGATCCTTAACGGATCATTTAAATGCATTTAATCTGCTGGCTGCACAATTGACATCAGCTGGTGTCAAGTTAGAGGAGGAGGATCGTTGCTACACACTTTTGTGTTCTTTACCGGATTCATGGGACCATCTTGTGATGGCTCTCGGAAGCACTTTAGTCACCTTCAAAATGGATGATGTGGTGTCTTCACTGCTATCAGAGGAGATGCGGAGAAAGGCTTCCGTTTTGGAAAAAGAAGCCCTTGCTGTTCGTGGGAGATCCACTGAAAGAGGGAAGAAAAATGACAATAAGTCTGACAATAAGGGTAGATCCAAATCCCATGGGAAGTCAAAGACTTCCAATAAGTCCAAGGCAAAATGTTGGAACTGTGATAAATCTGGGCACTTCCGTAAAGACTGCAAAGAGCCGAAGAAGAAGAAGAAAGGCTCAGATTCAGCTTCAGAAAGATCTCAAGAAGATGGCGATGCATTCATCGCAGCTTTGGCAGCCTATGCATCTGATGATGTGTGGTTGGTTGACTCGGGTGCATCTTTTCACATGACCTCTCATCGAAACTGGTTCTCAAAATATGAAGAGTTCGATGGTGGAAAGGTGTACTTGGGTGATGATTCTCACCTAAAGATAGTTGGACGCGGAAGGGTCACTATCAAATTTCTTGATGGACGAGTAAAGGGAATCAACGGAGTTATGCACATTCCGGGTTTGGCATGAAACCTGTTATCTGTAAGTATGCTGAATGATGTAGGTGTGCAAGTTGTTTTTTCGAAAGAAGGATGCAAGATGATGAGAGGATCGATAGTGCTTGCAAGGGGTACTATGAGAGGTACCTTATTTCAGCTAGATGCATGTATTCCTCTATGTAATAGTTCTTCATCCTCACCATCTGAACAAGCAGTGAAGAAGTCTGTGGCTATTGGTTCCGAAGGTAGTGCAAATACTTTGGAAGGTAAGCTTCCTGCAGAAAAGACAATGTTGTGGCATATGAGATTTGACCACATTGGTGAAAAGGGTCTCAGAACCCTGAAAAATAAAAATCTCGTTGAGGGGTTAAATGATTGCAATCTCGAGTTCGACTTCTGTGAACACTGTCTCTATGGTAAACAAAATCGTGTTCAGTTTTACTCTAGTTCTCACAAATCTTCTGATGTTTTGGATCTTATTCATTCTGATGTATTTGGTCCTGTAAAAGTTCCTTCAATCTCCAAGTCTGTATTTTTTGTATCTTTCATAGATGATTACAGTAGAAGGACGTGGATTTATTTCCTTAAAAGTAAGATACAAGTCTTTAGTCGGTTCAAGGAATTTAAAGCTCTTGTAGAGAATCAGACTAGTAAGAAGATTAAGTGTGTGAGAATTGACAATGGTGGTGAGTTTTGCTCAGTAGAGTTTGAACAGTTCTGTAAAGAACAAGGTATCGAGAGGCATAAGACAACTCCTTATACCCCACAGCAAAATGGAGTTGTAGAGAGAATGAACAGAACACTGATGGAGAAGGCTAGGAGTATGCTTAGTGGAGCTGGTTTAGAACAAAGGTTTTGGGCCGAAGCTGTGGCCACTGCTTGCTATCTAGTTAACAGATCTCCTACATCAGCCCTTGTTGGTAAGACACCCATGGAGGTGTGGTCTGGTAAGAAGCCTTCAATTAGACATCTTCGTGTTTTTGGTTGTGAAGCTTATGCACATGTTCCAAAGGAGAAAAGATCTAGGTTGGAAAACAAAGCTGTTAAATGTATTTTCATCGGATACAGTGCTGGTGTGAAAAGATACAAGCTTTGGGATCCCGTGACTAGTAAGGTTTTGTATAGTAGAAATGTTATTTTCAGAGAGCTAACATCTTCTCCTATTGTGCTACAACCAGATGAAAAAGAAAAGGAAAAAGATGTTGTTCAGTTGCCTCCTACCCCTGAGAAGACTGAACAGAGAGACCATGTTGGGTCTAATGATGAGGAGAGCTCTAGCAGCTTTGATAGTTCGGAAGAAGAGGAAGAACAACCTCAACCGCAGCCCTTAAGAAGATCCACGAGAGAAAGAAAGCAACCAAAAAGGTTTGGTTATTCTATGTTAGATTCCAGTTGTGCCTTTGCTTTGATTACTAACACTGATGAGCCTAGATCTATGAAAGAGGCTTTGGGCATGGAAGATGCAGGTTCTTGGATTGAGGCTATGGATGATGAGATGGCTTCATTGGAGAAAAACAAAACTTGGGACCTTGTACCTTTGCCTAAAGGGAGAAAATCTGTTAGCTGTAAATGGGTGTTCAAGAAAAAATTCTGTGCAGATGGCAGTGTTGAAAGGTATAAAGCTAGATTGGTTGCAAAGGGGTATTCACAGGTAGAGGGAATAGATTATGGTGAAATATTCTCTCCTGTTGCAAAGTTGACATCTATTAGATTTCTGTTATCTCTTGCTGCATCATATGATTTAGAGATAGAATAGATGGATGTGAAGACAGCTTTCCTTCATGGTGATTTGGAGGAAGAGATTTATATGTCACAGCCTGAGCACTACATTGTTAAAGGTAAAGAATCCTTAGTTTGCAGATTAAAGAAATCTCTATATGGTTTGAAGCAATCTCCTAGGATGTGGTACCTTAAGTTTGATGCCTTTGTGTTGTCAATTGGATTTGTAAGATCAAAATCAGATCATTGTGTTTATTTCAGAGTTGAAAATGATTGCCTTCTTATTGTTGCATTATATGTTGATGATATGTTGCTGTTTGGGAAGGGTAAGGGTATGATTTCTGATTTTAAATCTCAGTTGTCAGCACAGTTTGAGATGAAAGATCTTGGGGCAGCTAGGTACATCTTGGGTATGGAAATCAGTAGAGACAGGTCTAACAAAAAACTTTGGTTGAGTCAGAGTAAGTATGTGAAGTCTGTGTTGGACAGGTTCAGCATGGCAGATTGTAGACCACTGTGTTCCTATTTCTGTGGGAACAAAGTTATCTGTAGATGATTGTCCAAAATCTCCTAGTGAGGTGGAGGACATGAGTAGAGTACCTTATGCTAGTGCAATTGGCAGTCTTATGTACGCTATGGTCTGTACTAGACCAGACATTGCCCAAGCAGTGGGAGTCCTGAGTCGGTTTATGGCTAATCCTGGACGGGTACATTGGGATGCAGTTAAGCGAGTATTCAGATATTTGAGGGGTACATCAGATTACTCCATATGTTATCATGGTAACTCTTCTGGATCTCCGCATTCAGTTTGTATTCGTGGGTTTGTGGATTCAGATTGGGCAGGTGATATTGACAGTAGGAGATCCACCAGTGCTTGTGTTCACTATGTTTGGTGGTGCCATCAGTTGGATGAGTAAGCGACAACCTGTGGTTGCTTTGTCCACTACAGAAGCTGAGTACATGGCTGCTACTCATGCTTGTAAAGAAGCCATTTGGCTTAGAAGATTGTGTTCTGATGTTGGTGTTGATGCAGAACAGATTACTATTTGGTGTGACAGTCAGAGCGCTATTTGCCTTGCAAAGAATCCAACTTTCCATGCCAGAATGAAGCACATTGATGTGCAGTTTCACTTTGTGAGAGATATGGTGGAAGATGGAAAGGTAAATTTGGAGAAGGTAGATACTGTGAAGAATGTTGCAGATGCATTAACGAAACCAGTGGGCACTAAGAAGTTCAGATGGTGTTCGGAGTCTATGGGTCTTTTGGCCTATAGCGGTTAAAGTTCCTGTTATGTTCCTGTTGCTCTTACAAGGTGTTCGACAAGTGGGAGAATGTTAGGAATAAGGTGTCTCAACCTTGGATAATTCCTATTCTTATTATTTGTTTTGTAAATGTATTTTTTGCAAATAATGTAATTAAGTGTGAGTGTACATGTCTAGTTGGCATGTTGATGTGTCACTCCCCTTGATGTGTCGGCATCTTGTGCGTAAGGAGATCATGACTGAAACGGTCATGACAGATTCCTATGATGCGTAAGAACTATTTAAGGAATGTGCTATGACAGGTGTAAGAGCATCTTATGACTTGGGCCTATTTGGGCGCCCAAGAAGAAGTGGTTGGTGTGTGTAAGAGAATATGCCAAAAATAGGTTGGTATGACAGATTCTCTTACACTTCTCTTGTGACCATTATTTTTGGCGGATTCTATGACAAGCTGTCATAGTCTATTCTAGGGATAGACGCCTATTCTTGGGATTGCATGTAACAACTGTGTACATGTGGCTTTGTGCATGGGTCTTGGTGGTTGTGCCTATTTTTGGGTCCAGAGGAGTCTATATATATGATGCTGCTCCTATGGGAGAGATATAACAAAAATTTAAGTCTTGTTGGCTTTGTCTCTCATTTCCTGAAAGAACTTGCATTGCAAGTGTATTGTAATCTTTGTATTGAATATAATACATTGTGCAGGTTTTGGAGTGCTGGGGTTTTTTACCAAAAGGTTTTCCCCAGGGTATATCATTGTGTCATTCTCTATTTTTCTGTATGCAAGGTATGTGGTTGCAATATCTTTGTTAAAGTAGTTAACGAATCTGAAATTGTAAGGATTTATAAGAATTTGCACAATACTCTCCTATAGAGATTAGCGTAGGAAGCCGTTTCCGCACCTGAGTTTCCTTACAATAATGCATACCAGGCACAAACTTGTCTGCCATAGCTAAGCCCTCATAGCCTCCAGGCTAGTAAGATCAAAGGTCTGATACCACTGTGATGAGCCCTGTTGGCTCTCTTTTACAAACTAGCTCTTTTCTCAAATTAAATTGCACTTTTAAATTGCTTTTAGAATATATAGAACTTTATGAACAACAAATATGAAATTCAATGATTCTTTTCAGATTTTTCGAATTAAACAACAACAAATACTTGTGGTTCAATTATTCATGAATCAAATCCATTACATGCTTAACCAGCATTTTAAATTATTGCATGAAAATAAGGAAACAACACATTATATTCTAAACAGGACTACTATAGAAGGAAACACAGCCTATGGTATTTGGCACCAGCAAATAACAACCAACAAAGTCCTCCAAACGTAGCACCAACAGTCTCTCAATTTCCAACGCAGCCTTCCAGGAAGAAGTCGCAGTTTGCCAAAATAAAAATGCAGCTTCTCTAAATAAATTCGCTTCCTCCAAGTGAAAGTTCGTGGCCTCCAAATGTATTTTGTAGCAGGAAAGATACAACAGCCTTCCGTATAACTGATAGTCACAAGAATAAAATCGACCCAGCAAATGGATAACACAGTATAAATTATAGATGCTCAATACTCAACAAATCTGGTATACAACAGCACCAAATTTGCATCCACAGAATCAGAATTGAATTTCTAGAATTGAATAGCAATATTCACCACCAACAACTGATGATTCAAATTGCAGAAGAGAGGAATCAGTCCTCAAACCCTAGCCAAACTTCTCCACTTCCAAAACTTCATATAAAAATGCTCAAGTCATGAATGAGGTTCGAATTCTCATATGGCTGTATATATAATATTTTTCCATAGCTTCTCAATGACACTTTTCACTTAAAAGCCACTTGCTTTATGGTTGCACATTTGAAATATAATGAACTATTAGATTTCCCTTCACTTTAATGCTAAAAATGACCCTTTCATTAAAATAACGCTATTCTGACATATAGGGTCCCTGTTTTACGAGCTAAAGATTTAAAACTTCTCAAGCCGGTTCCAATGAGTTATAACACTAAGATGCCCAAAGTAGATTCCCAATAAAAATGACAACCTTAGCCGATTTAATTAAATAATAATCATAATTCACCCATCTTGCGAAAACGACTAAGGAAGCATCAGAATCAAAATCTGACAGCACAAGAGTGATCTTGATGATGAAAGATGATGAATGAACCTGACGGAATGACTTTCTAAAAATAGACGCTCCCTCCAAGAATCTTGGAGCCCAAATCGGAAGCCGAAAATTAAAACTAAGAGCATCATTTAATTCCTCTAATTCATCTGAGCTCATCGGAACTAACTGTTGACTTACTATAAATAGTAAGTCCCCCAAAACAGGCCAAAACCCACATCAAGGTCCTCTAATCACCAGAATTAGCCAACAAGGACCTAATGATAGGCGAAATCCACTAACTCCAATGCTCGCTCAAAATGGGGACATTACAGTCCTCCCTCCCTGAAGTTGCTTGTCCCCAAGCAATCTCAGAAAACAAAACACATAAGTCCACCTAGATCCCAAGGATGGTCATGGATAATGTCCCTATCATCACTATGCTCCTGTGAAGAAATCATCAGCATCAACCGTACAAACATCAGCATCTGAGAAACTGCAGTCAACACCCAAACTGTAGATGGTGAACAGGATCGCCACGTGGGAGAAACTCAACCGAGAGTAAGTCAACCAACAAACTGGATTTGCTCCCAGTCTTCATGCCAACTAAACCATCATACCAGTCATCAAATGGATGCACTGAAGAACTCTGCAACTGGTAGATATTCTGCACGTGACGATCAAATGTAAAACTGTAAGCACTCCTCACTGTGTACACCCCTGTAAACTGCTCAGCTAGGCCTGACTGGCCTCCTGTAAAGTCTTCCTGATAACCAAGCGTACTAATAGGATCCCCAACATCATCATCATCGTACAATTCCTGAAAGGGATCATCACTGAGCTCAAACAACGGATTGTCATAAGTCATAACGACATCCACATCAAATAAGGGATTGTTCACAAAGTGGACTAATCCCATTTGCTGATCTGAGCTAAAAAACTATGAATTGTGAGAGATATGATGTGAAATCTGCTCTACCTGAATGGACTCATGTCTCTGAGAATCCTCACTATGTGCAATAAGTCCTTGTAAACTATGATCCTGGGACCTATCATCATCCAATAACCACTCTGAGTCATCATCCAATATCTAATATGATATACCAGACTCACTGCAGTATGAATCATCCTCATAGATAATATCAGTAGTGTCCACATTATCAATGCCAATATCACCAACCTGTAAAACCTCTGATATCACATGCTGCTGCCAACGTGACTCACTGCTGTCATAGAAATCAGAATTAGAAGAACTCGCATTTAGCATGCAATCCTAAAAAGTAACACTCATCATGTGAGTCAAAATCCATAGTGATATCCACAACACCCTCTACACTTGCCCTGTCATCAACGACATCAATAGGTTCAAACATAGGACTGCTGTCATAAAAATCAGAACCTATATTGTTAGTAATTTCATTACTACTAGTTGATGTAGGGCTGCCATCAATGGTGGCTATCATGTCATCAACATTCTCATGATCACGAGCTCTTGTCACATGGAAATGCTGAGACTCAATGCAGCTGTCCTCAAGCAAGTCTGTCATAACCACATGCTCCTGGAAAGAGCCTCCAACACCACACGTATAGGTACTAGTAACTGCCTCATTGAGGAAAGGCTCCACTACTTGATGGTTGTTGCCTGCGGAAGCTACACCTGTACAATCCTCCCAGTTCTCTTCCTGTTTTCTCTATGAGGAAGACCTTTTAAAAATGGAAACCATATACCTTGCCACATTGTCTATGGTTGACGGATTTGAAAGCAAAGCACTCATCCTTTCTTGATTTTGTCTATGTTTTTCAATATTTTCCATCATGGCATTTGTTTGCTTCTTGAGATTAACCATGCTATTCAAATGCTTTCCATGTTTACTACCCTCTGGTGGAGGTGAAGCTCTACCCCTGCGGACATAATGCATACCAGGCACAAACCTGTCTGCCATAGCTAAGCCCTCATAACCTCCAGGCTGGCAAGATCAAAGCTCTGATACCTCTGTGATGAGCCCAGCTGGCTCTCATTTACAAACTAGCTCTTTTCTCAAATTAAATTGCACTTTTAAATTGCTTTCAAAATATATAGAACTTTATGAACAACAAATATGAAATTCAATGATTCTTCTCAAATTTTTTCAATTAAACAACAACAAATACTTGTGGTTCAATTATTCATGAATCAAATCCATTACATGCTTAACTAACATTTTAAATTATTGCATGAAAATAAGGAAACAACACCTTATATTCTTAACAGGACTGTTGTAGAAGGAAACACAGCCTATGGGATTTGGCACCAACAAATAACAATCAACAAATTCCTCCAAACGTAGCCCCAACAGTCTCTCAATTTCCAGCGCAGCCTTCCAAGAAGAAGTCGCAGGCTGCGAAAGAAAAAATGCAGCTTCTCTAAATAAATTCGCAGCTTCCAGGTGAAAGTTTGTGGCCTCCAAATGTATTTTGTAGCAAGAAAGATACAACAGCCTTCCGTATAACTGATAGTAACAAGAATAAAATCAAACCTGCAGTTGGATAACACAATATAAATTATAGATGCTCAATACTCAACAAATCTGGTATACAATAGCACCAAATTTGCATCCACAGAATCAGAATTGAATTTCTAGAATTGAATAGCAAAATTCACCACCAACAACTGATGATTCAAATTGCAGAAGAGAGGAATCAGTCCTCAAACCCTAGCCCAACTTCTCCACTTCCAAGACTTAATAAAAAAATACTCAAGTCATGAATGAGGTTCGAATTTTGATAAGACTGTATATATAATATTTTTCTATAGCTTCTCAATTGCACTTTTCACTTAAAAGCCACTTTCTTTATGGTTGCATATTTGAAATATAATAAACTATTATATTTCCCTTCACTTTAATGTTGAAAACGACCCTTTCATTAAAATAATGTTATTCTGACACATAGGTTCCCTGTTTTATGAGCTAAAGATTTAAAACTTCTCAAGCTGGTTCCAACGAGCTATAACACTAAGATGCCCAAAATAGATTCCCAATAAAAATGGCAACCTTAGCCGATTTAATTAAATAATAATCATAATTCACCCATCTTGCGAAAATGACCGAGGAAGCATCAAAATCAGAATCTGACAGCACAAGAGTGATCCTGATGATGAAAGATGATGAATGAACCTGATGGAATGACTTTCTAAAAATTGACGCTCCCTCCAAGAATCTTGGAGCCCAAACCGGAAGTCGAAAATAAAAACTAAGAGTATCATTTAATTCCTCTAATTCATCTGAGCTCATCGGAACCAACTGTTGACTTACTATAAATAGTAAGTCCCCCAAAACAGGCCAAAACCCACATCAAGGTCCTCTAATCACCAAGATTAGCCCACAAGGACCTAATGATAGGCTAAATCCACTAAGTCCAAAGCTCGCTCAAAATGGGGACATTACAAATCACCTTTTTCATTAAGCCTAAAACTTCATTAAATATGTGCACATTTGTAAGCATATAGATTAGGAAACCAAAGTCAAACCTTGTCCCATCAATCTCAATCCCCGACCACATGACACAAGTTTTCATTAAATGCGCATACAATCTTGTCTCCTTAAAAGAATTTTAAATTTTTTTTCCCATTCCCCCACATGCCCTTCGAGATTTTAGACAAAAGTGCCTTTATTGCATATCTCTTTCTCAGACCCCGAAGTTCCTTCATCCACTCTTGGGTTGACACTTGTCAACCTCTCATGGGATTTGAGAACCGTAACCCTTTCGCAACACTTTGTTGTCATATTTTAGTTCTCGTGTTTAAAATTGGCATAGAGTTTATTTTAAGCCTAGTTAAAGATTTTTCTTTATGTTTAAGTCCCTAAGTGTTGATATTTTCAAGATTTGGCTGTCCATCAAATATTCAGGATTTATGTGTGGTCGGATATTCAGGATTTGGATGTAGTTGGGATGTCAGTAAAGTGGGTACTCTTGTTCGGTCAAGTCTTTCGGTTAGTTGAGGTTTGAAGTTCTAAGTTCCATCTGAAATTATTACACCAATGGCAAAAGTTGAAGTTTAAATAGAAGAAGAAATATCAAAGCGTTTCATTGTGGAAAATTGATGTTCAAAGTGCTAAAGATGGTGGAAATGGAAGCTTGGTGGTATAATTCCCGAAAATCTGAAGAGATGCTAGGACCCACACTATGTCAAGTCATAGGCAGGTCAGGAGATGGAAGAAATGGAAGTCTGGTGGTTTAATTCCTGAAACTCCGAAGAGATGCTAGGACCAACGCCGTGTCAAGTCATAGGCGGATCGAAAGATGGCAGAAATGGAACCCTAATTTCTATAATTCTCGAAACTCCAAAGAGATGTTGGGACCCACGCCATGTCAAGTCATAGGCGGATTGAAAGATGGAAGAAGAGGTTAATGCAGTAGATTCCCGATCGGTGACCAATGAAAAGACTTATTACCTTTGTGAAAGTCCTTGTTCAGGAAAAGGATGTTTACAGTACACATTCATCGAAAAGCGAAGGGAGAAAGTACAATTCCCGAAATACCAAAAATGGGAGGCTTGCGTTGGTCAGAAGTGCTTCGGAAAATTTTCATTATAGCTACTCCATCGACGGATTCCGAAGTAAGGTATGCAAAATCTCGCCTAACGAAGAGAAGAAGAGTCGAGATCAGTGGTGTTGAGGTGCCAATTTTGAAAGCTTCATATGACAATACTTGATGCTCCGAAACACTGCAAGAACTGCGAGGCTCAGAGGATGAAGAGATAACATGTGGCATTATGACATTTCAGCAGTGCAAATCTAGCCAAAGGGCCTCTATCGATGCAACGGCTGATAAAGAGGATTTTATGATATTGACATCTATCATGAGTTTTTTTAGTTAACTTTCAAGGACTGTTATTGTAATCGTCATAGAAGAGGAAGGGACTTTATATATCTCTGTTGAACATTTTGTGAAGGATCGACAATTTAAGTTCATATTTTCCCCCTTTTGCTTTGACAATTGAGTGTGACTCGAAAATCGAACTATGGTTGTTGCTCATTGTTATTTTTGTGATTTTGCTGTTGAATAAATCAATTAATGGTGAATGGGAACAATTTGTTGTAGATTTTGTGGAACTGTGTTTTCGGAAAATTTGTAATTATAAGATGATCTAAGAGTCATTATTCATCACCTTTTATCATATTCACATTGTTTGACAGATATATTTTCATTCAGTAGATTTGTTGTATATATGGTTTCATGGTTGTGAGATTGTATATGCAAATTGTGTTTTAGAAATTACTGTTGTGTTTCATTTCCATGGTTGTGGGAAGTAGCACAATACATGCTCATACAAGTTTTTTATTCATTGGTGGGTATATCATGGTGATGAATATCCATTAGAAGCCTCTCCTACTCTCGGGTTAAGAGTATACCCCTGTTTACATTCAGAAAAAAAACATATTCATTGAATATCTATTTCAGGAAGCTGTACTTGTCAATTCAGAGATTGAGCTAATTGAAAGCTCTTTCAACTATTCGTTAATAGAGAAGTCTTGTGAGGGTTTGAGTCAATATTATTAAAGACCAATCTGTTAACTAATAGATTTTGGCGACTTTGCTAGGAATACAAATGGTCATTTTAAAATTAGTCGCTTAAACATGAGGGAATAATGGTGCTATCTCTTGAAAACATCTTTCTTGTGCTTCAGCCAAATCTAGGGTTTCAAGATGACCAAGAAGATATCATCAGTCAGTTGAATACTCTTGCCTAGAGATCACGAAAGAGCATTGAAGAGTACAAATGAGTGAGTCTAGTCTTGGAAAGAGAAGAAGAATTAGCCGAAAATCTACAGTTGTTTTTGTAGAGCCAACAACAAAGACAAGCTCGGAATTTATTTCCACGTCAAGAGAATCGACCTCAGCAAGAAAGTTGTAATGTCCCTTCTTATCCTTCTTATGTAGTTTCCTGCAAAACCGACGTTAGTAGAGAATTTTACATGATATTTACATGAATCTTACTCTATTCTAAGTTAGTAAGGGGGATTTGATTCTTAAGGCTGCCTCTAGGTCGGGCTTCACAGAATTCCCGATTTTCGGCTTGAGGGATATGAGATCCACCCTAAGCAACCGGGCTATCGACATGTCTTCCCATAGAGCATTGCCCATAAGAATCTCTTGGAAGCAATAAATGCTCTCCAAGCCTACGCATATGCATATGACTGACATCAGTATATATACTGCCTACAAGAGATTATAATAATGTCGAGACTAGGGAAACTATAACAATTTCTTCTAGCCCCCTCTAGTTATAGGAATCCATCTCTAATGAATATAAGATTCATTCTATATGGTATCCATATCATCATCTTTAGTGAACATATAAATGTACAAACATTAATGTTGATTATAAAATCATAGTTTAGACTTGTCTATAAAAGAAATCTAGAATTACCCCAAAATTAAAGAGAACACGTTAAGGGGTTGGATGAGGGCTGAAGACCTTGGATAACACCCTTAGAGACCAAGAGCTGAAAGTATCTTCCCATGCTTTCTGCCAAAAGAGTAAACAGAATAGGCGATATAGGGTCTCCTTGTCTGAGGCCTCTGGAATTTTTGAAAAAATTGGAAGGAGAGCCATTAATAATAACTGCAAAGGAAGCAGTAGAGATCAGTTGATATATAATTTGAACGACTCTCTCATTAAAACCAAACTGCAATCAAACATAAAAAATTTCAATCAACACGGTCATAAGATTTAGCCAAATCAAATTTGAGGATAAAGCCCTGTTTGTCTCCCTTGATGGCAGAGTGTATGTTGTCATGAACCAGAACAACGAAATCCAGAATTTGTCTTCCAAGAATAAAACCATTCTGCTGAGGAGCTATCAAATTAGGAAGAATTTTCAGAAGTCTTGTAGTTAAGATTTTAGAGAAGATCTTATAGAAGGAATTGCACAGACTGATAGGCCTGAATTGATCAAAAGAATGAGCTCCAACAATTTTAGGAACCAAGGCTAAGAAAGTGCCATTGATTTCTTTGAGAAGTCTTCTACAACCAAAGAACTCCTTCACAGCATTAGAAACATCCTTCTCAACTGTAAACCAGAATTTTTGAAAAAAGAACATAGGGAACCCATCAGGGCCAGGAGCCTTATCACATTCAAAAGAAAAGACAGCATCCTTAATCTCCTTATTGGAAGGAATAGCCTGCAGAGTCTTATTTTGATCTTGGTTAACAATACTAGGGATAGCTTCCAATAATTTATCTTGGTTATCCCTATCAAGATTAAAATCAGCAGAGAGTAAAGAGGAAAAGTAATTGACAGCAGCAATCTTGATATCTTCTTTTTTGTGGATCTCATCATTGTCCTTAGAAATTTTAGCTATACGATTGGCAGCTCTGTGTTTTAGAGTAGTCAGGTGGAAGAACTTTCTATTTCTGTCCCCTACCCGAAGCTAAACCGCCCTAGATCTCTGGCGCTAGTAGATTTCCTCTTTGGATATTAGATCATGGTAACTAACAAGGGCTTTCTGCTCTTCAGCTTTAAGAGAGTCCGATAGACCATGATTTTGAATGGCATCCTGAATAGTAGAAAGGTCAGTTTTAACCTTATTCTTCTATCGGAAAATGTCTCCAAAAACCTCTTTATTCCAAATTTTGATTTTTTCCTTAATGTTTCTAAGCCTTTTGGTAACCTTGAACATGGCAGTACCCTCAATTCTAATATTCCACCATTCAGAGATTTTATTCTCTAGGTTAGGGTGGTTTATCCACATCTTCTCAAACCGGAAAGGAAAATGCTTGGGAGCATTGATAAGGTTGACTTCCAACATCAGAGGATAATGATCAGAGCCAATTTTAGGGAAGGAAGACAGGGTTCACCCTGATAGAGGGATTTCAATTTGCTTTCACTCCTTATAAAAGCAATGATCTCATATGACACTGACTGTCTGATGAGATCATACCTGTTGATCTCTTCCCTGGTTTGCTTGGCTGTTGAATCTTTTCTGCCTCTTTGTCGGCTTTCACCTCTAGTGACTGTGATATCTCTCTTCTCTGCTCTCCCTATTCAGCAACTATCAACAACTTTCCTTGCGTCCTATGACCTGCATTTATACAAGAGTTCACCTTAATGAAACCCTTAACTCATAGAACTTGTTAGAATAACTGAGAGGGGGGTGAATCAGTTAGAACAGTTATCCTATAGTCCCAAAAACAAAGATGTAACTCCCAAAACAATTTCAACAAATTCTGTAGCTTGGTAACATAAACTATTAAACTGTCTGTGCCTTTTACCAATTACCAGTTAATCTACTCATTGTGATTACCGACCAAATCAAATATGCAGTATGTAAATTATGGCAATAAAGAAATCATCATAGAAACACATAACACAATGATTTAACGTGGAAACCCTATTAAGGGAAAAACCACCTTGGATCGGTAACCCAAAATAATTTTCACTCTTCTGAAGTGAGCTCGGTGAAGAGTCAACCTTGTTAAAGGTTACAAACACACTGTTAGGTGTGACCGTGTTAGAGGATTTAAGCCTAACAGTTATCGTTCAACCAGCATTCACTATGGGGTTGATAGGATAACAATGTACATTCATTGAATGACATAGGGGCATAACATAAGACGGTTAAGTCGACTCAGTTAGGAGATTTTTTGTATCAATGGTTAAACTGAAACAGTAGTTGATCTGATTACAATACAACTTAATTTGCAGATGTTCAGATCTATTATAAGGCCATACAAATCCTCTGATCAATATTTCAATTCACTTCCTCAACTTACTTTCACTCGGTAATAGCTCTCTGACACTCGATTAACTCTGCAGTTCGGTTCTTCTTCAACTAGTCTGATTAGGCATGCATGAAACTGTATTCACGCAAAATCTCTGCAGTCTTCTTTCTTCCGGCATAGTTTCAACAGTGAAACTCATATCTCTTATATAGACAGATAAATCGTTTTCATATCAACCATCAAATTTTGCCGCTTAATCTTCTTTGTTGATTTTGCCTCTTAAACCTTCCTCAGCAGTTGTGTCAGAAACATGTTTCAATTCCATCTTTTAGATCTTCTCCGAGTTTTGTCAGTGGTGGATCTCATAACAAAATTTATCTTCAATCTCGAAATCATAACAATTTCCAGCTCATCAAATTCAGTCGGCTGAACTAAGCATTTAATACTTTCATCCATACTCGGTTAACAAAGAAATGCGTCGGTGAAAACAAGCTTGGTTAATACTGTTGCTCGGTATACACTACACTGGCTCAGTGTATACTGAAGTGCTTCATTTACCGACCACATTGCCTTGTACAATTTTGCTTCCATCTTCATAATAGATTAATGCAACATAATGAAGTCAACAGTATGAAGTCATAGACTCATCAATAAGTTACCCAAGGTATTCCTTATCCTCATCTGTCATATCCATCTTTCTCTATGTAAATATCTCAATTCTTTATCTCTTCTCCCTTCTTCAGATGTTTAGATGCTAGTAACTAACATAATAAGTACTGTCAAAACAAGTTGACATCAATGACAACATAATGACTGATTTAATTATCTTACATATCATTTCAGAAATTCGGTGATCTCTAATCACTGATCTTCAAGTCATTCAGGTATTCAATCAGTTGTAGTTCATCAATCTCTCCCTTTGGCATTGATGTCAACACAAGCAATATGAAATATGCCATACACATACCAAACATGTATTCCAAAACTATGTAAGTAAATGTTGTAGCTCGGTAAGCTCTCCCTAGCTTGATATTTAATATGTTTAATCACCACGTAACAACATTACAAGTTTAGACTTTCCTCTGTAGATTTGATCTTTTCAACTCTCAGATTCCTTCTGTTCTCAGCAACAAATATTCAAGTCTTTCCCTGACTTTCTCAGATTATCTCTCCCTTAGATAGATAGTCCATTGATCTTTCTGTTTATCTCTCATATTGTTTATCTCTCTCTTTGACAACAATGCCAAAGAAAAACATAAAACATACAGCTCTACAATAGCCAAGTAACTCTGTTGTTTGGTGCAGACAATGTATCTCGGTATACTGATATGCCAATTCTCTGTTCTAGCTCCTCAAATCTTTCACAACCTTAGACATAATCCAAAGTGTGAACTATGTTGCATCAACATGAATGATCTTCTGATAAGATTAGGTTGATGCAACCTCCAGATCACATTAGTGACAGGTAGACAGGGGACGGACCCCAAGTCTAGTCCTCAAGTATTCAAAAGTGTCCTTCAGTAGAGGCTTGGTAAAAATATCAACAAGTTGCTCCTTTGATGTAACATATTCCAGTTTGACTTGCTTCTTCTGTACTTGTTCTCTTAAGTAGTGATACTTAATTGATATATGCTTTGTTTTCGAATGCATTACAGGATTCTTAGAAATATTTATTTCACCAATGTTGTCACAATATATAATCACCGGCTCAGTGATTACTTCATTCATCCCTTCCAACACTTATTTGATATAAGCAATGTTTGAAGAGTTTGTAGCAGTAGCAACATACTCTGCTTCGGCAGTAGACTGAGAAATACAAGGTTGTTTCTTACTTGTCCAAGTTACAAGTCTTTCACCAAAGAAAAATGCTCCTCCCGTTGTACTTTTTGTCATCTATATTTCGAGCCCAATTTGCGTCGGTGTAAATTCTGAGTTCAAATTTGCCTTCCTTAGGATACCATAAACCATACTCTGTTTCCTTTAGGTATCTCAAGATTCGTTTTGCTACAACCATATTTGAATCCTTTGGATTGGCAGAAAATCTAGCCACAATCCCTACTGCATGTGCAATATCAGCCCTACTGCGTACAACATACATCAGTTTACCAATCATAGATCAGTATAGTGTTTGATTTACCTTTGTAGATTCATCATCTTTAGTCAATTTGCAGCCTGTGACCATCGGTTTTCCTACTGGTTTAGCATCTTCCATGCCAAATGTTCTCAATACTTCCTGAATGTACTTTGACTGTGTGATGAAAATTTCATCATCTTGCTGAATAACCTGCAAGCCTAGAAAGAATTTAATCTTTCCAAACATAAACATTTCAAATTTTTTTCTCATCTCATCAACAAATGATTTACAAATATGATCTTGTCCTCCAAAAATTATATCATCCACAAATATTTCAGCAATCAAAATAGTATCATTAGATCCTCCTTTCATGTACAAATTGTTGTTTTCATTAGTTCTTACAAAACCAATACTTAAAAGATAAGTATGTAACCTTTCATACCATGCCCTCGGTGCTTGCTTCAATCCATATAAAGCTTTATGCAATCTACATACCATGTCTTTCTTATTTAGATCAACAAATCCTTTTGATTGTTCTATGTAGACCTCCTCTTCTAGTATTCTATTCAGAAAAGCTGATTTAACATCCATTTGATATACCTTAAATTTCTTATGTGCAGCATATGCAAGTAACATGCGGACTCCTTCCAGTCTAGCAACAGGTGCAAAAGACATAGGCCTCCTCTTCTAGTATTCCATTCAGAAAAGCTGACTTAACATCCATTTGATATACCTTAAATTTCTTATGTCTAGCACATGCAAGTAACATGCGGACTCCTTCCAGTCTAGCAACAGGTGCAAAAGTTTCACCATAGTCAATACCTTCTTCTTGTGCATATTCCTTGCAAACAAGTCTAGCTTTGTTTCTTGTAACCTCTCTATTTTCATTCAGCTTGTTTCTGGAAATCCATCTAGTACCGATAACATTTTTATCTTTTGGTCTAGGTACTAAAGTCCATGTCTTATTTTTCTCAATTTGTTCAATCTCTTCATTCATAGCATTGACCCATTCATCATTCTCAAATGCAACCTTAACATTCTTCGGTTGAAACTCACAAACTAAGCATGTGTTTTGTCTTAACTTTTTGTTAGCATGCCAACATGCTTGTCTCCAATGATTTGGTTCTCAGGATGATGTCTTCTGACAAATCTTGCTAGCACTTGATCTCTTCTTTGTTCTTCATTCTGTTCAGGTTCATTTTCTTACTGGGTAACTTCTTCTTGATCCTCGATTTCCCTTTGTTGTTCCTCGGTTTTATTTTCCTGATGTTCGGTCGACTCTGCCTGTGGCTTCGGTAGGTACTCTGGA
This sequence comes from Chamaecyparis obtusa, assembly GCA_027943335.1. Classification (NCBI taxonomy): domain Eukaryota; kingdom Viridiplantae; phylum Streptophyta; class Pinopsida; order Cupressales; family Cupressaceae; genus Chamaecyparis; species Chamaecyparis obtusa. The sequence goes on along the minus strand of BSBK01002085.1, from coordinate 793,033 downwards.
TGCTCAACATAAGTGAATTTACCATAGTCTTCCGGGTCAATGCTTTCTTCATTATTTTTATTAGCAAATTCATCAACGCTAACATTAGCACTTTCAATCATCTTATTAGTAACCTTATACAGACACTTGTAAGCTTTTCTTTTAGTAGAATATCCAAGAAATATTCCCTCATAACCTTTAGAGTCAAATTTCCCATTCCTATCATCTTTCAGAATAAAATATTTGCTACCAAAAATTCTGAAGTAACTTACACTCGGTGTGTGTCCAAACCAGAACTCGTAGGGTGTTTTGTTTGTGTCTTTCTTTAGTTGTACTCGGTTCAGTACATATACAGCTGTGCTAACTGCTTCTCTCCAATACATCTGTGCAACATTCTTTTCAATCATCAGTGTTCTTGCACAATCAACAATAGATCTATTTCTCCTTTTAGCAATCCCATTCTGCTGCGGTGTTCTCGGTGCAGAAACTTGTCTTTTGATGCCATGCTCATTACAATAGTTAGTGAATTCATCATAAATAAACTCATCGCCTCTATGAGATCTTAAGCATTTCAGTTCTTTTCCAGTTTCTTTTTCTGCTTTAGCCTTGTACCATGTAAACATCTTAAATGCTTCAAATTTCTCTTTTAGAAACATAACAGTCATCAATCTTGTAATGTCCCCGATTTAGCAGGTCTCTGCAATTGAGCATAGTCAGTTCATCAATGCGATCCTCGTGAGCTGACATTGTGTTTTGAGGGTCTCCGGGAGTTTTTGGAACGAATTTACTATTCTGGGTAAGTCTTTTTTTTAGCAGTGTCTATTTCTGGTAGGGCAGTGTCTATTCTTGGTTGAGCAGTTGGTCCTGGTGCCTTTTCAAAAGTTCGTTGATTGCAGTAAGACAGTTCTATGGCTTGAAATTTAAAAGGGCCTTATTAAATTATATCATGTTGATTTAATTTAATAAAGTATGACTTTATAACTTTATGTTATAAAGTGGAGTTATTTTTAAAAGCCAATAAAGTGAAAATATTAAAAAGTGCTTTTTCTAAAAGCCTATATATTCTATTTGAAAAAGCACTTTCATTATCTTTTATGCAATCATTATTATTTTGAAGTTCGTGAAGAATCTAGCTCTGGCTAGGGTTTCGAGGACAGATTCCTCATCTAGTAATTTGAGCCATCTTCTGTCGGTGGTGAATTTTACCTCTGATCACTTTGTGATTCTCAAATCGATGTTGTTGTATATTGAATTTGGAGAGGGTTTTAATCTGGGAATTTGAATTGCTGATGGAATTGTGTGGGGAGTTCAATAATTAAAAGTTCTGGTATAATTATCTTGGGTGTCTAGTTAACTTCTTCCTGAGCATTGAAAGTCGGGTACGAAAGAAAGATTATCAGAGTGTTTGGGGTTTGGATATTTTATATGCTGCATTTCCAATTAAAAACGTGAGTCATAATCTCGCCACAATTTCTGGTCTGTTGCTAGTGCTAATATTTTTTGATCACGTGCTTGGACGTGGGGACTGATTAGCATTTTCCCTTGGGCTAAAGGGTGGGCTCACGTGGGTCAATAACAGAGGTGGCCGCATCTTTCCTTGGCGCTGCGACCAGTTTGGATGTTAGTAACAGGCGACTGTAACAATTCTGGGCACGGTATTCATCAAACATAATCATGTACTGTCAAATAACAGTCACGTGCTTCCTAATTCAAAGCAGTGTCTTCACCAGCGCAGCAGATATATTAATTGGAAAAGTCCGATCAATTCAAGTGCCTATTTGTTTTTTTTAAAAAGAAATAAGATGTTATGAGTTTGTTTATGCAAAAGGAAATATAGATACGATTTGAAGTGTAATTCAATATTTCCTGTCTGGGAATATATATTTAAATTTGCTGCTGTTTGATCAATTTGAGACATAATTTGCAACTATTTCGGAATTAATATTGAGTAAACAAGAAGAGCCAATTTAGGTTCTTTACAAATCCAATGTAATCATCAACAAACAAAATAAAGTATCTATCACCATAATAGCTTTGAGTTCTCATGGGACCACATAGATTGGTGTGAACTAATTCCAAGATTGTTTTTGTTGAATAGTTTTTACTCTTAAAACTAGATTTTTTCATCTTCCCTTTTTGACAATGATGACAGATAACATGATCTGGTTTAGTTAGACTAGGTAGTCCTCTAACTTTTCTCTTTTTACTGATCTTAATCATGTTATCAAAGTTTACATGACATAACCTTTTATGCCTTAACCATGCATCTTCATTTTTCACCAGTAAACAAGAAGTCTCAGCATTGTCAAGATAAAATAAGTTACCTTTTGATTGTCCTCCTATTCCGACAAGCTTTCAACTTTCATTATAGATCTTCACCTTCTTACTTTCAAATGCCACTCGGTGACCTGAGTTGTTAAGCTGTGCCACACTTAGCAAATTGTAGTTTAGTCCTTTTACCCAATAAACATTATCACATCTGATTTTATCATTTATCAATAAAGATCTTTTTCCTTTAACCATGCAAGGTGTATCATTACCCATTCTTACTGATCCTCCATTATAATGCTCAATATGATCAAACTTATCTTCATCGCTAGTCATGTGATGTGTACAGCCACTATCAATGATCCAAGTATCATTTTTACTAATTTTAGAAATGAGTGCTATTTCTACATGCCTTTCCTCTTCTTCTGAATCATCTTTCATTGCAACAAACACTACCTCAACATCACCATCGGTGTCGGTGTCGGTGTCCTCATCTTCAACCAAATAACATGCCTTTTTGCCCTTATCTTTGTGATCTCGGTTATTTCTGTTGTAGTGTTGGTAACCTCTGTTGTTTCTTCTTCCATAGCTTCCATCACTAGATCGGTCTTGGTCTTTATCTTCCTCCTTCCTGTTGGGACATCTAGCAGCAATATGGCCAACTTCTCTACAGTTAAAACAAGCTAAAGGTAATTTTCCCTTATATCTACCTTTACCTTTAGGCAGCCTCCTGGCCATAAGAGCTTCAAGTTCATCAAGCTCATCATCAGTATTACTATCACTGTTATTCCTCATATCATGTCTACTGCTAGATTTACTGATCTTCAGAGAAGACAAAAGAAGACTCAACAGACGGTACAACACTATTATCAAAATTGTTCAACTCAAAAGTTGTTAGCTTACCAATCAGACTATCAAGAGTAAGAGTGCTACTAGGAGCAGACCTCATTTCATGTATAGCAGATATTTTGATTGCATATGCAGGCAACAAGGTTCTTAGAATCTTACTTACCACTGTATCTTCATCAATGACACCACCAGATCCTCGGATAGCATTGACTACCTCTTTAATTCAGTTTGAATATTGTGTAATGTTTTCTCCTTCATTTTCATATCATCAAATCTGCCTCTCTAGCTTTCAGCTCTGGCTCTCTTCACATTTGCATCACCACCATAGACTTGAGCAAGTTTATCCCACATTTCCTTTGAAGTAATGCAATCTTTGACATCCTTAAATTTAGCATCAGATAGAGCAGCAGCAATCTCTATCATAGTCATATTGTGTTCATGTTGATCTTTCAGTTGATCAAGAGTCAAAGGTCCAGTCGGTGGTTGTAAGTAGCCATGTTCAAGTAGATGTAGGGCAGAATCCCCGATTCCAGATATGTGAAGTTTCATTCGGCTTTGCCATATTGTAAAGTTGTCCTTGTTCAGCTTCGACACTTTCCTCTTATACATCTTGTGATTTTTCTGCTGAAGTCCTTAAAATTTTGTTCCAAGCAACCAATGTGCTCTGATACCAATTGTTAGAATAACTGAGAGGGGGGTGAATCAGTTAGATCAGTTATCCTATAGTCCGAAAAACAAAGATGTAACTCTCAAAACAATTTCAACAAATTTTGTAGCTCGGTAACATAAACTATTAAACTGTCTGTGCCTTTTACCGATTACCAGTTAATCTACTCACTGTGATTACCGACCAAATCAAATATGCAGTATGTAAAGTATGACAATAAAGAAATCATCACAAAAACACATAGCACAATGATTTAACATGGAAACCCTGTTAAGGGAAAAACCACCTCGGATCGGTAACCCAAAATAACTTTCAATCTTTTGAAGTGAGCTCGGTGAAGAGCCAACCTTGTTAAAGGTTACAAACACACTGTTAGGTGTGACCTTGTTAGAGGATTTAAGACTAACAGTTATTGTTCAACCAGCATTTACTATGGGGTTGATAGGATAACAATGTACATTCATTGAATGACATAGGGGCATAACATAAGACGGTTAAGTCCACTCGGTTAGGAGAGTTTTTGTATCAATGGTTAAACTGAAACAGTAGTTGATCTAATTACAATACTTCTTAATTTGCAGATGTTCAGATCTATTATAAGGCCATACAAATCCTCTGATCAATATTTCAATTCACTTCCCCAACTTACTTTCACTTGGTAATAGCTCTCTGACGCTCGGTTAACTCTGCAGTTCGGTTCTTCTTCAACCAGTCTGATTAGGCATGCATGAAACTGTATTCATGTGAAATCTTTACAGTCTTCTTTCTTCCGGCATAGTTTCAACAGTGAAACTCATATCTCTTATATAGACAGATAAACCGTTTTCATATCAACCATCAAATTTTGCCGCTTAATCTTCTTTGTTGATTTTGCCTCTTAAACCTTCCTCGACAGTTGTGTCAGAAACATGTTTCAATTCCATCCTTTAGATCTTCTCTGAATTTTGTCAGTCGTGGATCTTATAACAAAATTTATCTTCAATCTCGAAATCATAACAATTTCCAGCTCATCAAATTCAGTCGGCTGAACTAAGCATTTAATACTTTCATCGATACTCGGTTAGCAAAGAAATGCGTTGGTGAAAACAAGCTTGGTTAATATTGTCGTTCGGTATACACTACACTGGTTCGGTGTATACTGAAATGCTTCATTTACCGACCACATTGCCTTGTACAATTTTGCTTCCATCTTCATAATAGATTAATGCAACATAATCAAGTTAACAATATAAAGTCATAGACTCATCAATAAGTTACCCAAGGTATTCCTTATCCTCATCTATCATATCCATCTTTCTCCATGTAGATATCTCAGTTCTTTATCTCTTCTCCCTTCTTCAGATGTTTAGATGTTTGTAACTAACATAATAAGTACTGTCAAAACAAGTTGACATCAATGACAACATAATGACTGATTTAATTATCTTACATATCATTTCAAAAACTCGGTGATCTCTAATCACTGATCTTCAAATCATTCAAGTATTCAGTCAGTTGTAGTTCATCAGAACCACCAGGCTGTAAACTCAACATTAAATCATGCAACTAGCAAAAAGTTTTGCGTTCCAATTTGGAGTTTACCTTGAAAACATCCGTAGAAATAAAGCTATTTCCTATTAAAGAGCTAACTCCACTTCAGAGCAGTGGATGCTCTGCATATTCCGGTTTTAACTCAAATTGCTCTGCAGAATACGGAGTAGATCTTTATGTAGTTAGACAGGCATACCCTTATACGCAGCTCATCCCTGTATGCAACATAAGACTGGTACTATGTACTTGGTTTGGTCTACCGGTGAATCTTTCTATTTAGTCAACCGATGCATACACTCTGTTTCTAGTGTCCATTGGTGCTTTTAAAGTAACCTGAGTGACCGGTGAACCTTTACCGGTGGGAATGGTGTTTGTGGGTTACAGTAATGACAACTTAAATTGCTAATAATCTTCCACTTTGTCATTGGTGGCAAAACCATACACAAAACCATACTCACTTGTGACATTTTATACCTTGTTCTTGTAGACTTCTCTTTCCTTTGTGGCACACTTCCCCTGTCTGATTGCTCCAGTTTGTTGTGTAGTTGTTTTGACCTGTTCCTTTGCTGACCTTGAGGATTGCTCTGCTTCCCATTTGAACTTTCTATTTCTTCTGCTTCTTCTGTCTTCTTCCCCTTTTTGCCTCCATAGGACAAAGGGTTAAGCTTTACTTAGGATTTCACATTTGTAGCTTTGTGAAGATATCCTTATAGATTGTCTTGGCAAAGTGAAAAAACGGTGCCCATTGACCGGTTACATATTCAATGTTCTTTTGGGCTGCTTTTAGAGAAACAATGATGTTCTCCATATCTTCCACAGTTTTATAATCTGGTTCATTGATTAGAATATCTGTAAAAGTTGTTGTTTGCTGCATGGAGTCAAATGTTGGTGCCAAAAATAACTGAAATCTAATAATATCTTGGATTCTCTTATTTTCCTCTTCTGCAGTCTTTTTGAGAATTAGAGCCAGACTGGTCATTTCTCTACTAAAATTTGTTGCAGACTTATTTTTGATGTCAAATTGAGAAGACAAGACTCTAATATCTTCTAAGGTCTTTGCAGACTTCTCCGTCAGATCTTGCAAAAATATTTCAAAGCTTGAAGTCCTAGTCATCAAACTTCTTGCAACTTGGATATGCTGCTGAAGAACTTTTAAGTTGTTTGACTCTTCTTCTCATAGTGGTCTATGGCTACAGTTTCTAGATTGGTCAGATCATCACCGATTGCTTGTGCCAAGACTTCTAGCTGATCTATCACAGGTTCATCTTCATCTATGTCGGCATCAGGCGCGAAGTTGCACAAGATATTCTTAACAGTGGTCAGGACCATGTCCTGTTTCCTCTTGGTCAGCTCCTTGAGCTGCCTTGTTGACATCTTGTTGATGTCTACCACTGTATCGATGGCCTTGCTCCTTTTGGCTTCTTTATCCTCAGCAAATGATAATTTTCTTTTTGATGAGGAGCTTGTTGGAATATCTGCTTGCTCCTTTTGCTTGGGCTCCTATTCCGGTTGAGCTTGCTCAATTTGTACAGGAATGTCTTGCTCCTATTCTTTATTTTCTTCATTTCCTTCTTGAGCTGCATCTCTCGGTTGCGCCTCTTCTCCCGGTAGGTCTTCTTTAGCAGCTGCTTCTTCTTTATTCTGAGCTTCTTCTTCTGGTGGCACTTCAACTTCTGGTGGGACATCCTGTTCTTGTTGAAGTTGTTCTTCCGGTGGGACTCCTTCTGTGTGCTGCTTTTCAGCTGTATGTAACTCTCCCATAGGAATTTCATTTCCTAGTTCATGTTCTACCCGTTCAATGTTTATATGTTCACCAGATGTGAACTCCTCTGCTTGAACATTTAAATTATTAGTTGTAGGTTCTTCACGAGTAGTGAATTGAACCAGTGGTGCCTGTACTTGTTCAGTTTGATCCCGAGGACCTGATTTTTCAAGTGTACTGAAGTCATACTGTTGGCAGAAGTCCAGAGTCTCTTTATAGACTTGATTCTCATATCCATTTAGTATCTGGGCAACTCTATACTTGGTATCCAAGTTCATTGCTGCTTCCTCCAGTAGAAGCTTTATTCTATCTTCACTGAGACGAGGTCTTACTTTTAACAATGTTTCCCTATTGATCCTCGTGTTTGTGCCTAGACCGGTTCTCCATTTGTCTGAAGCCTAGAATTGAGTTCCGGTGGGAACTTGGACCTGTAGTCCCTTGGAGTTTTATGATAATCCATAAAAGTTTCCACAATGGCTATAATTACTGCCTGTTTATCATCTTCTTCTAGTACATTGTACCACGTAGCAACATTATCTACTTCTCTGAAGTCCATTACCTCATCAACAATATCATTTACAGACATAGGGTGAGTGTTACCTTTTCTCGAAGAGATGAGAACGGTTGGACGTGCTGCATAGTCACTGCCTTGTTCATCACTGATATCTACAATTATCGGTGCCTCAACTCCAAGCACTCCTTTTCCTTAACCAGTGCCAGTGACCAGTTGAACTGTTGTTCTTTGGCATGCTTCCTCTACTTGCTTTTGGGTCTGAAGAAGTTTGGTCCACATCACTACTCCATCATGCACTCTCTCAGCTTCTCCAACAAGCATGAGACCAATCCTCCTTTTTGCTAAGAAGGTTTGCTAATGCAGTTCAGCCTGTTCAGTGGCTTCTTCTAGAGTGAGATGGTTTTGAACCTCTAGAAGAGCTCATATCCTCAACTCCTTTTCTCTGTCCATTGAAGCTTTCTATCTAGCTTCAAGAATTTGTAGGAGATCCTCCAGTACAATCTTGTGAAGTTCGGTAGGGTGCAGATTATACTTATGAATGCAATGCACTACCGCTTCTTCAATCTTCCTCATGTCTTCATCATTCGGAAACTAATATCTTCTGTTTACTGAACCCATTCCACTGGTTTCTTTCAATCCTGCCACAAATTCATCAATTGTGGGCTTCCTACTTCTTGGTGGATCCCCCTTTACCGGTTTTCTTGAACCCCTCTTCCCTTTGATTAGAGGAACTGTGTCTTCTAAATCTGTCTCCTCTTGTTGTCCCTCTTGGGTACTGGTTACTAGTTTTTCTTTCTTCCTGCGAGCCCTTGAGTTGCTCTGTCACTAGTTTCTTCTTTGGTGTGGGGACCCTTTTGGTGTAGACATTCTTGATCGATGCCCTCTTCTGTAGATTCTCTTGAATCTCTGTGAATGTACCGAACCGGTTTGCAGTGAGATCCAGATTTGCTTCATTCAGGGCATCAACATATGCCTTAACAATCTTGGTAGTGATCTCATATCCCAGCTCAGGAGCATATTCTGTTCTCGGTTCCACTACTTGAATGATGCAATGTTCGGTGGAAACCAGAAAACACACATCATCCTTGTATAAGTCAACAATGGTTGACGACACCCGCTCCCTTGCGTGCATCCTTAGTTGAAATGCCTCAAAATATTCGTTCATTACATTACCTAACTGGTTTCCCAATTGGTTGGCCAATTCAGCTATTTGGTGCATGACTAGTCTGTCGGTTTTCCATGTCACTTTGCCAATTCCCGGGAAGAAACTTTGATAGTAGAAGTAGAGACATACGAGTAGGGTCCCGTACTTCATAGATTTCTTCCTAACAATACCGAGCTTCTTCATATTTTCAAATATTTTCCCTTGGAGCATTCCGCATATATCATATTTGGCGTTATCATACATTATTCGGTGAGCGGCATGTATGGCTCCTCCCGGTATACTGTTCAGATTAATGGACTGATAGATTTTAGAACCTTTCACCGCGGATGCAAACCGAACCCCTTCGTCTTCGATGTCGTTCACTATCATGAGGCGACCTTCGGATTTTGATTTCATCAGCTTTGTGACGATTGCATTGGAGATTGTTCGTAGGGTTAAAGCTTCCCCTTCCTAACAGTGCCTAGTCACGAAATGCAAATCCTCTTTTGTTATCTCTGTAACTGCACCCTTTTGGAGCCAAAACCCTCGATCGTGCACTTGACTAAGGACCAATCAAATCTAGTCGGGCCGGAAGATAGTTGGATAGGTGACTCTGTTCATAAAACCGGATGACACCAGCTTTGCATATCGGTCTTGAAGTCTTCTGTCCTCACACAGCGAGAGATACTCACTCTGAATGAATGTCTCACCAAGTTCTTCCTACTTGGCGTGGATAAACACAATCACATCTTCTGTCATGAAGACACCATCTGGTATAGCCGACAGTGCACTAGCCATGTTGTTTTCCCTCTTCTGAATCGCGGCAATATCATATGAAGATCGGTCCACTTGATTTCCTTTGATCAGCTTCACGATAGAGGATGATGATACCATGTCTTGATAACCGATTGACACAAAAAGTAGCTTGTCATTAATCAGGTGATTAGAGGGGGTCAGTTGGTGTAGCCAGCGTTGAGATTCCATTCTAGAGGTTCGACTTATCAGGTCTGCTCTTCGTTCGGATCATTTTGGGTCAACTTACTATTTTTAGTAAGTGGTATTTTGGGTATGGCTAGGATTAGCAGGGTGTCTGCACGGAGCGTCAGATATCTTAGAATCGAGTTTCAGAGAATCTCCAGTTTGAGAGACTTACTATTTTTAGTAAGTCTATTTTTAGTAGTGGCTATTTCTAGTAGGGCAGTGCTTATTCCTAACTGGGCAATTGGACTTGGTGCTTTGTCAGAAGTTCGTTGATTGCAGTCAGACAGTTCAGTGGCTTATATTTTAAATGTGTTATTAAATTAAATTATTTTGATTTAATTTAATAACTTATGACTTTATAACTTTAAGTTATAAAGTGAGATTATTTTTAAACCCAATTAAGTGAAAATATTAAAAAGTGTTTTTTCCAAAAAGCCTATATATTCTACTCGAAAAAACACTTTTCTCATCCATTATGCAATCATTATTTTATTGAAATTCGTGAAGAAGACAAACCTAGCTAAGATTTCGAGGACTGATTTCTCATCTCGTGATTTGAGCCATTGTCTGATAATGGTGAATTTCACAGCTGATTGTTTCCGAGATCACAATTCGATGCTGTGTATACCGGAATTGTGAAAGTCAAAATTCTAGAGATTGAAATTTTATTATCAGAAAGGTGTTTGAGAATTCAACAATTTATAATTCTAGAATAATCATTGAGAGGCTGGTTATATTTTTCCTGATTATCGAAAGGATGGTAGAGTGAGGATTATTAAATTCATTGCAGATTGTATTCTTATTGCTACGTCTACATATATATTGAAATGCGATAATTATTGACAGTGGATTTGCCTTAATAACTGTCAACGTTATTCAGGGAATTGGCACGTGGGTGTTACAAATTTGCGGCAGCAGTTTGGAGAGCTCGTCTTCACTTACTAGGTGCCGTGAGATCATTATTTGGGAACGACATTCATTGTTGGGCAGTCCGCACTGCTAAAGAGCAGCCGCGTGAGACAAGGGAGGTGCTGTGACTTAGTTTCTGGTCACAGGATTCCAACCATAGGGCCGTTTGGCCATTATTTTCTGATCGCCTTGCTACAGCAGGGACGTAGGCAGTCCCTCCCTAAGACGACACTCTCTTTGGACCAGTTACACACCATTGAGAGCAGTTCGTCGTGAATTCATTCAAGGGTGGCAGCCATAGTTGGATATCGTGACAACATGAGGAAGAAGTTTGGTCATACAGGTGCCACAGTTTTAATGAATATTATATAAATTGTTTGAAATAAGAATTCAAGTTGAGAATGTTCATTCAAAATGTTAATTATCTGATTTAGATGATCAATTTTGGTATAAGTGTCATTAGTTTTTGCCTTGCATATAGTTTGAGAATAATTGCAGTGTTATTTTTCACAAATATTAATAAACATCCAGGAAGAGCCAAACCCGGTTCTTCACAGTGGTATCAGAGCTATCTTCCTGCCATCTTGTGGGATCTGGATACATTAATTTTATGAAGTTATTTTAAAAGTGATCAGCACTTCTATTTTCTCTAGCCATGGATAAATACAGGAGATCCAGTTCCAGAAGTCATCATAGCAGTAAGGGAAAGAGAGAGGAATTAAATGCTTTAGTAGAAAGAGTGGAGAGACTTAGACTGCATCAGCAGAGATTAGCAGAGAGTTTGTCAGATCCAGTTACAGTAGACAAGTCAGCGAGATATATGGTCTCTGCCTTTAGAAGGCCGACAACGAGTTTGCAGGGGAGAAGGCTAGAGTTTTCTCTGACAGTTTTCCGTGATGCTGATGTTCCTGCATCTAGTTCAGCACTTGCTATTCCCATTCGCAGTGCTGATGATGGATTTATTGCATCAGAACCAGTGGATGTTTCAGTGCCATTGGTTGACAGTAGTGCTGACCATCACCAGGTTGAGGCTCCCAGAGCAGTCACTACGGATTGTACGGAGGCAACTGATGTTGCAGTTATCACTGAGTGTTTAGACTCTTTCATGGAGGGAGTTGTTATTGGAGATGTTTATGTCAGCTATAGTAGTGTTGCTCCAGTTCAGGAGGCAATTACTTCCTCAGTTGGGACCGAGGCATGTACGGAGTCTCCCAATGGTGAGGTTGGAGATCCGGGCATTTCAGCAGGGTCAGTTGATGACAGTTTGTGCTCTAGCATTATTGGTGCACAGCTTGATGTTGAGTCATGTGTGCAAAGACACATGTCTGCAGATGAGATTTCAGCAGGAGATGTGTGAGCTGATAGTATAGACACATCTGATGACACTTTTGAGGATGCTGTAAGTTGCATTGGAGATGACACCCGCTGTGAGATGTTGGATGATGATTGCGAGGAGTGTATGAGCTCTAACAGCTCAGAGATTTATGATAGCAGTTGCAGTGTGGAATCAGTACAGGAGACAGTGGTTTATTCCTGTGTTGAGGATGTGAGAATGGAGCTTTCTAGTGATGACACTCAGGATGGGAGTGTTGCAGTTGATTTGGGCGACATAGTTTCATGCCACAGTTTAGTTGATTCACATGACGACATTGAGTTGTGTATGTAGCCAGAGTTAGTAGAGGAGATGCAGATAGATGATGTGTACACTAGCATTGCAGATATCTCCGATGCTGAGGGCGAGGATGATGAGTGTTGTAGTATTTCCAGCTTTCTATATCTGACTTTGGGTGTAGATTTAGCGTTGTCATATGGTGATGGTGAGTTCCAGGATTATGTGTTACAGGGACTCACAGATGAGGACAGGGAAGCTTATGAGTGGCAGGAGTTTGTTATAGCCAGGGCTTCCACTTTTAGAGACAGGGTTACTTTTTGGTAACTCATGAGGATGTGTCTCAGGATCTGGACTGTCAGACAGTTGCAGAGAACGGGGTAGTTGGAGATTGTGTTGAGTCAAATTCAGCAGCAGCTTCCTCGGGGTTAGATGAGGACGTGTCCGATGCTTGTACTCAGAGTGTAGAGGTGTACTCAGATGTAAGTACACAGAGAGAGGGTGATCTTGAGGGGAATTTGTTGGATACAGCTTCCTCTCACAGTGTAGACAGTGCATTTGAGGTTGTTCATAGGAGGCCTGTTGTGCAGAGTCATCATGTGACTAGCCAGTTGTGAGTTGATGAGACGGATATTTCTTCTACTCTCGAGCATTTTGATGCCGCTCGTCAGTTGCTTGTTGTTTATGGTTGGGGTGCTCCTATGACAGATGAGACCAGTGGTGGTTACCTTTCATTGACAAAGATTCACTCTTTGCGTGAGGCTGTCAAGATTTTGAGACATAACTATTTACAGATGGTAGCCGACCGAGATCACCTAGTGGAGTGGGGGAGTACAGCTTATGAGGCACTGATGGACAGAGAGGAGGTGAGTGAGCTTATTGGGGAGCTCACAACGACTACTGAGGTTTTAGAGGATACTCAGCGGGCTCTTCAGGAGTCACAGATCCGATTAGAGGAGGTGACCGGGGAGTTGGAGCATTTACGGTCTACACCAGCCCCAGACCCAGTTTGATTGCACATTGAGGTGGTTGGTGGTGAGTTTGCTCGTACAGTTGGTTTTGAGAAACATGATGTTGTGGCAGACACATCTGTTCCGGATATGGGAGCACTTGGTACGAATGAGGTAGGAGTACCAGAGGAGATAGGCTCTCAAGTTGATTTGCTTGCTTTAGCTGGGAGTGAATCTACTTCATCATCCCACTTAGCTGATAGCACGGGACAGTTGGTTGTGCCACATTTGCGAGGGGATCAGCTGTGGATTGCGGGGGAGCGAGTTGATGCTTCCACGTATAATTTCTATTGCACCAAGTCATTTATGGAGTATCTACTTGAGAGTGCAGACGTGCGTCAGGATTCTTATAGAGTGTCTGAGGGTACTCTCATCCGAGGCTCTTGTGCTATTTGGAGGTTGGTCGGGAAGATTGTGGAGACTCTTTCTACTATGCTTCCCCACAGGGATTTTTAGGTTGGGTTTGTTAAGAGGGTTGCTCAGGTTCCTACCCAGCCTATAGTGATGTGGAGTCGGAGATTGGAGCCATCTTTTGATTCCCGGTTTGGTAATGATGAGCCATTGATAGAGAGCCATTGACAGAGATTGGGGATTCTTACCGACATTATATAGTGGGGTATGCTCATCATTTTTATTTTGACCTACAGGTGGATGATTTGATCTCACACGGGTAAACCGGCTCCAGTATCCTACCATCCATTATGGGATGGATTAGCACCATTGTTTGCAGATGGATTTGGCAGTTGCAAGTTAGATTACTTGCAATATCCACACACTCAAGACTGTTTATCAGAGGGCGGAGTTTATAACAGTGATTCAGGCACATTTGGTCACTGTTGTTTTCCCAGTGCAGTTGGGTGTGAGTGCTGGATAGACAGAGACTCAAGTTTTGACAGAATTGTTATTTCAGATGGGTTGAGTTCCGTTGGGTTGTTTTCAGCATCGATATCTATAGTTGGTTTACAGATGTTTTCAGTGGTGCTTATTCTGTTGATGTTGGTTCTCTTTTCACAAGAGTTTGGTGAGGATCGGGACATTACTTGTGACCATCCTTGGGATTTGGGTGGTTTATGATGTTGCTTGTTTTTCCTAATTGCTTGAAGACAAGCAATCTTGGGAAGGGAGGACTGTAATGTCCCCATTTTTAGAATTATGAGATTAGCTTGGTTTGGCGACCCTCACAGGCTAATCAGGGGATCAGAGGGGGTCAGTTGGTGGAGCTAGCATTGGGATTCTATTTTGGAGGTTCAACTTATCAGGTCTACTCTTCGTTCGGATCATTTTGGGTCAACTTACTATTTTTAGTAAGTGGTATTTTGGGTATGGCCAGGATTAGCAGGGTGTCTGCACGAAGCATCAGATATCTCAAGATCGAGTTTCAGAGAATCTCCAGTTTGAGAGACTTACTATTTTTAGTAAGTCTATTTTTTGATGAAGGGTGCTCCCCTTAATACCACAAACACATAACAAAAACAAAGAAATAACAACAATATGCAAGAACAGAAAATTGGCTTCTTATTATCTCCACAAATGTGGAATTACAAACTTTCAAAATTACAATATGCAAAGCCACATGGGCATTCCCTTACAATATTCTGTAGGACAAAGCCTCGAATCAATACCCACAACTACTACCCAGAACTGTCCCGAATTGCCTAAGACAACACTACAGCCTTCCTTATATAGGCAATTTTCCACCGCCTGGGAAGGTTCCAGAATTTTTTAGCCAACAAGGCCGACCAAACTTAGAATTATTTTATTTTTCATTTTATTACATCAAAGTCGGCTCAAAATAACTTTTGAAACCCAAACAGAAATTTTGAAGGAAAATCATTTTCCGCCATTTCAAGTGACCCAACTTCCAAAGACCATAAGTCATCACCCGTTGACCCGATTAACTATTATAACCCTATTTCGGAAAGGGCACGAGGAGCTCTACAATGCATGAATTAAGTCATTCAGCCGAAAATTCAACCTCATCCAGGGCCTCTAAAGCCTTCAAAATTGAGTTCAAAGTTTTTCCCTGTTTCCAAAACCGAAAAGTTTCAATATCTTCAAAACCAGACTTGATCTAGCAATGAAACTTTACAGGTAGGCTGATATGATTAAGATGAACCTCCAACTATGAAATCAGAACATTCCGAGATCGTATGACCAACTTACTAAAAATAACAAGTTTCAATAAATAGCAGCTCTACATAAGATAGCCCTTATTCAAAAGAAACCATAAATATTTTTGGGTGATGCAAGATTGCTCTTACACCCAGGATGCTCCTGCATCATTTTTAGTAGTGGCTAGTTCTAGCATGGCAGTGCCTATTCCTAACAGGGCAGTTGGACTTGGTGCTTTGTCAGAAGTTCGTTGATTGCAGTCAGACAGTTCAGTGGCTTATATTTTAAATGTGTTATTAAATTAAATTATTTTGATTTAATTTAATAACTTATGACATTATAACTTTATGTTATAAAGTGAGATTATTTTTAAAGCCAATTAAGTGAAAATATTAAAAAGTGCTTTTTCCAAAAAGCCTATATATTCTACTCGAAAAAGCACTTTTCTCATCCATTATGCAATCATTATTTTATTGAAATTCGTGAAGAAGACAAACTTGGCTAGGGTTTTGAGGACTGATTTCTCATCTCGTGATTTGAGCCATTGTCTGATAATGGTGAATTTCACAGCTGATTGTTTCTGAGATCACAATTCAATGCTGTGTATATCGGAATTGTGAAAGTCAAAATTCTAGAGATTGAAGTTTTATTATCGGAAAGGTGTCTAAGAATTCAACAATTTATAATTCTGGAATAATCATTGAGAGGCTGGTTATATTTTTCCTGATTATCGAAAGGGTGGTAGAGTGAACATTATTAAATTCATTGGAGATTGTATTCTTATTGCTGCGTCTGCATATATATTGAAATGCGATAATTATTGACAGTGGATTTTCCTTAATAACTGTTAACGTTATTCAGGGAATTGGCACGTGGGTGTTACATATTTGCAGCAGTAGTTTGGAGAGCTCATCTTGACTTAGTAGGTGCTGTGAGATCGTTATTTGGGAACGACATTCATTGTTGGGCAGTCCGCACTGCTAAAGAGCAGCTGCATGAGACAAGGGAGGTGCTGTGACTTAGTTTTTGGTCACGGGATTACAACCATAGGGCCGTTTGGCTATTATTTTCTGATCTCTTTGCTACAGAAGGGCCGTAGGCAGTCCCTCCCTGAGACGGCACTCTCTTTGGACCAGTTACACACCATTGAGAGTAGTTCGTGGTGAATTCATTCAAGGGTGGCGGCCATAGTTGGATATCATGACAACATGAGGAAGAAGTTAGGTCATACATGTGCCACAGTTTTAATGAATACTATATAAATTGTTTGAAATAAGAATTCAAGTTGAGAATGTTCATTCAAAATGTTAATTATCTGATTTAGATGATCAATTTTGGTATAAGTGTCATTAGTTTTTGCCTTGCATATAGTTTGAGAATAGTTGCAGTGTTATTTTTCACAAATAGTAATAAACATCCATGAAGAGCCAAACTCAATTCTTCACAGTTTTTTTCATGCTTCATCCCTATCGTGCCAACCCTTTTGCATGTTGGTGTTTTCTTGGGTGACAATTTGCATGTCTTCTTGGAGTTGCAAAATGACAAGTTCATTTGCCCCTACAGCTTCCTCTGCCCAGTTCCTTGCTTTTTCAGAGGCTGTTAATGACTTGACTGCTGTGTTTCTTTCATCTTCATCTTTTCTCTTTTTCTCAATTAGTTCTGTCATTCTTAGGACATTATCTTCTTACTCCCTCTTAAGGTTAGAGATCTGACCGGTTAGGGTCTCGTTCCTTTCCATGAGCTTAGAGACTGCCTCCTCAACTTCATCAGATCCACTCTGCCTAGAGAGTTCATCAATGGTCTCATTGCTCTCATTCAATTGCAGAGCGAGCTCCTTCCTTTTTGCAAGTGATCTTCTCAGCCTATTCTCCAGAGAGGCAATGATGTTGTTGGCTTCCTCAAGTTGTTTCTGATACCTATAACCCTCCATGATCTTTCTCTCAAGCGGTTAAGCTTTGTACACTAGAAAACTGAGCTCTGATACCAATTGTTATTACTAACTGGTTATTGAGACGAGGGGGTGAATCAGTAAATACTTGTTTTTATTACAATTCAAAACTTGTTTAATTATCCTTTCTTGATAAGCAAAATATAAACAATCATTCATAAGCATAAACAGAAACACACAGATCAGCACAAGATGTATACGTTGAAACCCTCGGTTAAAAGGAAAAAACCACGGTGAGACAGAGTTCACAACTTCACTATTGCAAAATGAAGGTGCCCTGTTAAGAGCTTAGAAAGCACTGGTGAAGGTGCTACCCGTTTAAAGGATTTTATAGAAGATCGGTTAAGATCTTAACCCTGTTAAGAGTTGCCTGGTTAAAAGAATTTCAACATCAACAAAAATGTTACCCTGTTAAAGGATTTTACAAAGAACCGATCAGATTCACCCTGATAGAGGGATTTCAATTTGCTTTCACACCTTATAAAAGCAATGATCTCATATGACACTAATTGTCTGATTAGATCATACCTGTTGATCTCTTCCCCGGTTTGTCTGGTTGTTGAATCTTTTCTGCCTCTTTGCCTTTCACCTCTGGTGAATATGATATCTCTCTTCTCTGCTCTCTCCATTCAGCAACTATCAACAACTTTTCTTGCGTCCTATGACCTGTATTTATACAAGAGTTCACCTTAATGAAACCCTTAACTCATAGAACCATCAGGCTATAAACTCAACATTAAATCATGCAACTAGCAAAAAACTTTGCGTTCCGATCTGGAGTTTACCTTGAAAACATTTGTAGAAATAAAGCTAACTCCTGTTAAAAAGCTAACTCCACTTCAGAGCAATGGATGCTCTGCATATTCCGGTTTTAACTCAAACTGCTCCGTAGAATCCGGAGCGGATCTTTATGCAGTTAGACCAGTATACCCTTATACCCGGTTCATCCATGTATGCAACATAAGACCGGTACTATGTACTTGGTTTGGTCTACTGGTGAATCTTTCTATTTAGTCATCTGGTGCATACACTCTGTTTTTATTCTCTACCGGTGCCTTTAAAGTAACGTTTGTGACCGGTGAACCTTTACCAGTGGGAATGGTGTTTGTGGGTTACACCAATGACAACTTAAATTGCTAACAGTTGCTATATTTGAATTTTGAAGATAGGAGGGGACAATCAAATCAACAATGAAGGGAACAGGGGGAATCACACAATCAACACTATTAATATGTGTCTTGTAAACGAAACTTATACAACGAGTTATCTATGATCTATAGAGATGTCAAAGTTTCTCAGACCAAGCACAAAACAAGTCATATGATTGTGCTCGAGGGGGCTTTTACCCACGAGAATGGGAGGTTGCATCCTTGGCATATATGTGCAGTTCCCTTGGCATAGTCGTGACCAATATTTGCTGCACAACAACATATCCTTGTCATCATGGAGACATGATAAGATTCAAAGAGGAATTTGCAAAGAAATATATAAACTATGATATATATATATATATATATATATATATATATATATATATATATATATATATATAAAGAGAGAGAGAGAGAGAGAGAGTAAAACCATACATGGGGAGACATTGGCGATATATCCAACATTTCCAGATTGGTACACACCCTTGTATATAGATTTATATAAAATGGCTATCAACTTTCTTATTGGGAAAAAGAAAAGGAGTGATATAATCAGGGAATAAGAACAATAGGGAAGATATGAGGTTATTAATGGGTATTAATCAATTGGATGAATCATAAAGTTAAGGGGAGGACATCATTATATCAGAATCAAATTGTATAAATCAGAGTTGGTTATCATTCAATCATCATTAGAAAACATGCGTGGCAGATCAAAGCCTATTGTGGACATTTGAATACTCACATGAGCAAAAGGGAGGGAAATCACTTGAAACGACAGTAGCATATTCACCAAGTATGAAGAAAGTGCAAATGATCATGAGAAGAATATATATGTTCATCGGTGCAGATCAAATAGGAGAGAATATCAATAAGAGAATATAAAATACTTTGGCACTCTTCATAAGGAAGAGATAAGAACAAAGTTGGATCATATAGAGTATTAACATAGGTTATAATAGTGAGATCAAGAATATATATATATATATATTGTTAAACTATAGCGTCGATTTGATTGATATAATTGGATGAATTATATTGTTATTGCTCAACATACTAGTCGACTAACTATATATATATATATATATATATATATATATATATATATTATCATTATTATTAATGTACATTATAGTCAACTGTACTCTGTTGAAACAGAGTTTAATAAATGTCTGCTATTGAATCGACTTAGTCGATATTACAAAAGCTTTGGAACATAGTAATACTGTTACGTGTAACTATCATCCGATAGTTAACGTAACATATTATATATTAATATGCTATGTTAACTATCAGAGGATAGTTATCGTAACAGCTGGATGTAATACGAATGTTATTGATAAGCCCCACATTTACAAAAGGGCATGTCTACGTAAAGACATGGCCCTACGTGGCTTAAGCCACGTAGAGTCATGTCTCTACATAGATATGACTTGTCATATTATATTTAAATGCTTCCTATGTTTAGAGGAATGTAATCAATAAACATGGCATTGTCTTCTTTGCAAACATACAATACAGTTCAGTAAATATATATTGCACAGAAAATATATACAATAAACAGTACATTAAAGACATCAGATTTTCTCTATTAAAGATCTTATATTCCTAACATGGTATCGGAGCCTTAATAGAGGAAATTCATTAAAAAAAACTAACCTCGAATTCCTTATAGATTCATTATAAACAAAAGAGAAATTATAATGGCCAATTACATTAAGGTAGAAGACGGACTCGACGGTGCTTCAAACTTCTTTTGATGGAAAATACGAATTCTTACATTGCTTCAAGAACTTGAGTTAGATTCCTATGTTGAGGAAGACAAAAAGATGCTAGAAGAAGAACCACAAAAATAGACTTGGAAAAGACATAACAACAAAGCAAAGAAGATCATAATTGATGTTGTTAAAGATCATATCCTCCCCTCCATAGTGAGACTTAAAACCACCTATGAAGTATTCAAAACTACTCAAGAAACATTTGAGATTAATAATACAAGTAGATTACTTACTCTCAAACAGCAACTTCTAAATCTAAAGATGAATAAAGGGGAAACAATTACATCTTACTTTCCTCGGATTTCCGAATTAAGAGATCAACTCTCCACTATTGGAAATAATATTGATGACATGGAGTTAACATTAATAGCTCTTAGAGGATTACCCATCACATGGGAATCTTTTATTCAATGTATAACTGGACGTTCTTCTCTATGCAAGTTTGATCAACTCAAGAATGACTGCACTCAAGAGGAATCCCGGTTAATATCATGAGGGATCGAGCTTACCAAAGGAAATGAGATTCAAGCTCTACATACTCATTCAAACTTCAAAGGCAATAAAAGGAGGTTTAAACATAAGAAAGGAAACTCTAACACAAGCCACGTAGGGAATCCTAATAAAAGTCACAAAAACTGAGACTTCTCCAAAATACAGTGTTACAAATGTGATAAGCTTGGACATACACATAGATTATGTCCTGAGAGGAAGAAAATTCAAGCAGCATTAGCTAAAGTCAAAGGAGCAGAAATATCCTTATTCTTCTTGGCATTATCAAGTGAAGTTAACTCAAGCAAAAACACTTGGATAATTGATAGTGGAGCATCTCGGCATATAACAGGATTCAAAGATCAATTTGAAACCCTAGAAGAAGATTCCTCTAAAAAAGATACAATTGGGGACAATTATTATTATTAACCGGTTACTGAGAGGGGGGTTGAATCAGTACGAACTATTTTCTACTATAATTCCAATCTTGTTTATTACTTCTTGTAATCTAAGCAAAGTGTAAAACAAACATTCATAACTGTAAAAGAAGTACACAGATCAACACAAGATATATACGTGGAAACCCTCGGTTAGAAGGAAAAAACCATGGTGAGACAGAGCTCACAACTTCACTACTGCAGAATGAAGGCGCCCTATTAGGAGCTTACAAAACACTTGTTAGAGTGCTACCCGGTTAAGGGATTTGGTAGATCCGTTAAGATTTTAACTCTGTTAGGAGTTGCCTGGTTAAAGGACTTTTAACATCAACAATGATGTTACCCTGTTAGGGGATTTTACAAAGAACCGATTAGGTCCACCCTGATATAGGGATTTTAGCTTGCTTTCACACCTTACAAAAGCAATGATCTTCTAGGACACTGATTGTCTGATCAGATCATACCTGTTGATCTCTTCCCCGGTTTGCCTAGCTGTTGAATCTTTTCTGCCTCTTTGCCTTTCACCTCTAGTGACTATGATTGCTACGCAGATGTCTCTTCACTGCTCTGTTTTCTCAACAATTCTCAACAACCTTCTTTCTTGCGTCCTATGACCTGTATTTATACAAGAGTTCACCTTAATGAAACGCTTAACTCATAGAACCGCCAGGCTGTAAACTCAACAAGAAATCATGCAACTAGCAAAAAGCTATGCGTTGTGATCGGGAGTTTACCTTTAAAACATCCGTAGAAATAAAGCTAACTCCACTTTAGAGCGGTGGATGTCCCGTATAATCCGGTTTTAATTCAAACTGATCCGCAGAATCCGAATCGGATCTTTATGCAGTTAGACCGGTACATCCTATACTCGGTTCATCTCTATATCCACTTATAAGACCGGTACTGAGTACTTAGATCAGCCTACCGGTGCTTACATCTACCAGTACACACACTCTGTTTCTTGTCTACTGGTGTCTTCTAAGTAGCGTGAGTGATCGGTGAGCCCTTACCAGTGCATGGTGTTTGTGAATTTACACTAATGACAACTTAAATTGCTAACAATCTTCCCCTTTGTCATTGGTGGCAAAACCATACACAAAACCATACTCACTTGTGACAATTTATACCTTGGTCTTGTAGACTTTGGTTCCCTCTGTAGCACACTTCCCTTGTCTGAGTGCTCTGGTGGTTGAGTGACTGTAGCTGTTCTGTCCCGTTCCTTTTCTTTTTTGCTCTTTCCTCTGTTGTCTGAGTGCTGCTCTTCTTCTCATTTCCCTTTCTATATCATCTGCTTTCTACTGCTTCTTCTTCCCCTTTTTGCCTCCATAGGACAAAGGGTTATCCTTCTCTTCACATTTGAAGTTTGGTGAAGATATCCTTATAAATTGTTTTGGCAGAGTGAAGAAATGGTGCCCACTGACTGGTTATATATTCTATGTTCTTTTGGGCTGCCTTAAGAGAAACAATGATGTTCTCCATATCTTCCACAGTTTTGTAATCCGGTTAATTGATCAGAGCCTCTGTAGAAGTTGTTGTTTGGTGCATAATGTCAAGTGTTGGGGCTAGAAACATCTGAAATCCAATGATATCTTGGATTCGTTTGTTCTCCTCTTTAGTTGTCTTTCTCAATATTAGAGCAAGAGTTGTCATTTCTCTGGTAAAATTTGTTGTAGATTTATTCTTGATGTCAAATTGGGATGACAAAGCTCTTATGTTCTCTGAGGTCATTGCAGACTTTTCAGTCAGATCTTGCAAAAATATTTCAAAGTTTGAAGTTTTGCTCATCAAACTTCCTGCAACTTGGATCTACCATTGAAGAACTTTCAAGTTGTTTGACAGAGTTACCTTGATATCTGCAACTTGTTTGTGGAGAATCTCCACTCTTTTCTTCTCATAGTGGTCAATTGCCACTGTTTCTAGATTAGTTAGATCCTCACCAATAGTTTGTGCCAGAACTTCCAGCTAATCGATGACCGGTTCAACTTCATCTATGTCAGCATCTGGTACAAAGTTGCACAGAATGTTCTTTACGGTGGTCAAGGCTATGTCCTGTTTCCTTTTGGTCAGCTCTTTTAGCTACCTTGTTGACATCTTGCTAATGTCCACCACTGTATCGGTGACCTTACTCATTTTGGCTTCCTTCTCCTCGACAAATGACAACTTCCTCTTAGATGAGGAGCTTGGTATGTCTGTATGTTCCTATTGCCTTTTCTCTTGCTCCAGTGGAGCTTGCTCAGTGTGGACTGGGATTTCTTCCTCTTGTCCCTTATTCTCTTCAGCTCCTTGTTGAGCTGTATTTTCTGGTTGAACCTTTAGTTCAGGTAGGACTTGCTCTACAGGTGGTTCTTCCTCATTCTAAGCATCACCTTCTGGTTGCAAATTAACTTCAACATCTTTTCCTTGTTGAAGTTGATCTTCTGGTGGGACTTCTTCTGTGAGCTGCTCTTTAGCAGTATGGAGTTCTCCCACAAGTATTTCACTTCCTATCTCTTGTTCAACATTTATTTGTTCACTAGATGTGAACTCCTCTGTTTGAACATTTTCCTTTCCGGTAGAAGGTTCTTCACCAGTGGTGAATTTGACCGGTGGTGCTTGTAATTGTTCAGCTTGATCCTGAGGACCTAAATTGTCCAGGGTATTGAAATCATAATTTTTCCAGAAATCCAGAGTCTCCTTGTAGACCTCATTTTCAAATCCATTTATTATTTTGGCAACTCTATATTTAGTATCCAAATTCATTGATGTTTCTTCTAGTAGAAGCTTTATCCTTTCTTCACTTAGGCCAGGTTTGACTTTAGACAAGGTTTCTCTGTTAATTCTTGTATTTATTCCTAGACTGATTCTCCATTTGGCCTAAATTCTAGAATTTAATTCCGATGGAAACTGACACCTGTAGTCCCTTGGAGTTTTGTGAAAGTCCAGAAAAGTTTCCAATATAGCTACAATTACTGCTTTCTTATCATCTTCTTCTAGCACACTATACCACTTAGCGACGTTGTCTATTATACCGAAGTCCATTACTTCATCAACTATATCATTGACTGACATAGGTTTAGTGTTACCTTTGCTCGGAGAGATGAGAATGGCTGGACGTGCTGGCTCGTTGCTCTTTTCATCGGTGATGTCGATGACCGGTACTGTGGAGCTCTTTTCTTTGACAGGTGCTTCCGCTCCAAGCACTCCTTTGCCTTTACCGGTGTTAAGGACCGGTTGAACTGTGGCTCTTTGGCATTCTTCCTCAGCTTGCTGTTGGGCCTGAAGAAGTTTGGTCCACATTACTACTCCTTCCTCATGCACTTTCTCAGCTTCCCCAATAAGCATGAGACCGATTTTTTCTTTTTGTTAAGAAGGTTTGTTGGTGTAGTTCAGCTTGTTCTGTGGCTTCTTCCAGAGTGAGATGATTCTGAACCTCTAGAAGAGCACGTATCCTCAGCTCCTCTCTTTCCATTGAAGCTTTCCATCTAGCTTCAATTATTTCTAAGAGATCCTTAGGTACAGCCTTGTGAAGTTCATTAGGATGCAGATTGAATTTATGAAGGCAGAATACTATCGCTTCTTCAATTTTCCTTCTGTCTTCATCATTGCTTAATTTGTACCTTCTTCCCACTTGTCCTAACCTCCCTGTATCGTTTATTCTTGCTACTAATTCATCAATATCTTGTCTTTTTGGTCTTGGTTCAGGTTCCTTCACCGGTTCGCTTGAACCCCTCTTCCTTTTCATTAAAGGAACTGTATCTTTTGAGTCTAACTCCTCTTGTTCTGCTGCCAGGGCACTGGATACCGGTTTTGTCTTCTTCTTTTGAGCCTTGGGTTGCTCAGTTGCCGGTTTCTTCTTTGGTGTGGGGGCCCTCTTGTAGACATTCTTGATCGGTGGCCTCTTTTTCAGATTCTCCAAAATCTCTGCAAATGTGCCAAACCGGTTGGCAGTGAGATCCAGATTTTTTTCGTTTAGGGCATCAGCATATGCTTTAGCAATTTTGGTGGTGATCTCATACCCTAGCTCAAGAGCATACTCCGTTCTTGGTTCCACTGCTTGAATGATGCAGTGGTCGGTAGAAACCTGAAAACACACATCATCCTTCTATGCTTCAATAATTGTTGTCGATATCCGCTCCCTTGCATGCATCCTCAGTTGAAAGGCTTCAAAATATTCGTTCATAACTTTACTTAATTGGTTTCCCAGTTGGTTGGCCAATTCAGCTATCTGGTGCATGACTGGTCTGTTGGTCTTCCATGCCACTTTGCCAATACCCGGGAAGAAGCTCTGGTAGTAGAAGTAGAGACATACTAACAGGGTCGCATACTTCATGGATTTCTTCTTAACCATATCGAGCTTTTTCATATTCTCGAATATTTGCCCTCATAGCATTTCGCAGATATCATATTTGGCATTATTGTACATTATCCGGTGGGCGGCATGAATGGCTCCTCCCGTTATGTTGTTGAGATTACTGGATTGATAGATTTTGTAACCTATCACCGCGGATGCAAACCAAACCCCATCGTCTTCGATGTCGTTCACTGTCATGAGACGACCATCATAGTTGGATTTCATTAGCTTTGTGACAATTGCATTTGAGATGGTTCGCAGCGTCAAGGCTTCCCCTTCCTGACTATATCCGGTTACCCGATGTAGATCCTCCTTGGTTATTTCTGTAATTGCACCCTTTTGTAACCAAAACCCTGGATCATGCACTCGACTAAGGACCAGTCGAATCCAGTCGGGTCGGAAGATGGTTGGATAGATGACACCATTAATAAGACTGGACGACACCAACTTTGCGTATTGGTCTTGCAGTCTTCCATCCTCACACAGAGAGAGGTACTCGTCTTGAATGTATGTTTCGCCAAGTTCTTCCTGCTTGGCATGGATGAACGCAGTTACGTCTTCTATCATAAAGACGCCCTTTGGTACTGTTGACAAGGCTCCAGCCATATTAGTTGCTCGATTCTGGATCGCTGCAATATCATATGCAGGTCGATTCACTTGATCTCCCTTTATCAACTTCAGTGTAGCGAATGATGAGGCCATTGCGAACAGTTGATTCACAGAAAGAAGCTTTGATCGGTCTAATAGATAATCACTCACGATGATCAAAGCGCAAGAATATTACTCATAAAAATTCTTTAATCTCAATGAAAGCAAAGTAAAAATGTTGAGTAATTCTTCTTTCTTTTATAGGGTTAGGTCATAACGGTAATTATCAAACGGTAACTATTTGTTAAACGGCTACAGTAATAAATGCCTCACCTAACTTTTCTTTCCGTTTTTGCCAACCGGTTATCTGGGTTTTTCGGTTTGGCAAACCCCGGTTGATTACTTCTTACTTGTCTGGTTGTCCTTGTAGACTGAGTCCGATTCTCACCAGTCTTACCGGGAACGGTAGATAGTCTACCGGTTCCCTCTAAGCCTTTACGGCTCAGTTTGCTGAAGAGATATCACCATCAGCAAATGATGATCTTTCTTCTGTTTTCTCCTCAGCAAAGCTCTTTGATTCCTTTTTGAACCAAATCTGTCTGACTGATTTTCTAGTCTTTTCTTCTTTATTGATCTTCTCATTTGAGGATGAGGTCTTTTCTTCCGGTTTGATCGATCATTTCCTTATGTTCTTGGACCGGTTCCTGCAGTCTTTTGCTAGGTGTCCAACTTTGTTGCAGTGATAGCAGACTACTCTAGTTGTCTTCCATGGGTTCACCCTTCTTGGGTTGGGTGATTTGCTCCAAGAGTCATTGTGACTATGCATCCCATAGTTTGTACAGTTGGCTGTGCATCGGTTCTTGTTTCTCTTGGTGAAGACTGGTCTTGGGGATCTAAATGTCATTGTCTTTGATCTGCATTCTTCAGCCTTGTGTCCAAATTTATTGCATGCATAGCAGTAGCCCTTGAAGCTTCCCCTGTTTCCACTGGACACCGATGTGGGACTAGACCAGCATTCATTGGCCTTGTGGCCAAACTTGCAACAGTTCTTGCAGTAGTTGTTGTTTGGCTTTACCGGTGCATTCTTGCAGTTGTTTGTTCTATGACCTGGTTTCCCACAATGATTGCAAGAGGTGTTAAAAGTTTTCTTACCTTTTTGGGCCAGCGGTTTCCCACAATGATTGCAAGAGGTGTTAAAAGTTTTCTTACCTTTTTGGGCTAGCGGCTTCTTCTTATCCTTCTTGCTTGTCTTTGCTCTAGAAGATTCACCAATCTCTTTGGTGTCATTACCGGTGAATCCAAGACCGGTGTGATATTTGTGCTTTCTTTGAGCTTTGAGTTGCTCATCAAGCTCTCGTTGTATCTTCTTAGGGTTTCATTTCTTTCTTCAAGTTCTTTCATTTGTTCCTTCAGTTGATACAGCTCTAGTGCTAGTCTTTTGCATGCTTCATCCCTATCATGCCAACCGTTTTGCATGTTGGCGTTTTCTTGGGTGACAATTTGCATGTCTTCTTGGAGTTGCAAAATGATCAGTTCATTTGCTCCTACAGCTTCCTCTGCCCGGTTCTTTTCTTTTTCAGAGGCTGTTAAGGATTTGACCGTTGTGTTTCTTTCATCTTCAGCTTTTCTTCTTTTCTCAATTAGTTCAGTCATCCTCAGGATTATCCTCTTGTTCCCTCTTAAAGTTGGAGATCTGATCGGTCAGGATCTGGTTCCTCTCCATAAGCTTAGAGATTGCTTCCTCAGCTTCATCAAATCCACTCTGCCCTGAGAGTTCATCAATGGTCTCATTGCTTTCATTCAGGTGCAGAGCCAGCTCCTTCCTCTTTGCAAGTGACCTTCTCTGCCTATTCTCCAGAGAGGCAATTATCTCATTGGCTTCCTCTAGCTGTTTTTGATACTGGTAACCCTCCATGATTTTTCTCTCAAGCTGTTAGACTTTTATGTATAGAGAATGAAGCTCTGATACCAATTGTTATTATTAACCGGTTACTGAGAGGGGGGGTTGAATCAGTAAGAACTATTTTCTACTATAATTCCAATCTTGTTTAATACTTCTTGTAATCTAAGCAAAGTGTAAAACAAACATTCATAACTATAAAAGAAGTACATAGATCAACACAAGATATATACGTGGAAATCATCAGTTAGAAAGAAAATACCACGGTGAGACAGAGCTCACAACTTCACTACTAGAGAATGAAGGCGCCCTATTAGGAGCTTACAAAACACTTGTTAGAGTGCTACCTGGTTAAAGGATTTGGTAGAAGATCGGTTAAGATCTTAACTCTTTTAGGAGTTGCCTGGTTAAAGGACTTTTAACATCAACAATGATGTTACCCTGTTAGGGGATTTTAGAAAGAACCGATTAGGTCCACCCTGATATAGGGATTTTAACTTGCTTTCACACCTTACAAAAGCAATGATCTTCTATGACACTAATTGTCTGATTAGATCATACCTGTTGATCTCTTCCCCAGTTTGCCTAGCTGTTGAATCTTTTTTGCCTCTTTGCCTTTCATCTCTAGTGACTGTGATTGCTACGCAGATGTCTCTTCACCGTTCTGTTTTCTCAACAACCTTCTTTCTTGCGTCCTATGACCTGTATTTATACAAGGGTTCACCTTAATGAAACCCTTAACTCATAGAACCGCCAGGTTGTAAACTCAACAAGAAATCATGCAACTAGCAAAAAGCTATGCATTGTGATCTGGAGTTTACCTTAAAAACATCCGTAGAAATAAAGCTAACTCCCGTTAAAAAAGCTAATTCCACTTTAGAGCGGTGGATGTCCCGTATAATCCGATTTTAACTCAAACTGATCTGCAGAATCCGGATCGGATATTTATGCAGTTAGATCGCTACATCCTATACTCGGTTCATCTCTGTATCCACTTATAAGACCGGTACTGAGTACTTAGATCAATCTATTGGTGCTTACATCTACCAAGACACATACTCTGTTTCTTGTCTACCGATGTCTTCCAAGTAGCGTAAGTGACCGGTGAGCTCTTACCGGTGCATGGTGTTTGTGAATTTACACTAATGACAACTTAAATTGCTAACAACAATTCCACTTATCCAACAAAAGGAATTGCGACCTGCTCAATCAAGTTAAAATTAGGGGCAACTCTACTATTGAAAGATGTTCTCTTTGTACCAGGCATAAAAAGGAACTTGGTCTCTATTTCAGGCTTAGCCGATCAAGGCTATCGAGTCACATTCCAAGAAAATAAAGTATCAATATGGACAAAGAACACCAATATTAAAAATGCTATTTCCTTAGGGTATAGAGATGGAAGCCTATACAAAGTAGGAAATAGTTTCAAATCAGCTCTAAGTAATGAAGTATCAAACACTAATGAACTCTGGCACCAAAGATTAGGTCATCTTGAATTTAGCACCCTTCCCTCCCTTAAGAAAATTACTACATGCATATCAAATCTAAACTCTAATCATATAAGTACTTGTAAAGGGCGTGCTCTAGGAAAAAATATAAAAAGATCCTTTCCCTCTTGTGAACATAAAACCAAAGTTGTATTAGAACTCATTCACACTGATTTATGTGGACCTATGTCAACTCTCTCACTAGGAGGTTTTTCATACTATGTGATCTTCATTGACGATTACTCTAGAAAAACTTGGATTTATTTTATTAAACTAAAAGAATCAAATGAAGTATTGCTAACAAGGAATTCAAAGCATTAGTTGAAAACCAAACTAGGAAGAAAATAAAAATCCTAAGATCAGATAATGGGGGTGAATATAATTCTGAAAACTTTAAAGAATTTTGCATTTTTGTTGGGATTAAAAGGGAGTATACAGCACCTTATAATTTTCAACAAAATGGAGTAGCAGAAAGAAAAAATAGAACTATTTTTGAAGCTGCCAAGGCTATGATGCATGATCAAAATCTTCATACCTCCTTTTGGGCCGAAGCATCCAATACTGATGTATACATTCAAAATAGATGTCCTCACTCTATTCTAGATAACATCACACCTGAGGAAGCCTTTACAGGAAATAAGCCAGATCTAAGTCATCTTAGAATCTTCAGATGTCCTGTATATATTCACATTCCCAAAGAGAAAAGAACCAAACTAGATCCCTCTGGAAAGAGAGGAATATTTGTTGGTTATAGTGAAACTACTAAAGGATACAGGATATACATATCAGGACAAAAATCCATTGAAATTAAAAGAGATATCAAATTTGAAGAAGACATTGATCTGAAAATTTCTACACTTAGAGAAGAAGGATCAAATGAGAATCAAAGGGAGAATACTATAGAATATGATGAAATTGAGAATCAAAGGGAGAATGCCTTTCAAGATAATGAGAATCAAAGAGAGAACATAATAGAAAACAATGAACTTCCTTTATCTCACCTTGAAGATGTTGAAATTCCTAACAGCAAGAAAAGACCATTACGGGCAAGAAAAATGATTGAGGAAAACAATGTTGAACCAGATGAAATGTCTAAAGAAAGTAAAAGAACAAGAAATCAGAAGTGCTATCTTGCACTTATAGCAGAACTTACAAAATCAGAACCATCTAATGTTAAAGAAACCCTAGCATGTCAAGTTTGGAAAGATGCGATGATCGAAGAATACCAATCTATTGTAAAAAATGATGTTTGGGAAGTAGTGCCTAGACCAAAAGGGAAAACCATCATCTCCTTTGGATGGCTATTCAAAGTGAAATATGCTTCTGATGGTAGTATTGAAAAACATAAAGCCAGATTTGTTGCCAAGGGTTTTTCTCAAAAGGTCGGAATTGACTACGAAGAAACCTTTTCTCCGGTTGCTCGATACACTTCTGTAAGAACCATTATAGCCATTGCAGCATCCAAGGGGTGGAAGATACATCAAATGGATGTAAAAACAACATTTCTAAATGGTGTTATTGAAGAAGTATACCTAGAACATTCAGAAGGTTTCATAGCCCATGACAATAATTATGTTTGCAAATTGAAGAAAGCACTTTACGGTCTTAAGAAAGCTCCCAGGGCTTGGTATGAACATATAGACAATTATCTCTCCAAGTTAGGATACTCCAAGAATGAAGCCGATCCTAATATATACCTCAAAATATCCAAAGGTGAAATGGTAATTATAGTTCTTTATGTTGATGACTTATTAATAACGGGAGAAGATCATCTTATTGCTAAATGCAAACAAGAACTCACAAATGAATTTGACATGAAGGATCTAGGGTTGTTACACTACTTCTTAGGATTAGAAGTAGTACAGAAAGAAAATCATATTTTTCTAAATCAAAGAAAATACACTATGGACATCTTAACCAGATTTGGCATGGAGTGTAAACCTTTAACCACTCCAATGGAAATAAATCTTCATAAACTCAAAGAAGAAGCTACAAATTCAGAGCCTATAGATTCTTCATATTACAGACAACTAATTGGATCACTTATGTTCTTGGTAAACACTTGTCCTGATATCTGCTATGCTACAAATGTTTTAAGTCATTTCATGTGTGAACCTAAGAAGATCCACTTAACAACCCCTAAACATATTCTGAGATATTTATGTGGTACAATTGAGTTGGGTCTAAAGTACAAGAATGTTGAGATACAACTTCAAGGGTTCACTGACTTTGATTGGGCCGGAAATTCAATCGATCGTAAAAGCACTATAGGATGTTGCTTTAGCCTTGGATCAGCAATGATTTCGTGGTTGAGTAGAAAACAGTCAACTATTGCTCAAAGTTCTACCAAAGCAGAATACATGGCCGCCTCTATGGGTGCTCGAGAAGCAGTATGGTTAAGGAAGTTACTATTTGGATTGTTTGGCAAGCCTCTAAAACCTACAGTAATTTATTGTGACAATCAAAGTTGCATTAAGCTTTTTGTAAATCCAGTTTTTCACAATCGCTCCAAACACAGAAATTCCTTATCACTACATAAGAGACATGGTAGACAAAGATATTATCAAACTCGTCTACATCAGTACTAAGGAACAAAATGCTGATAGTTTTACCAAGCCTCTTGCAAAGTTGAAAATTGAGTACTTCAGATAGAGACTTGGTATGATTAAGTTGTGATTAAATTTCTAAGATTCTATCTCTTAAATATGTACATTAATGTATTCATGAATAAAATTAAATATTGCAATATTGTGTATTTTGAAAGATGACGATCTTTCTCGTGTGTAAGGTCACTATTGTAAGGTGACGACCTACAATAGTTTGACTTAAGTTATCATCTAATCCAGTTCCGAATTTATTCAGGGATCATGTGTATTTTGAAAAATGACGATCTTTCTTGTGTGTAAGGTCACTATTGTAAGGTGACGACCTACAATAGTTTGACTTAAGTTATCATCTAATCCAGTTCCGAATTTAGTCGGGGGTCATGATAACTAGTGCTTCAAGTTTTGATTCAAATTGCGCCAAATATCTTGACACCTATGTTTATCACTAAAATCCAGTTCCGAATTGAGTCAGGGATTGTGATAAATTTCTTTCATCAAGTTGAATTTATATTCCGGACCATGCCGGAAATCCTGATCTAGAGTGATTATGTGTTATTTTAAAAGGGGAATCCAGTTCCGAATTAAGTCGGGGATTTCAATAACACTCACATCTTGTGATTATCAATCCTCTCTCACTAAGAGGGAGTGTTAAACTATAGCGTCGATTTGATTGATATAATTGGATGAATTATATTGTTATTGCTCAACATACTAGTCGACTATATATATATATATATATATATATATATATATATATATATATATATATATATATTATCATTATTATTAATGTACATTATAGTCGACTGCACTCTATGTTGAAACAGAGTTTAATTAATGTCTGCTATTGAATCGACTTAGTCGATATTACAAAAGCTTTGGAATATAGTAATACTATTACGTGTAACTATCATCCGATAGTTAACGTAACATATTATATATTAATATGTTACGTTAACTATCGGAGGATAGTTATCGTAACAGCTGCATGTAATACGAATGTTATTGATAAGCCCCGCATTCACGAAAGGGCATGTCTACGTAAAGACATGGCCCTACGTGGCTTAAGCCACATAGAGTCATGTCTCTACGTAGATATGACTTGTCATATTATATTTAAATGCTTCGAATGTTTAGAGGAATGCAATCAATAAACATGGCATTGTCTTCTCCTCTGCAAACATACAATACAGTTTAGTAAATATGTATTGCACAGAAAATATATACAATAAACAGTACATTAAAGACATCAGATTTTCTCTATTAAAGATCTTATATTCCTAACATATATATATATATATATATATATATATATATATATATATATATATATATATATTTATAGGAAGCAAATCATTTTGCATATGTATTGATTGAATCAGAAATAGCAAGAAAATATTGGGCATAATCTCCATCACCTACTTCAATTGCAAAGATTAGGTAGCGTCAATGTAAGAAATTGAAGTAATTGTCCCCACATCCCAAGATAATCCAAAGGGGGACATTACATAACACTTTGCAAATCTGATCTAAAACTGCGAATTTGAGAGATCCGATCTCTCAGATTCGCTGATTTTCCCTCTTACTAAAAATAATGCATAAATTTGTGTGCAAGCAAGAAATAGAAGCCACATACCTGGGGATTCGGTCGTCGCCTCCACCATACATGTCCAATCCCGTCCACATGATGCTCGGGGTCTCCAAATGTTGTCATTTTCTCCACCAAGTTTTCTCTCCAACCATTTTTCAAACTTGAAGAGGAAAAATGAATTGTAAAAAGTAATTTTTTCTCTTATAGGGTCCCATTTAACCTGAATTTTGGCCCCATTCTAACTTAATTTGGTCGCTATTTCCTCATATAGGCTTTGTTTTCGATGACATTCATGCCTACAAATTTCTTTTTGCGTCTATTTTTCTTCTACATCTTCCATGTCATGCCCACTCTTTTTTCAAGAGCCAGTCTGGGCCCCTTTTATTCTCGTTTGCCCTCTTGAGGGGGCATCACCCAGTGAGATTAACTCATTTTTTCGTCTAGGGCATTTTTTCATATCTTTGCATTGTCAATATTTTATTTTTCTTCGAAACAACATTATGTTACGTCATTTTGAAGAGGGACAAAATGTAGACACCAACATGTGATCAATAAACTTCCGATCAAACTGAATTGTCGTAACCTGTTCTTCTAGATTCGTATTAATTAAATAATTCATTTATTTAATTAATTATCTATGTTTTCTATAATCCTAGGTAATTTAATTCATTTAATTTATCTAAAGTCCTCAAAACTATTTAATTAAACGAATGCCTAGCTTTGTTTAATTAAATGATCAATCCCCTTTCTTCTATACTTGTCGTATTAACTAAATAATTAAGTTGTTTATTTAATATTCCCTCTTTAGTCTATAGTCCTAGGCGAATTAATTAATTTGCCTATGGTGTCATTCCCTTAAATTAAATAAATACATCCATATGTTTATTTAAAACCTTTCCTCTATTTTTGAATTAAAAAGAATTAAAAAATTCATAAAACTTCCCCTCATCCACTTGCAAAATCCTAAAAAGCCCACTTGCACCATTTGGTCCCAACTTAATTAAGTAAATACATCATTTTCTTGATTAATCCCCACTCATTCTCTCTTCTCCTAGTTACATTGTCCTAATAAGACCACTTGCCTTCTAATCACCTTTTTCATTAAGCCTAAACCCTCATTAAACATGTGCACATTCCTAAGCATAAAGATTAGGAAACCAAATTCAAACCTTATCCCATCAATCTCAATCCCCAACCACATGATACAGGTTTTCCTTAAATGCACTTACAATCTTGTCTTCTTAACTAAATTTTAAATTCTTTTTCCCATTCCCCCTCATGCCCTTTGGGATTTGAGGCAAAAGTGCCTTTATGGCATATCTCTTTCTCAACCCCCAAAGTCCCTTCATCCACTCTTGGGTTGACACTTGTCAACCTCTCACGAGAGTTGAGAACCCGAACCCTTTCCCAACACTTAACCAAAAATCTTTCCATCTTTCATTCATCTCATCTCATTATGCAATTGATTTATGCAATTTTGGAGCTCTCCATACTTGTGCAACTTTGAAGCCATTATCTACATCCTTTGCCAAAACTTGAGCAACAATGGAGTCTACTACTATTATGCTGTCAAAATTGTGAGCACACATACAACTACAATAGCTTGGACAAATCGTTGAGTCAAAGGGGCTACACTTGTGTTCGCTTGGTTTGCATTTGTGTTGTTGTGGGTCTCTTTTAGTCTAATTTTGTTTGTTGTTTTGGATCTATTGATTTGAGTGCTTTTCCTAGTTATTTGCATTTTGTTGAGTCATTTTTCATTGCACACATTCTGGCATGCCTTGTGGGACCCACGTCACGGGTTCAAACTAACAATTTTTCGTGTTTTTAGCACTCTTTAAGTTGCAGGTTTCGAAATTGGCAAGTGCTTCCTTAGATACACCTCGGAAAACTTACCCACTTCCCCAGATTCTCTCTGCAAAAGCTCAGATACACCTTCTGAAATCCCTCAAATTTGCTCTGCAAAAGCTCAAATACACCTAACATTATCACTCAATTTCACCCTATCAGAGCTCAAATATGCCTGACATAATCACTCAAATTCGCCCTGTCAGAGCTCGAATGCGTTTGATTTAATCACTCAAATTTGTCCTGTCAGAGCTCAGATACGCCTGACATAATCACTCAGATTTTCCCTATTAGAGCCCAAATGTGCCAATTATAATCACTAAGATTTTCTTTGACAAGTCTCAGATACGCTTCGAGCAATTGGACACCACAAATCTTGTCTCGTAGATACAGAAGCTCCTGTCACCAGGATTCTATAATTTAGTCACTGTCCTATAGAAGTTCTTCTAGAATTCGGTAATTTGTTAAACTGTTGCAAAAGCTTTGTGGTAGATTAGAGTGTGTTTAGAAGGATTCATCTCCATATAATGCATGACATATTATCTTAATTTACTACTTTCAGCCCTAGGTAAATAGCCACTACGCCTTTCAAAAGATTACATTATTTGGATTGGCATAGGAACAAGTTGAAATATTACCCAAAGTCTAACCTTAATTGTATCCATATCTTTGTCCCAACACTGACCAAAACAAAAACTATAAAATAACTTATTACAAAATTAAAAAAACTTTGTATGATTATAAAAAAAGTAAACAATGTAAATAAAATAAAATAATTCTTCCCCTATTAAAAGGCCTGATGGTGTTTAGACTAGATTCAAATGAAAAGAAGCCATGTGGCAAAGAACTTAGTTTGGTTGGTATAAATTGAACTTTGATGGAGCTTCAAGAGGAAACTTGGGCATATCTCAGGCAGGTTACCTTATTCAAGATTGGAATGGACAAATAATCAGTCGAGCATCTAGACAATTGACCAAGAGGATAAACAATTAGGCAAAAATCCAAGCATTAGTCCTTGGTCTTCAACTATGCAAAATACTTAGCATATCCAAAGTAGAGATCAAGGGGGATTCATTCCTTGCGATCAATGTTGTAAGAACTAACTCATTACGAAATTAGAAACCCATATCCCTATTCAAAGGAGCTGAAACACTCATTTCATATTTGGATGAATATAGTGCAAATCATGCTTATGGTGAGGCAAACAAAGAGGCGGAATCCCATGCCAATATGGAAATTGACAATATTGAAGAGATCTATAATGCCATGTCATGACATTATAGCCAGGTGTGATATGCCTTAATGAGAACACAAACATTAATTACTCATGTGAATGTGACCTTGCATAAGCTAGCAAGATTAGTTTGGAAGTAAGGTTATCATTATTTCACACCTACGACATTTTAACACATCTGAAATGATTATGGATAGGCCTAAAATATTAGTGAAGGATTCATCTGATGTATTTCACATCTACAAATTAGCAATTGAAAGTTTCTAGTGATGGATACCCCAATTCATCTAGTCGGCTCCTGTGTCAAATGGTTTTCTTGGGGGAAACTTTAGCAAAAGGATGTAGGCAGTCTTCAAAACACACAATGGGCTCATCATTATGGCTATCAAATGGATGTTGGGGGACAAAATACTGGAAATAAACAAGAAGTATTGGATAAGAGAGTAGATTTCCATAGTCCATAATCGATTATCAACTTTGTTTTCAGATTCTACTGAGTAAGATTTTTATTGCATCAATGTTTCGGATCACACTCCGTGATCCATCATTAGGATGAATGAGAGAGCTAACAGAAGTATAGGGTCAACATTGATGTCTCATCCCCATTCGTTGTTTCTTTGTTGGATCTTGGGGAATCAAAAGGCAACATCAAGACCTTTGCACAAAACACTTACAAAGAACTTCCTTGGAAATATAGATGGTGTTTTGCGCATTGCGCATATTGGGGTCGGAATCCCTCTACCGGTGGGCTTTCTTAAAGTTTATAGTGGATGGTATTTTTGTGGAGTGGCTTCCTTTTCTCACTTATATCCGTTCAACCTCACCGAGCCAACATCGATCCAAGGCTACAAAAGGATACTCCTTGAAGAAAATCATGAACATGGAGCCAACCCAAGGCATCGAATGGAATGAAGAATAAGGAAGGTAACAAACTATGAAATTAAAGCATTTTATGCATAGTTTAGAAATTAAATATAATCTATATGTGGACTCTTTCTAGTATGTATGAAGCTAGGCTTTTATTCCTCCTTGGTTATGTAGGGTAGGCTATGATGGTGCCCAATGATAATGCAAGCCTTAGGTTTTTAGGGTTTGAGTCACCAAATTTTTGAAAGTCACCTAGTTTTTGTAGTAAATTGGATGAGGCCCACTACTATCTAAATGTAAATTTCTTTCTTATTATTAATATAAAGGAAGCAGCTCCATGGCTGCAATTTACTCATAAAAAAACCTTAGATAAATAAAATAGATCACTTTTTGTTTATAGATGTATTTAAAATATCTATATGTTTACTCTATTTTTATTTGAAGAGCTACTTTGGTATGTAATATTAGTTTTTCTTTGGAAATACTATTCATTATTTGGGTAATTCTTTTGTTTTGTTTTTAGTTTGAAAACTATGATTGATGCAGATAGATCAAAGAGCTTCATGTTGTTACCATGTTCATAAAAACTAAAACACGGCCAACAAACTATATAATATATGTCAACTATACATAATTTTATTAATTTCAATCTTATAATAGAGATTTAATTCAATTTGATGTTTATTTTTGTTATATTTATTTGTATTTTATTTTATTTACATTGAAATAATAAAAAATACAAAATTACCA
Source organism: Chamaecyparis obtusa (assembly GCA_027943335.1). Taxonomy (NCBI): domain Eukaryota; kingdom Viridiplantae; phylum Streptophyta; class Pinopsida; order Cupressales; family Cupressaceae; genus Chamaecyparis; species Chamaecyparis obtusa. The sequence continues at coordinate 754,695 of BSBK01002085.1, read as the reverse complement.
ACTTTGCACATTATCACAATATTTTTATAAAATTGGCTGACAAAATTGTTTTGATTTTTTCCTAGCCAAACTTGAATATGAAGATTGTTATTTAGGTTTAACTTACATGAGTCAGGTAATTCTACCTTGAGTGATTGTTTCATTGTTCTTCACAGCTACAATCCCAAGTTCACAATGATAATTTTTTATTATCAGCAGTGATTCATCATCAGGATGATAGAGAGCTAAAGGAGAAGTATCTTCATGATCACATAATAAATGATCATATATTTGTGATCACAGAGATATTTTTTCTCTAGCTATCTATCATCCTGATGAGGGATCACACTTTCTGATCTGAAATGTTGATTCAAAAAATTAGACAATGAAATGTAAATATCTGATGTCTTAAAAAACTTTTATCAATTGTTCTTTCTGTATAAAGTTTTTGTTGATCTTTTTGTATGGTTAGATATTATAGTGGAAAAATATCCTCAACTAGAAGGATATGCTATTTTGTCTAAAACCTTTAATCAGAAATATTCAAGGCAAGGGAGCCAAAACACACTTAAATACCTTGGCATGGACTGCTACTTCTTTGGTTTGACATAACTTCACAGAAAGTCATTACATCCTTAGACAAACACTTATTTCATCCTCTCTATTGCTTGTTGTGGATGGGTAAAAACATCTTGTACCCGATTAATTGAGCACATGTTCTTTTACAGGATGGCTCTTGAGGACAATACTTTAGAATTTATTGGTCAAAGGCTTATATGTGAAGATCTATCACATGGAAAGGAGGCTATAAAAATACCATGTACCAATGACGTAGATGATGCTGCAGCCCCATCATTGGAGTACATTACTATCAGAAAGTATTATTTCCTTTTTTCTAATTCGTGCTCTAGAAGTCATTCTTTTGATATGATAATGCATCTGTCTGCTAGAATATTTATAAGATGGTTTTATGTTTGGACAGATTCTCAGTGGAAGCGGATGCAATCTTGAATATTGTGCTAGCAAATGTGGAGAAACAAGCGAAGCCTTGTAGTGGCTGTTCTGAGATTGACATAGATGATCCAAAAGCTAGTATTTCTGTTCATGTTGATGTCAATGAGGGAGGACGTGACCAAGACAGACGGATTGATTGGCAAGGAGAGCCAATGCTTGGTCGCTTGCCATATGATTGCTATGGCCTTCTTCAGGTGCCCCTGGAAGGATCCTAATATATAAATCATTTATGTGCTTTGATTCTTCAATTTACATAGCATGGTCTGATCTTTTGACATTTTGATGTTCTGGCTTTAAAGTGCAATAAGAGATCAATTATACTACACAAGACTTGTTCTCACTGTTATAAAACTTGTAGAATGTAATTTACAGTTGAAGTTAGTAGTTCATATAATCAAGATCAAGTTTTGTGTGACTCAGTACAATACAAACAAAGGAAATAAAACTATCGGTGGCACTTAAAAGTAAACCCAGCAAAAACGGCACAAGGGAGCAAAATGAATCTTCACAAGCTAAGATTGCACTAATTAAAGATTTTAAATCATTTGGGAGTGATCTCCCAGTGAATAGATCCCAAACATGCCAAAAGTAAAATGCTATTTATTACAAACATTACAAATAGTCATGAGAGGCTGGCCCTAATCTATACATAGTCATGAAAATCATTTCAAATATTGAATCTGCATCTCCATTCAGCATGACATTGAACACAAACATATCACTCTTTATGTCCTAGTAGTTCATTGAAGACCCCTCAAAATAAAGAGCCACCTTCCAAAAATTTGTAGTAATTAATTGCTGCAGCTTGAAAATCCTTGAGTAATGTGTGATCTGTAATTTAGGTTGATGCTTTGTGTTCTTGTATTTAAATCCTCTCCCAATAAATTTGTTGGATCTACAAATTATCCAGTACTACATTGCAGTTGTGTGAAAAATGTTAGTTTTGTCTAGATGTAGATCCATAATGTTAGAAGCCTATGTTGAAACCATAGCAGCTAAATAAGAAAAAACACAAGGGTTACATACGGATTTCATTTGGTCTTGTGGATTACACGCTACATCTTTTGTTTTTAATTGGTGTAGTGGGGTACAGAGTAGGATAATGAACAATAATATTAGTTACTGTGATTAATTATTAGTTATTTGGTAGTTGTAGATTTCAGTTTTCCATTTTTTTACATTTTTCTATTCTTTGTATGTACAACATTTATTCATAGAAATTAAATGAAATTTTTGGATAGCCTTCACTACTATGTTTTGAATTCCTTCAATTAGTATCAGAGTATTAGTGATGAGCCCTTTGTTGTTCAGAATATGGAGATGTGAAATTTTTGCTTGAGAAAGAATGAGGTAAGTTGTAAACGTCGGCACTTGGTATGAGGGATTTTCAAGTCATATTCTCTGTTTCCTTGAAGGTTGTTATTTTAATATTGCTTTGCAACATTTCAATGTGAGTTTATATGCCCACTTTGATTCTTAATCAGTTTGACACAGGATTGTCATGTTTAATCTCTACCGATGACAATGCATTTTCTTGGAAAGATTGTCATGTTTGGCTTGTACTGAATTCCATGTTGATCATGTGCCTATTTACCTACATGAAGGTCTGCTAAAGAAGTTCATAGTGCATACTGTCATGGTACAATAGTACAAAAATTCACTGATTGGATCAACTCAAGAATTTGTCCCATTGCTTGGAATAGCATTAGGAACATCCTCATAAAAGGATTTTGCACTATCTAGCACACATTTTGAGATTTAATTGTTTTAGTGAATCTCGGCAAACTAAAGGACTGCTCCTAGGGTTTTGACTAATATGACAAATGTTTCTTTTTTGAAATGACAAAGGACTCAACATGTGAGGGTTCTCAGGGACTTCTTCGACTAGATATTACTCAATACAAAGATTTTGATGCAAAATTTTAAAATTTGACAAGTTCAAAATGGGGGCTGACATACTCCAAAAAGAATACAAGCACTATCAAATGGTGTGGCTCTCTTTGCTTGACATTAACTGTAACTCCATTTATTGAAAGCAAACTAAACCCCACGCCCACTTGAGCACTTGGCCATTCCTTGAACTATGCAATAACAAATAGGTAGAGAATCGAATACAACAAGTGTTGGCATTAAGGGATGGTAACTGGTAAGATTGCAACCGGTACATGGCAATAGAGGTATTCTCATTGATTGGCAAAAGAGGTGTTGACATTTGTGACTAAGGTCACCAGTGTTGGATCTGTGAAGCAAGACAGATACAGATACACCTGACATCAATAAGTGAGCGGAGAAACTGGTTTGGCAACCGGTGACACTGTCCAAAGAACAAGAGACTATTTCTGCTCATCAGAAGCAACCGGTCACTAAGGGAGAGGCAACCGATAACCAGTTACAGAAACCGAGGAAAGGATGCAACCGGTAGACAGAGGAAGGAAAGGTGACAGGTCAAAGCTCTTGTTCACAACATAAGGATCCTTACCGATCAAGTGAAGACTTCGTCATGATAAGATGAACCGGGGAAGTCATCATCAACAATCAATTATCTAATTCTTTGACCGGGATTTACTGCACCAAATCCGGTAGACTTTGAGTTATCAAGATGATTGGTACAAGGCGCGATTGAAGGTTTTAATGTCAAAGTTTGTGGCATTAAAACATGGAGTTATCTCTTGTGAAGGAATGTTTTTTGACACGCATCTGTCATTTTCTTTCATAAAGCAAATAAAGCAAAGCATGCACCGGATGTTTCCTCAGTGAACTAATATTCCACTAGGTGATGTATCCGAAGGTGATCTTTATGAAAGAAAACGATGGATGCGTGTCAAAATGCTTTCCTTCACACGAGATAACTCCATGATTTGACGCCACAAATTCCGGCATTAAAAACCTTCATTCGTACTTTGTACTGATCGTCTTGATAACTCAAAGTCTACCGGATTTAACGCAGTAAATTCCGGTCAAAGAGTTAGATAAGTAATTATTGACTATGACTTCCCTGGTTCATTTTCTTATGACAAAGTCTTCACTTGATTAGTTAAGATCCTTATGTTGTGAACAGGTAAGAGCCTTGACATGTCACCTTTCCTTCCTTTGTCTACCGGTTGCATCCTTTCCTCGGTCTCTATAACTGTTTACTGGTTGCCTCCCCCTTGGTGACCAGTTGCTTCTGATGAACAGAAATAGTCTCTTGTTCTTTGCACAGTGTCACTAGTTGCCAAACCAGTTTCTCCACTTACTTGTAGATTTCAGGTGTATCTGTATCTGTGTCCTCTGTCTCACAAATCCGACACTGGTGTCCATAGACACAAATGTTAACACCTCTTTTGCCAATCAATGACAATACCTCTATTGCCATGTACCGGTTGCAATCTTACCGGTTATCATTCCTTAATGCCAACATAAACCATATCACCCACTTGAAAGGAACGAGCAGTCATCCTTTGATTAACATATTGGTTCTGCTAATTCTGTGCTCTCTGAATATTATCCCTCAGTGTCCTCATAATGTCTTGGCTATCCTATAACAAATCACCTGCACTGGGTACCTGATTGTTGCTACACAACAAGTCCATGAAACTAGGGGGATCATACCTGTACAAAGTTCGGAATGGAGACATCTGAATAGTCATGTGCTGAGTGGAATTACAGAAATACTAACATAAATGTATCAACTTCACCCAAGCCCGTTGCTGAATGAAATATAATTCTGCAAATAGCCTTGCACCCACTTATTCAAAATCTCAGTCTGAGGGTGGTAACTAGTACTCGGAGTCAACTCGGTCCCACATAACCTGAAAAGCTCTTACCAGAAATGACTCATGAAACGTCTATCACAGTCGCTCACAATAGTCCGGTGTAAACCATGCAATCTAAACACCTCCCAGAAGAACAACTCTGTTATCTAAACAGCTGAATAAGTGGTGGTGATTGAAAAGAAGTGAGCATATTTGGTGAGTCGATCCACCACCACAAAAATACAATCTCTACCTTGGGTTTTTGGCAAGCCCACAATGAAATCAATAGACAAACATTCCCACTTCCACTCAGGAATGGGAAATGGTTGCAATAACCATGCAGAATAGGTATGCTCCTATTGTTTCCGCTGACAAATAGAGCACTCTCGAACATACTGCTGCACATTTGACTTCAAGCTCTTTTAAGTGAATCTCTCTTGAATCTGTTTATAGGTCTTGAAGAACCCGAGATGTCCAGCCAATGGTGAATCATGAAAGGCCCGAAGGATAATTTGTCTGACACCTGATCGTGGGATTAGATAGATCATTCCCTTGTAAATGATCAACTCATTTGCAAGGGTATAACTGTTGTCTTGTATGCTACCATCAACAATGCCAACTGCCCACTGATCTCGGGCATACTTTGTGGTGTCAAGTGTCTCCAATCCTCTGTTATCTCAGTAATCACGCATAAATGAGGTCTCTGTGAAAGGGCATTAGCCACTACATTCTAAGTACCCTTGATGTAGGAGATATCAAAATCATGACTGTAGCTTACTAAGCCACTTTTTTTGTCTCTCATTAAGATCCCGCTGACCAAGGAAATGCTTCAGGCTATTTTGATATGTTTAATACACAATTTACTACCAATTAAGTTTTGCCTGAATTTGGCCAAGGCATGCATAATAGCCAACATCTCCTTGTCATATACACTGAATAATCTCTCAGGACCCCTGAACTTCCTACTCTCAAATACTATGGGATGGCGATCCTGCGAAAGAATTGCTCCAATACCCTCACCCAAGGCATCACAATGCAATTCAAATGGCCTTGTGAAATCCGGCAATGCCTAAACTGGGCATGACGTCATGATCCCCTTGAACTTCTCAAAGCACTCTTGTGCCTAAGCAGTCCACTCAAAAGCACCCTTACGGGTCAAATCAGTAAGGGGGGTTGCATGTCGAGAACCCTGCCACAAATCTACGGTAGAAAGCACATAGTCCAATGAACCCCCTAAGCTGTGTTAGGTTCTCCGATGTGGGCCAATCCAAAATAGCACGAACCTTATCAAGGTCCATGTGAACTCCCTCTGCACTGATGATGTGTCCCAAATACAACAACTCAGTCATGCCTAAAGCACACTTGGACCCCTTGGCATACAAGGAAGCCCTATCAAGAATGTCCAACACTGTATCTAGATGTGCTACGTGATCATCCCAAGTCTTACTATAAACAAGTATGTCATCAAAAAATACTAGAACAAATCTCTACAACTAACTATGGAAAACCCTGTTCATAGTAGACTGAAATGTGGCGGGGGCATTAGTCAAGCCAAAGGGCATGACTAGAAACTCAAAATGGCCAAAATGACACCTGAATGTTGTCTTCTCCACATCCTGCTCTCTGACTCTGATTTGATGGTACCCTGATCTCAAGTCAATCTTGGAGAAGTAATGCGCCCCATGCAACTCATCAATTCGAGGGATAGGATACCGGTTCTTAATAGTCTTCTTATTCAACATCCGGTAATCTATACACATCTTGAGTGTCTCGTCCTTCTTCACCAAAACAACTGATGAAGCAAAAGGAGACTTACTCGACCTAATATGTCACATAGCAAGCAACTCCTGTATGGTCTTTTCAATCTCATCCTTAAGCCGCTTAAGGTTCCGGTAAGGAGTAATCATAATGGGCTTAGTGTCCTCCTCTAACTCAATAATGTGCTCAATCCCTCTATCAGGTGGCCTACCATGTGGCAAGTCACTAAACACTTTAGAGTGTTTAATTCTAAGTTGTTGAATATCAAGGTGATACGTTGGCTTGTCTGTACTATCCAATGTAGGCAACATCCTACACTCTGCTGCCCAATCAACTATGTCATCATGCATACCGCTGAAAGAAATCAGCTTTAGATCACTATTTTTGATGGCCTTAAGAATGTGTGTTCTACCTGTTGGCATCAAGAGATGGTAACCGGTAAGCTTGCTACCAGTACATGGCAATTAAGTATTGTCATTGATTGGCAAAAGAGAATAGAAAAAGGAGATGTTTTGTCATCTCAATCTAAGGTCCAAAGATTCCAAGGAGATCTTTATGCAAAGAGGCTGATTTGGCAACCGGATGAAACCGGTAACACTATGAAAGGAAGAAAAGACTACATATGCTCATCAAGAGCAACCGGTCACTAAGCAAAGTGCATCTGCAACCGAGTAAAGAATACAGCCAAGGACAGGGATACAACTAGTGTCAACGCAACCGAGAAAAAGGGTGCAATAAGTTAAGAAAGGAAAAGTGACAGGTCAAAGTTCTCACCTGTTCACAACATAAGGATCTCAACTGATCAAGAAGAGACTTCAGTATGCTAAGAAGAACCGGGGAAGTCATAGTCAACTATCTATTTGAACCAACTCTTTGACCGGGATTTATTGCACAAAATTCGGATGACTTTGAGTTAACATGATGATCGGTTCAAGGCACGTTTGAAGGATTTAAAGCCGAAATCTGTGGCTTTAAAACAAGGAGTTCTCTTGTGAAGGAAAGGTGCTTGACACGCATCTATTGATTTCTTTGTAAAAGAAGATAAAGCAAGGGCATGCATCGAATGTTTCCTCAGTGAACTAATACTCCATCAAGTGATGTATCTGAAAGGGATCTGAAATTAGGTCATGCATGAGAGGCGCAATTAGGGCAAGGACTCTATATATTCTTCTGCCTGTTGAGAATATAGGTTGCCTTCATTATGCTGAAGAAAAGAGTGAACCTGTACGCTTAAAGAAGCTAGGGTAAATAGAAAAGAGAAGAAAGAGAAGAGTGTGCAGAGAAGCACAATACTAGAAGAGAAACACACCTGCGGCGACCAGTGATGCTTCTCAGTTGAGCACAAACAAAGATCTTATCAGGCTATGCAAAGCCATTTGTAAAAGGTCAATCTCTCTATTGTTTTCTAGCAATTACAATAGTTAAATCCCAGTATTTGGGTGGACTCTAACAAGTCCCTTGTATCAAATCCCTTAATCGGGTGACATCTTGTAAGGTGTTCTAAGTCCTCTAACAAGGCAAGCACTAACCGGCCTTATTGTAACAAATCCCTTGACCAGGTCGCATCTAATAGTGCGTTGTAATCCTTTAACCGAGAAGGCTCCTAACAGGTCGTACTCCAGAAGAGTACAGAATTTGTGAGGTCTCCTCACACCGTGGTTTTCACCCAAATTGGGTTTTCACGTGATAAATCTGGTGTCACTTTGTGATTGTTTGCTTGATACTATTTTATGCTTGAATCTGTTTAGCTTACAATTAAGTATACTTCATCAAATAAATTAAGAAAAAGTTTTATAGCTGCTGATTCACCCCTCCCATCTCATCAACGGTTGGGACTGTCACTACCATCCTTAATGAATCCCAACTCCATCCTCTCAGTGCTGATGTAAATGTCCTTAAGAGTATGCAACCAGCTCATACCAAGTACTATATCAGTGTTGCCCATGTCTACCACATAGAAATCTGCCTAAAAAGAATAATTGTTCAATTTCACGAGAAGCTTAGAAATCATCTTGTTACACCTAAGAGTGTAACCATCAGCCACATGTACTCTAAGTCCCTCAAAGTCTTGTGTCTTAAAACCTCTCTTGGCAACCAAATGTGAATCAATAAAATTATGTGTAGCACCTGTATCAAAGAGAGCAATGACACGTTGCCCTGCCAAGAGTCTATGCATCCTGAAAGCACCTTCCTTTCTCATGCTAGAAAGGTAAACAACCTTGAAGTTAGAATCATCAACCTCCTCATTACCATCACCTGAAGCCTCATGTCTATCATGCTCATAATTAGCTGATTGTCCGGATAAATCAGAACTATCCTCATCATCATAGAACTACTCCATCATCTTATTCTTACTCTTAGGCTTCATAGGACAATCATGATTTACATCGTAAGGTCCTTTGCAATGAAAACATAGTTTTTTCCTCCGTAGATCATTTAAAGTTTCATGATCCAAAGGGGCTGCCATAGGATGCTTAAAATGAGCTCTATCATCTTTTTTAGGAGCTTCCTTATCATAGGATGAAGTAGTAGGTCTCGAAGAAAACTTGCTTTGTGGTGTAGATGGTTCAAGATTCCTTACCTTTTTCATGGCTTCTTGCAAGGTAGGTGGATCCAAGGACTTAACCCACCCTCTAAGTGGCTCAACCAAGCCCTCAATAAAAGCATAACTCTCCTCTCAAAAATGTGATATACCATCACAGATAACCGTTGAAACTCATTGATAAAGGCATCAAGGTCACTTGTCTGTCTCAATTGAGCCAACTGTCTGAAGTAAGTCTCAGGGTCTTTCCTATCAAACCGCTCTATCAATCTATCAATGAACTCCTGATAGTAAACGATCTGATCGTGTGGTAAATACACTAGCCCATGGTACCACCAGTCATGAGCTACTCCATCCAAGTGCAACATAGCAAAGAGAATGACATCCTCCTCAGTCATGGGACGCAATGCTAAGTATTGAGCTTATGAACCCAAGCTCGTGTCGTAACCTTGCCACTGCCATCAAAGTGGGCCAAGGTCATCTTGTTGGCTACCTCACGTAAATCTGTCTGTCTAGGCCTCTATCTCTCAGGTGCTAGCCTACCTCTAGTGTGCTCACGCTTCTATGTAAGGAATCTGTCAAAGTTCAGATTCTACTTGATGGCGTGTGGTAGAGCATCCCACTCGATGTAGTGAGCAACAATATCATCTACAAATGGCACGGCCTCAATCTCAATACTAACCACGTCAACCTCAGGTCTCAGAAAAGTAGGCCACTACGGTCTATCATAAACACCTGTTTGTCCACTCTTGTCAATCCTGTCATCAACTCTGGTCTAGTCCTCGGCTCTAATCCTATTACTAGCTCTAGACCTGTCATCTTCTCTAGACCTATGTGAGCTAACAAAATCACTCCTAGTACCTCTATCACTACTCCGGCCTCTAGCAAGTGCAATGCACTACAATGTATCAGACAACTGCTGCAACACATCTGCAACATGGTGTTGACCCTCTGCAAGGTTCCTGAAAGTCTCCCCGACCTCTCTGTCAATATCAGAACCAATGCCAACATCTCTATAACCTGTACCAGCTGAACCTTCTGAACCACCAACACCCCTATCACCAAGGCTGCCAAACTGAATCTCAGCCTCTCCATCACCAGGTGTGAAGAACCATACTTGGCTCTTTCTCAAAAATATTGATACATTGTATACAATAGCAACTAATTTCCCAATAGAATATGCAAAGCTAAATTTGATATGATAACCAGCAATTTTCATTAACTAATTCAGTGAGATAACATTCTGAAATTAACATTCTTTATTTAATTTCCCATATCCAACAAATTATGAAACAACATATGTTATTGATTGACGAATTGCACCTGTTTGTGAACATAACCTCCCTAAGTAGCCACTTGCTAAAGACGCTTGCCTCTATTGATACGTTCCCCACCTGTTACACCAATACGTGACTGTCCCAAACAATGGACGTCACTTCCCAAATGCATGTGGCCAGATATATACCGTGCGGACCTGCTGATTCCTCCACACGTCCAAACACTGAGCTTCGGTTTATATTGTATCATTTGCGACTGCTCCTAGCAGTGCAATTCAGTCTCCAGTTCAATGTTAACGCCCAGGATGAGTCTCATGACTTTGATGAGATTCAAAACATTCCTCAAATTTGCTACAGCGTGCTAAAGGATATTCACGCACCAGATTTCCTGCAGGTCGCTAATGATTATGAGGTAAATCTAAACCAATACTAAACGCTCCTTCCTGTATACAATCCGCAACACCTGGTCATAACTCCAAAGACTTTCAATAATTCCTTCTTTGCACAAACTTCAACAATTTCAATAGAATTATCCAACCACCAGATAATTATATAAATTTCCAGAATTGATAGATGTCTCCACAATATTTTATCAATACTCAAACTCCGATTATGAGAATGTCATCAATCCAATATACAATAGCATTGAATTGAAATCCAGAAATACTCAGCTGTGAAATTCACCATTATCAGGCAATGGCTCAAATCACCAGAAAGAGGAATCCGTCCTCGAAACCCTAGCCAAGGCCATATTCTTCACAAACTCCAATAAAATAATGATTGCATAATAGATGAATGAAAGTGCTTTTTCGAGTAGAATATATAGCTTTTTCGAAAAAGCACTTTTTAATATTTTCACTTAATTGGCTTTAAAAATAATCTCACTTTATAACATTAAGTTACAAAGTCATAAGTTATTAAATTAAATCAAAATAATTTAATTTAATAACACATTTAAAATATAAGCCACTGAATGTCTGACTGCAACCAATGAACTTCTGACACAGCACCAAGTCCAACTGCCCAGCTAGGAATAGGCACTGCCCTGCCAGAAAAAGCCACTGCTAAAAATAGACTTACTATAAATAGTAAGTCTCTCAAACTGGAGATTCACTGAAACACGATCCTGAGATATCTGACACTTCGTGCAGACACCCTGCTAATCCTGGCCATGCCCAAAATACCACTTACTAAAAATAGTAAGTCGACCAAAATGATCCGAACGAAGAGCAAACCGGATAATCTGAACCTCCAGAATGGAATCCCAACGCTGGCTCCACCATCTGACCCCCTCTGATCGCTTGATTAGCCTGTGTGGGTCGCCAAACCAAGCTAATCCCATGAGTCTAAAAATGGGGACATTACAGTTCTCCCTTCCCAAGATTGCTTGTCCTCAAGCAATCAAGAAAAACAAGCAACATCATAAACCACCCAGATCCCAAGGATGGTCAAAAGTAATGTCCCGATCCTCACTAAACTCCAATGAAGAAAGAACCAACATCAACAGAACAAGCACCACTGAAAACAACATTTGTAAACCAACTGTAGATGTCGATGCTGAAAACAACCCCACGTAACTCAACCTATCTGAAATAACAACTCTGTCAAAACCTGAGTTCCTGTCTATCCAGCACTCACACCCAACTGCACTGGGAAAACAATAGTGACCAAATGTACCTGAATCACTGTTATCAACTTTGTCCTCTAATAAACAGTTCTGAGTGTGTGATCACTGCAAGTAATCTAACTTGCAATTGCCAAATCCATCTGCAAACGATGGTGCTAATCCATCCCATAATGGATGGTAGGATATTGGAGCCGGTTTACCCCTGCGTGAAAACAATCTTCCACTTGAGGGTCAAAAGAAAAATGATGAGCATACCCCACCGTGAAATGCTGGTAAGAAACCCCAAACTCTGTCAACCGCTCATCATGGCCAAACCGGGAATCAGGAGATGGCTCCAATCTTTGACTCCGCATAACTATAGGCTGGGTAGGGTCCTGAGCAACCCTCTCAACAAACCCAACCTCAAAATCCCTGTGCAAGAGTCTCCACAATCTTCCCGACCAACCTTCGAATAGCACAAGAGCCTCGAATGAGAGTACCCTCAGACACTCTATAAGAATCCTGACGCACGTCTGCACTTTCAAGTAGATACTCCATAAATGACTCGGTGCAAAAGAAATTATACGTGGAAGCATCAACTCGCTCCCCCGTAATCCACAGCTGATCCCCCCGCAAATGAGGTACAACCAACTGTCCTGTGCTATCAACTATGTGAGGTGATGAAGTAGATTCACTCCCAACTAAAGGAAGCAAATCAACTTGAGAGCCTGGCTCATCTGGTACTCCTACCTCATCTGAACCAAGTGCTCCCATAACCGGAACAGATGTGTCTGCCACAACATCATGTTCCTCAACACCAACTGTAGGAGCAAACTCACCACCAACCACCTCAATGTGCAATCAAACTGGGTCTGGGGCTGGTGTGGACTGCAAATGCTCCAACTCCCCGATCACCTCCTGTAACCGGATCTGCGACTCCTGAAGGGCCCGCTGAGTGTCCACTAAAACCCCACTAGTTGCTGTGAGCTCCTGGGTAAGCTCACTCACCTCCTCCTCTCTATCCATCAGTGCCTCATATGCTATACTCCCCCACTCAACCAAGTGATCTCTGTCGGCCACCATCTGTAAATAGTTCTGTCTCAAAATCTTGACAGCCTCACGCAAAGAGTGAATCTCTGTCAATGAAAGGTAACCACTGCTGGACTCATCTGTCATAGGAGTACTCCAACCATAAACAGCCAACAACTGACGAGCGACATCAAAATGCTCGAGAGTAGAAGAAATATCCCTCTCATCAACTCGCAACTGGCTAGTCACATGATGACTCTACACAACAGCCCTCCTATGTACAACCTCAAATGCACTGTCCACACTAAGCAAGGAAGCTATATACAACAAACTCCCCTCAAGATCACTCTCTCTCTGTGTACTTACATCTGAGTACACCTCTATACTCTGAGTACAGGCATCGAACATGTCCTCATCTAACCCCGAGGAAGCTACTGTTGAATCTGACTCAACAAAATCTCCAACTACCTCGTCCTTTGCAACCATCTGACAGTCCAGACCCTGAGACACATCCTCATGAGTTACTGACGAAGTAACCCTCTCTCCCGAAGTGGAAGCCCTGGTTGAAACAAACTCCTGCCACTCATAGGCTTCCCTATCCTCATCTGTGGGTCCCTGTAACACAAAATCTTGGAACCCACCTCCCGCAAATGACAACGCTGAATCTACACCCAAAGTCAGATATAGAAAGCCGAAAATACTACAACACTCATCATCCTCGCTCTCAACATCAGAGATATCTGCAATGCTAGTATACACATCATCTATCTGCATCTCCTCAACTAACTCTGGCTGTATACACGACTCAATGTTGCCATGTGAATCAACTAAACTGTAGCATGAAACTATGTCACCCAAATCAGCTGCAACACTCTCATCCTGAGTGTCATCACTAGGAAGCTCCATGCTCACATCCTCAACACAGGAATAAACCACTGTCTCCTGTGCTGATCCCACACTGCAACTGCTATCAAATATCTCTAAACTGTCAGAGCTCATATGCTCCTCGTAGTCATCACCCAACAACTCACAGGGGGTGTCATCTCCTATGCAACTCACAACATCCTCAAAAGTATCATCAGATGTGTCAGCTCCTACATCTCCTGCCGAAACCTCAACTGCTGACGCGTGACTCTGCGCACATGACTCCACGTCAGGCTGTGCACCAATGATGCTGGAGCTCGAACTATCATCAACTGACCCTGCTGTAATGCTCAAATCTCTAACCTCACCATTGGGAGACTCCGTACATGCCTCAGTCTCAACTGAGGAAGCAACTACCTCCTGAACTGGAGGAACACTACTACAACTGACATAAACTTCTCCAATAATAACTCCCTCCACGGAAGAATCTGAACACTCAGTGATAACTGCAACATCAACTGACTCTGTACAATCTGTAGTGACTACTCTGGGAGCCTCAACTTGGTGATCCTCAGCGCTGCTGTCAACCAATGGCATTGAAATATCCACTGGTTCCTGGGCAATAAATCCATCATCAGCACTGCGGATGGGAATAGCAGGTGCTAAACAAGATGTAGGGACATCAGCATCATGGATTACTGTCAGAGAAAACTCCAGTCTTCTCCCTTGCAAACTAGATGTCGGCCTTCTAAAGGCGGAGACCATATATCTCGCTGCCCTATCTACTATAACTGGATCCGACAAACTCGCTGCTAATCTCTGCTAATGTAGTCTCTGTCTCTCAACGCTTTCTACTAAAGCATTTAATTTTACTCTATTTCCCTTACTACTATGACGACTTCCAAAACTGGATCTCCTGTATTTATTCAGGGCTAGGAAAAATAGAAGTGCTGATGACTTTAAAAACTTATGAATTAAAATGAGTCCAGACCACACAGGATGGCAGGAAAAGAGCTTTGATACCACTGTGAAGAACCGTACTTGGCTCTTTCTCAAAAATATTGATACATTGTATACAATAGCAACTAATTTCCCAATAGAATATGCAAAGCTAAATTTGATATGATAACCAACAATTTTCATTAACTAATTCAGTGAGATAACATTCTGAAATTAACATTCTTTATTTGATTTCCCATATCCAACAAATTATGAAAAAACATATGTTATTGATTGACGAATTGCACCTGTTTGTGAACATAACCTCCCTAAGTAGCCACTTGCTAAAGACGCCTGCCTCTATTGATACGTTCCCCACCTGTTACACCAATACGTGACTGTCCCAAACAGTGGACGTCACTTCCCAAATGCATGCGGCCAGATATATACCGTGCAAACCTGCTGATTCCTCCACACGTCCAAACACTGAGCTTCGGTTTATATTGTATCATTTGCGACTGCTCCCAACAGTGCAATTCAGTCTCCAGTTCAATGTTAATGCCCAGGATGAGTCTCACGGCTTTGATGAGATTCAAAACATTCCTCAAATTTGCTACAGCATGCTAAAGGATATTCACGCACCAGATTTCCTGCAGGTCACTAATGATTATGAGGTAAATCTAAACCAATACTAAACGCTCCTTCCTGTATACAATCCGCAACACCTGGTCATAACTCCAAAGACTTTCGATAATTCCTTCTTTGCACAAACTTAAACAATTTCAGTAGAATTATCCAACTGCCAGATAATTATATAAATTTCCAGAATTGATAGATGTCTCCACAATATTTTATCAATACTCAAACTCCGATTATGAGAATGTCATCAATCCAATATACAACAGCATTGAATTGAAATCCAGAAATACTCAGCTATGAAATTCACCATTATCAGGCAATGGCTCAAATCACCAGAAAGAGGAATCCGTCCTCGAAACCCTAGCCAGGGCTATATTCTTCACAAACTCCAATGAACTTCTGACACAGCACCAAGTCCAACTGCCCAGCTAGGAATAGGCACTGCCCTGCCAGAAATAGCCACTGCTAAAAATAGACTTACTATAAATAGTAAGTCTCTCAAATTGGAGATTCACTGAAACACGATCCTGAGATATCTGACACTCCGTGCAGACACCCTGCTAATCCTGGCCATGCCCAAAATACCACTTACTAAAAATAGTAAGTCGACCAAAATGATCCGAACGAAGAGCAGACCTGATAATGTGAACCTCCAGAATGGAATCCCAACTCTGGCTCCACCATCTGACCCCCTCTGATTGCCTGATTAGCCAGTGTGGGTCGCCAAACCAAGCTAATCCCATGAGTCTAAAAACGGGGACATTACACCAGGTGGAGAATTATGACCTATGCGGGTGTACTGCATACTAGACCTGAATCTCTGTGCCATGTTGAACCCCAATTCCCTACAAGCTGACAGGAATCCGCTTTGATACCACTATAAAGAGCCGTGCTGGCTCTTGTTAAGAATTTATATTTTTTTTTGTTTTTTGATAGTTTTGCAATTTTTTTTTATGTTTCCAACATATATAGATATGCAATTGAATCTAACGTAAAAAACACAATTCCAATTCCATAATTCAAATTTTAACAATTCAATTCTATGTACATACAAAATTATTGCTATTTGATTATTAAAATTTCCAAGTCAAAGTGCACCTTTGCTAATATGCTAATGGCAGCCAGCAAATGATTGAAATCGCAGCCCTCCTGGAAGTGAAACGTAGCCTCCTTGGGGTTGACGTGGCCACTTGGAAAGTTGACGCAGCCTCTATAATTGTTATCGCAGCTCCCTTGAATGATGACACGGCCACTAAATAGAATTTCACAGCCTTGTAACTCCCCTATGCGAGTCACAACAAGACACTCCAGCATAAATTTCTCCCACCTGAGCCACTAAGGAAATCACACCAGCAGCTAGGGCCACGAAATGTACTAAAAATGCTTAATAATGATCAATTTTGGTTTACAACAGCACCAAAATTGCAATCAGTGTGATCAGAATTACTTTCCAGATACTCAAAACACAATTCACCACTTATTCCAGTGATTCAAAGTGCAAACGAGGAGGAATCAGTCCTCTCAAACCCTAGTAGAAAAACTCTTCAGCCATTTCTCCAAAATGATAATAAAAAGACAAGTCAAGAATGAATTATAATAAAAAGACAAGTCAAGAATGAATTTTGATTTCTCCATAGAGTCTCTTTTAAATGATAAAAGAAGTGTGGCTTCTCCAATACACTTTTCACTTAAGAGGCTTCTCTCACACACTTTTAAATTATAACACAAATGATAAAGTTATTTATTAAGATAAACTTAATAAACAACTAATAATATTTAGCTCCATCAAATAGACTCTATCATATGCTCATGATGCTCAACACCCTATGCCTCCACTGCACTGCTAAAAATAGCAACCTCCCAAAAAATGACTTACTATAAACAGAAAGTCTAACACATTGACCTTCAAATCCAATTGTCATCTCACAAGGGTCGCAATGATGAACTAACCATGCCCAGCTACAAGAACATGCTAAAACGGGAACACTACAAATAATAATATCGAGGCACCTAGTGAACAAAACAAAAAATAGAAATCCATACACTACCTCTACCAGCATTCCTCCTATGACTTTGTAAAAATAGAAAGTATGGCCAATAGACATCAGACTATACAAATCCCAAAACTGAAGATACTTCATGTTGAAGCTAAGGGGAGACTGAACTATGACCAGCCATTGGAATAAGTGGTTACTATAAATAGTAACTGCTAAAAATGGTAAGTCAACCTAGACTCTCAACTGACCAAACAATGTCGAAACATACACTTACTAAAAATAGCAACTCTCTAAAAATAGTAAGTCTCGGACGAGTTGTCTGAAATCACTCCACAAAGTGTCGTTCAACTCCAATACATCCTCTGAGCTCATTGGTGACTTCAAAAAGCCCCTTTGAACCGACTAACAGACCTTGAAAACCAATACCAATCACTTTGCAAGAGGACTTGAAAGTGGGGATATTACATTTGCGAGGAGACCTTGAAAGAAATTTCAAGTCATATCCACATATCGATATGAGATTAAATAATATTTTTGGCAAATGGTTTTGAGGAATGTTTGAAATAATGATCAAGTGATAGTTTGACCAAAATGAGCAATATGGTAGGCTTAATCGACAACCATATCAAATTTAACAAGGCTTCATTAAAATTATCCAAATCCGTAAGTTGCAGATGATTAATAAAAAGCTAACAAAGAAAATAACAAGAAAAGGAGTTGTCAATTGATATAAATCTGTATGTTTTCCAAGGATTGTAACTTGCCAAGGACATATAGAAATCAGGATGTGAATGCTTTGCAAACTTGCCAACTCTTTCCAAACTCAAAAAAGGCAAATGCTATATTGGGATTTATATATTTGTCGGCAACTTTAACAACAATCACAAGTTAACCAGTACTCCCAAATCACGGATAGCTAAGGGAAAGTAGCTATCATAACTACCTGTGAAACAGATACTTGGAGGCTTCTAAAACTGAAATATGCACGCATAATGTGGATGCACGAGAGAGGCACATTTACTATTTGATAGAATGTTTGTAAGGCATAGACTGCTTTGTTAATAAGGCTTGAAAAACATTCAAGCAAATAAAATATGTAGGTGTGAAATTAAGTCAACAACCTCTGCCAGCTTCTCTCCACTTTGAGCAATGATGAGACCTTGCAAACAGGGCATGGACATCCATCAAGACATAATGGTGTAGTTGCAAGTCCCCTAGTAGATATGTATGCAAATGTGAAAGCAAAGACAAGGCAAGAAAAATGTTTGGCAAAGTCCCTCAATAATTTCAATTGCGGCCTACAAAAGAGTACAGATCGACAAACACCCAAATTGTTTTAGTGAACACTGCAAAGGTATTCTATCCCATGACATGCCACTATTGCATGATTTATGCACAAAATGTATTTGTTGAAAATCCTTTAGAAGCTTTCAAGTGAATGCAAATGACATTATTGGAATGATAGTTAACATGCATTCAAAATGGTTGACCATATAAAGACAATCTATTTTGATAAAAGGCACCATATACATATGGTTTCATAACACTCCATGAATGTAGAATGCATAGGGAAGGAAAAGCATTTGATAATGTTATCTTACAAAGCACAAATGACCACATGATATGCCAAAAATGCATGTGTAGAAAAGGCTTTAGAAACTTTCAAAGGTATGCAATCAAACAGCCATTAAAGACTAGGAAAATGGAGATTCTTGTCAGATATTATAGTTAGAAATGCTCCTATAAACATGGATGCAAAACGTGGAACCATGGACAAAGCACTTAAATTGTTTGACAAAATACCTCAAAGAGATGTCATTGTATGTGATGACTGCGGTTATGCACAAAATGATTTGGTAAAAAGGACTTGAAAGCTTTTGAGCAAATGCAATGATCACAGGATTGATGCAAAATGAATTTGTTGAATCAGCTATAGAAATTTTTAATAAAATGAAGTTAGCAAGTGTGAAGTCAGAATGAACAACCTTTGTTGGCACCTTTCTAGATTACATTAAGATGAAGAAATTGGCATGGCAATGAAGTCAACAGGGAGTGGGCATCTGCCAAAACATGTTAGATAAAGGAATTTTGTCCGATGTTTTTGTTCAATATACTAGTAAACATGCATCAGGAGGAATGCGGCATCACAAAATTGTTATGATTGCATAAATGGATTTTTTGACAAGGCTTTAAAAACCATTGTGTAAATGAAATTGGAAGGCCTATAAGGCTGATTTCTATGACTTTCACCAGCCTCCTATTTGTCTTCTCAAGACGTGAATTTTTGGACCAAATGCCTCACAGAAATATCGTCTCATGGAATGCAATGATTGCAAGATTTGTAGAAAATGGACTTGTTGAAAATGCTTTAAAAACTTTCAAGCAGATGCAATTGCCAGGTATGAAGCCATATTTCACAACTTTATCCGCTTTCTTCCCGACCTCAAAACACATTATGGAAGGTAAATTTTGTCAGATATTAAAGTTAGATATGCTCTGGCAGACATGCATGCATAATCTCGAATCATAAACTGTGATGAGCCTGGCTGGCTCTTTTCCTTTAATTGATAAATTTCTTCTCAAGAAATATAAATTCCTTACAATTTATGAATTTTCAGAATTTATATGTTTTTTTGCAATTTTCACCATTGAATTGAAAGTAAGAAACAATTATTGAAAATCTGGAAGTAACCGGAATTTAAAAACATAGCATCAATCAAATCAGATTTAAACATTCATTAAGAAAAATCGGGCACCTTGATGAGTGATATGGCTGCTGTAGATGTCAGCCGGTTGTATGAAGAATGACGCCAGCATTAGACACAGCCTTCCAATCTGCTAAAACTTAATCCCTGTTATGGTATTGGCTGTATGAAATGGTTCAACCTCCTCTCAATACACACCCACTACTGGCAATTCCGAATGCAAACAAACCAACACTCAGCCCTTAGACGTGTACGGCCCTGACAGAAGATGTACGACTGTTGAAGAATTTCGTACGGCATAGCACATTCCACAGCTGCAATTCGATCTATTCCAATGATCAATTCCTTGAATTCGTTGGCATAATTTATTGGCATTTAGTGAGCCAATTTCAAAATGTAATCATTTCTAGAAGAAGATAGCATTTCTTCTAGAAGTCAAACTCAAACCCTTGTCTCTCCAAATTCGATTTCCTGGCAAATTCAAATCAGATTGCAATAGAATTTGTCCAACTCAGTAAACATTCAGCAATGCAATGATATTCTCTCCAGAACTGAAGACCAAATATCAAACCTCAGCAACACCGGAAGAAGCATCAAAGTTTTCTCCTTGTAGAAGACCAAACCCTAGCTCAACCAAGAAAAAACCAATTTCTCTCTCAACACAATTTTTATCAAAATCATCAATGGGTAATGAAAGTGCTTTTTCGAATTGAATATATAGCTTTTTTGGAAAAAGCTTCAATTTCACTTTTTTCACTTAAGAGGCTTTTTAAAGACAACTTCATTTTATAACATTAAATTATAAAGTCATTAAGTTATTAAATTAAAATAATTTAATTTAATAACGATAACTTTAAAATAAAAAGCCATTGTAACCCACTGACTGCAACAAATCCGTTTCTGACACCAGAGCCTCAAACTTTAACTACCCTACTAGAAATAGCCACTGCTAAAAATACTTACTATAAACAGTAAGTCTCTCAAACTGGAGATCCCCTGAAACTTGATCCTAAAACATCTAACACTCCGTGCAAATGCCCTGCTAATCTTGGCCATACCCAAAATACCACTTACTAAAAATAGTAAGTTGACCAAATTGACCCGAACAAAAAGCAGACCTGATAATTTGAATCTCCAGAATGGAATCCCAACACTGGCTCCGCCAACTGACCCCCTCTGATTGCTTGATTAGCTTGCGAGGGTCACCAAACCAAGCTAATCCCAATAGTCTGAAAAATGGGGACATTACATAAACTAGGCACCAAACTATTTACCAAATTGTCTCTTTTTAATATGCAATCATAGGCAACACTCTTGAAATGTTTGACAGAATGCCATGTAAAGAGATGTCACAAGGAATGAAATGAGATGATAGTAGAATGTGTGCGGAAATGGATTTGCAAAGGAAACTCTCAAGATATTTTGAAGCACTCTCGAGCACATACTAACATTGTAGGCTTTGTCTCTGATCTATTTAGTGGATGAGGGTTGTACATGCTACAGTCACATGAATAGCATTACATTTATAGTAGATCAATGGGTGTCTATGATTGACCTTCATACATGCAATGACAATTCTTGAGGATATCCTAAATTTTAATTGTTAGGATTCCATTTGGGTTGTGGTGGTTGTGTCAACATTTTTTCTTGATGCCTGTGGATCATATATGAATATAGGCTAAAAGTTGATATGTGGGGAGACAAATCACATTAGAGACACAAGAAATCCATGCAAATTGAAGTAACCAGCTTGGAAAATGTAGGCGGCGCATTGATATCCAACTACAAGTTGAGAACCCTTCCTAAATTACTTGAGTAAAGTTGACAAACCATCTCCTAACACTGATTGAAAGAAAGAAAAATGAGATTTAGGCATTAATAAATTGTTCTCAATTGCTGACCCAATTTGAGAAATGGTTGTTAGTGAATACAATCAAAGATTTTATTAAAAGTGGAATATGAATTTGCAAATCCATGTATCCCTTCCAATGTTCATGGAAACTTTTTTGAAACACTTATAAAGAGGGAGGTGGGAATACAAATCGATTAGTTATATAATTGATCAACTATAAAAAACTTTGGAAAGAAATCCTTGAAATAGCATTTACACACCCATCAAAAAATAAGAGGGATCTCATCAGATGTTGTAGTTCCTTTAGCAGATTTGTGCGTAGAAAGTGGAAGCAAAAGACAAGTCATGTGAACTATTTGATAGTGTAGTGAAGGGAGGACTTCTCATGGATCACGATGATTGCAGAGTGAACAC
Source organism: Chamaecyparis obtusa (assembly GCA_027943335.1). NCBI lineage: Eukaryota > Viridiplantae > Streptophyta > Pinopsida > Cupressales > Cupressaceae > Chamaecyparis > Chamaecyparis obtusa. The sequence goes on along the minus strand of BSBK01002085.1, from coordinate 732,346 downwards.
AACCATCAAAGCACAAGTGCCCGATTTGCTATGCATGGAAATGTGGAATCATAAAGAAAGACCAGAATAGTTTGACAAATGTCTCTTGGATAGTTGTGTCCTTCAATTGATCAAGAATTAGATTACAATGCTCATCACTGAGAGCTATTGCAGTTGTAAGATATTGGTGTTTTCATTGCATATTGTTGTATATAGCTAGTGGATAATGAATAGAGATACTTCCATTCGATGAGTGAAAAGATCACTTTCTTCCTATAAATGGATCATTATGCGTGTATTGTTGACTTTGTACCTATGGTGACCAAGAGCGCTTACATGCTTAAAGGAAATGTAGCATCCTTAATTGTGAATGCATAGTTTGTGTGCCAATGGATGATGTGCCAATTTGTCATCATGTTGTAATGTTTAAGCATCTTCATCCTTATGTACTCCAAGATTATCTATTCATTTCAATGGAAAGATACAAGTCTTACATTCTCAACTACAATAATGGTGAGATTGTTACAAGCACCAAAGCTGAAGCACACAGAGATGGAAAAGTACTTGATCGTAATGCCTATGGGTTAAAAGTTCTAAATATTCAATGGTCATTTTGCAAAAGTGACTCATGTCACTTATTGTAACTACAAGTTAGAAATTGCACTTTGTTTCTTAAAAAGTTAGGAAAATCCTAACTTGTTTTCAAAAAGTTAGTTACTAGAAGTAATTACCCATTTAGTTACTAGAAGTTATCACTTAGGTGGTTATTCTGAGTGGTTACCTAAGTCATTATCTTAAGTAATTACAAGGAATTTATTTTGTATGCGTACAAGGCTTTTGCATTGTAAAGGAGGGACTCTTACAGAGTGGAAACTCTTAAGGAATTTTCTAGAGAAACTTTTGGAGAACTTCTATGTTCACACTTTGTACAGAATGGTTCATAAACTTGTATATTTTCATAAAGATAATAAATGAAACATTTAAATCGTATGTTTTGGATGTCCTATGCTGTCATTACTAATCTGTCGTATGTTAAATTGGTAATCCTTTTGTTTCATTGTGCAAATCATAATTTATCTATTAAAACATTTATAGTTTGTGCAATTTATGTAATGCTACACAAGTAGACTTTGGTATCTCAATTTAAATGTGTTGAAGTAGTCTATCTCTTTGTACGTTGAGATTCATCATTCTTAGTTCATTGTCATTGCATGTCTAAACATATTTGGTGATAAACCCTTATATAGTTGTTATTAGTTGTGAAGTCTATTTGGTATTCATAGGTTTTCCAATAGGGTTTATTTTATTCATCTCCTTTTAGCTTTGTCTTGTATCCATTTTGTATTTTTAGCTTAAAAGTACACAAAAATCTCAAATACCCCCATCACACAAGGGAGCTGCTCCTCTCAAACGCTGAGGAAGATCATAAACATCACAATGGTTTCTCCAACTGTTGGCACGGATGTCACTACTCCTTGGGCAAATATGGTCAGTTTAAAAGATGAATTTGCAGTGGCAAATTTGTTTACCGAGTACTAAACTGTTTTGTTGAGAAATAAGGGTGTAAGTGGAGTTATAAGGTGATTATGTGTGCTTGAGATATAAGGCTAATCTCTTTTTTATTTACAAGCATTATATGTTGATCCTCACTTAGATTGTGATGAGTATTTTTCAAGTTGTTTTTTAATTCTGCATCATGGGATCTACTTTGTATGAAGATGGCATTTCATCTTTATGCATTAATATTAACAACTTAAAAGAAGCTAATCAAATAGCATGTCATATCCCCTTCTTGAAATGTGATTAAATAATAAACAATAATAATTAAATTAAAAATATAAAAGAATAATATTAAAAATAATTGAATATTAGTTAAGTTAAACAAAAGGTCAAAAGGCGTGAATGGAAAAGTTGTCTCCCTCAAATGAGAGGTATAAAGGGAGAGATGAGAACTTCATTTGAGGGGAAATGGAAAGAGAAAGAAATAGTGGAGCATAAGAATTAAGAAGGTATTAAGGGAAAGGAAAGGGAAGAAAAAAAGAAAGTGACTTTCAAAAGGTGAAGGGTTCTGACTCTTTGAAAGGGTTGTAATTATGAAGCATTGTCACTCTTCAAAAAAGGGAAAGAGAAATAGGAAGGAGTGGAGCATAAGAATTAAGGGAAAGGAATGGGAAGAAAATAAGGAAGTGACTTTCAAAAGGTGAAGGGTTGTTACTCGTTGAAAAGGTTGTGATTATGAAGGGTCATGATCCTTTGAAAGGGTTGTAATTATGAAGGATTGTAACACTTAGAAAGAGGGACAATTATGAAGGGTCGCAACTCTTGCCAAAAGGAAGATATGATGAAGAGATATGACCTCTCACTCACATGGCAAGATATAAAGGAGAAGGGTCAAATGGAATGGGAGAAAAAAAGAGCAGAGGAGATCTAAAGCGGATTTAGAGAAAAATTATAAGGAGATATCTGAGACAAGAATCGAGAAGGAAAGAAGAAAATAAAAAGAGGATATGCAGATCTTAAATGGGATATGTGCAGATTTGAAAAGTAGTAAAGGCAGATTTGATAAGTGAGAGATAAGTGAAGATTAAATGAGTGAAAGGGGCAACAATTGTTGTCAAACAGGTGATCCTTTCATAACCAAAGGGTCTGACCCTTTCATAAGGGCATTAACAAATGAAAAGGTGTGTCTCCCTCCACTCAAAGGAGATATTAAGGACTAGAAGGTTCCATTTGAAAAAGAAATAAAAAAGGGGAGATCAGTTGGGAGAATAATATATTATTCTCAAATGCAACAATGAATGGTGGTATTAATACCTCATAAGATAGGTAACTCAAGCAGTGGAATGGGTCGTGCTACATATACAAAGGCACTAGATAAGGCCTGTGATGGAATGGGCATGGGCTACATTATACAAAGGCACTATTAGTGGAGGATAGTCCATATGGGGGATGGCAAGTAATTGCAATAAGGGGGAATGGTGAGGGCTCACTAGGTACGCCAACCCCGTGAAGCATGAGGCCAAAAGGGACAAAGTTTTCTCTCTTGGGCCTAGGGTTGAGATAAGGGCACCCTATTGTAATCCTTCCACCAACGCATAGGGGGGAGTTATTGTGATAGCTAAGGAAAGGATCCTTAACCATAGGAGGTGAGTAAGATAGAGTAGTGGAGAGGAACGGCGTAAAGGTTCCACTAGGTATGCCAACCCCATGAAGCATAGAGCCAAGGGGGATAGAGTTTCCACGCTTGGGCCTAAAGAAAAGAAAATGAGGGCACCTCATTATGTCTTTCTTGTCTCATTCCTCATTATGGTTAAGATCATGGAAGCTAAGTACTATAAGTATATTTCTTTCATAAACCTAAATATGCATGATATTGTTACCTAATCTGTGAAGAACCGGAACTGGCTTCTTCCAAATCCACTTATTTTATTTTAAATATTTGCAGCACTTGCTCAAGAAAATCATTTAATTGCAATATTAAATTCAATCTCCACCAAATTCCAATATAGAATTTGGACAATTTAATAACTCAGGAAGAGCATCATTAATTCTCATATCAAATCAAATAACCTCACAATAATTTATTAATTTCTTTTCTTCAACACAAACTGAATGCTGAAACATATATTTAAAAATTGAAATTCAAAAGCACCTGGTAATACTGAAAACATTTTTGAGTCATAGATTCACCTCTTGCAAACCATATCACAATCCCCATTCATTTGACACCAAAACCAACTGTCACATGGCAGATTTATTAAAAACATGACTGGCCTGGCATGTACGGCACCAACAGGATGAGATGTACGGCCCAGAATAATCACGTCAACAGGTTCTAATGGTGTTGTATCTCCCTTAGCACCCACACATACAGCGGCAACACCTGTAGATGTCACGTGAGGTATTGCAGCAACCTCACCCAATGTTTTGCTTCCCAAGAAAAGGGTACGGCCAGAACAAACAGTCACGTGCTTGGATTTTGGATAACTTCACTCCAATCTTTTGTTCGCAGCTCAAACAGAAAACACACAGCACATTTCCCAATTCAATTCGTACCTCAGCAAATAAAAGATAGCAGATTTTCCAATGCGAAATTCAATAACTCCTGTAGCATATCACGTGGGCTGTAGAATATACAATTCAGACTTCATTCCCTCACAACCAGCAGTAGGTTTCATGCAGCAATATATATTGAATATTTCTTGTATGTCAAATCTCTTTTCCCAATGTGCAATCCGCCACTTACAATATATTAAGAATTTGAATAACTATTTATCCAGCCAACATCATTCAAAAAGTGAACACAAAGACTCAGCAGGCTCCAATTTCGAAATTCCACAACCTCAGCATGAATCAACAACAAACCCTGCGAAGCAATTCGTTGAATCTGCAAATTAAACTTCTCAGCATTTCAGTATACATCAACACTGGATTATAATTAGAATCAGAACGAGCTCTCTCCTGGAAGAAGACCAAACTCAACAATCTTAGAAGAACTCTCTCCAAAAGCTGAAGACCGAGCTCAAACCCTAGCCTCCAAAGCTAAGCAGAATTCTCTCACAAACAAAATATCAAATAATCAATCGGTGAATGAAAGTGCTTTTTCGAGTTGTACTTATAGCTTTTTCAGAAAAGTCACAATTTCACTTTTTTCATATTAAAGGCTTTTAAATGAATATTTCACTTTATAACATTAAAGTTATAAAGTACTTAAGTTATTAAATTAAAATACTTTAATTTAATAACGATAACTTTAAAAACAAAGCCACTGAATTCTGCTGACTGAATCAAACTCATTCCCGACACCAAAGCCTCAAACACCAACTGCCCTGTCGGAAATAACCCACTGCCAAAAATAGCTAGATGCTAAAAATAGACTTACTAAAAATAGTAAGTCTCTCAAACTGGAGATTCCCTGAGGCTCGATCATGAGTCATCTGACACTCCGTGCAAACAACTTGCTAATCCCTGCCATCCCCAAAATATCACTTACTAAAAATAGAAAGTCCACCAAATTGACTCGCACGAAGAGCAGACCTGATAAACTGAATCCCCAGAATGGAATCCCAACACTGGCTCTGACATTTGACCCCCTCTGATCGCCTGATTAGCCTGCAAGGGTCGTCAAACCAAGCTAATCCCGAAATCTTAAAAATGGGGACATTACAGTCCTCCCTTCCCAAGATTGCTTGTCCTCAAGCAATCAGGAAAGCAACAACATCAATATCCACTCGGATCCCAAGGATGGTCATGAATAATGTCGCGATCAACCTCATACTCCTGTGAAGAAGCTAACAACATCAACAGTACCAACATTAGTAACTGGAAATCTACACTCAACACCCGATCTAATGATGCTGCAACAGGATCGCCACATGGGAGAAACTCAACCGAAAGTAACTCACACGGGAGTAACTCAACCAACAGACTGGACTTACTCCCAGTCTTCGAACTAATCAACTCGTCATACTAGTCATAGAATGGATGCACTGAAGAACTATGTGACTGATAGACATCCTGAACGTGAGGATCGAATGTGAAGCTATAAGCACTCCTCACCATGTACACCCTTGAAAACTGATCAGCTAGGCCTGGCTGGCCTCCTGTATAATCTACCTGATGAATAGGTGCACAAATCGGATCCCAAATGTCATCATCATCATGATCGTACATCTCTTGTAAGGGATCATCACTAAACTCAAACAGTGGATTGTCATAGGCCATGCTAACATCCACATCAAATAAAAGGTTGTTCACAAAGTGAATAGCACCCATCCGCTGATCTGAGCCATAAAACGGTAAACTCGGAGAGACATGATATGTGATCGGCTCTACCTGTATAGACTCATGTCTTTGTGAATCAACACTATCTACAACACAGAAGGACATAGTGCATAGACTCCCCTCAGAAATGCCCGGCAACACATACTCTATGCCCTGGTACTCAAATCTAATCTGCATCGGGCTCACACTGAGGTAGAACTCCTTAATCTCCTGTATCCACTGCATCCCTAAAACTATATCCATCTCCCCCAAATCAAACACATAGAAATCAGCTATCAACTCGTAATCGCCAAGAAATAAGGAGAGATCTCGGATGTGCTTGGTACAGGTGAAATTGTAGCCATCAGCTACCTTGACTCCAAACCTTGCAAACTCCTCTACCTGAAGCCCACATTGACTAACAAGTCGCTCATGAATAAAATTGTGCAAAGCTCCAGTATCCAACATAGCAACATAGGGTTGTCCTTCCACCAATCCCTTCAGTCTGAAGGTAGAGGGAAGTGGCACAGAGGTGGACAACACAATCGGAGATAGTTTGGCTTCAGTACCAAACTCTGAAGTAACTCTTTGTTCCTCCTTTGTATCAAAACTAGCAGCCTGATGAGAAGACTCAGCCTCACTCTCACCAGAATAAACCCACATAGAGCGATTCGCCCTGCCTTTTGGCCTCATAGCACAAGTATGCTCTCTATCATAAGGCTCTTTGCACTAATAGCAAAGCTGCCTCCTCAAATCCTCTCGCATGGCATCATCAAGTCTACCTGCAGGCTCTTTCTGTCAACAGCTGGTGGAGGTACCTCATCTGCAGGAAGAATAGTAGGACTAGGACTAGACTTGCCCCGTGAAACAGAAGGCTCAAGATTCTTTGCCTTTTTCATAGCATCTCGTAGAGTAGGTGGATCCAAGGACTTGACCCATCCTTTGTACGGCTCTGACAAACCCTCTATAAACAACATGACTCTCCTCCTCTCGGAGATGTCATAAACCATGACTGATAAACGCTGAAACTCGCTGATGAATGCCTCAAGACCACCTGTCTGTCTCAGCTAAGCTAACTCTCTGAAGTAGGTCTCCGGGTCCTTCCTATCAAACTGCTCTATCAGTATATCTACAAACTCCTGATACTGCACAATATGATCATGATGCAGAGAACCCATGATACCACCAATCATGAGCAACCCCATCCAAATGTAACACAGCAAATCATATAGCATCCTCCTCAGACATTGGACGAAGTGAAATATAAGTGTCCAACTTGTGGACCCATGCTCTGGCTGTAGTCTTCCCACTTCCATCGAAGTGGTCCAAAGTCAACTTGCTGGTTGCCTGCTTTAATTCATTCTGTCTAGGTCTCTGCCTCGTGTCAAGAACTGGTCTGCCTCTGGAATGCTCACGCTTCTGCGTCAGATATCTGTCAAAATTTAAATTTTTTTTAAGTGCCTCAGGAAGAGCATCCCACTCTGCAAAATGTGCCACCATGTCATCGACAAATGGTGCAAGCTCTGGCTCAACACTGACTGCATCCAACTCTGGCCTCAAGAATGTCGGACGATGAGGCCTGTCATAAGTACCAGTATGATCAGCTCTATAATCTCTCCTGTCATAATCTCGCCTGTCATCAGCTCACCTGTCATCAACTCGTGACCTATGTGAGCTGACTGAAACACTACACGCACCTCTATCTCTAGCTCCTAGTAATGCAATGCGCTGTAAAGTATCTGAAAGTTGTTGCAATACAGTTGCAACGTGATGCTGACCATCTGCAATATGTTTGAGAGCATCTTTGGCCTCCCTGTCCATATCATTTCCGGTATCATTCCTATTCTCTGTCTGTTCATTTTGTGTGTAATGTCCCTGTTTTTAGACTTATGGGATTAGCTTGGTTTGGTGACCCTCACAGGCTAATCAGGCAATCAGAGGGGGTCAGATGGTGGAGCCAGCGTTTGGATTCCATTCTGGAGGTTCGACTTATTAGGTCTGCTCTTCGTTTGGGTCATTTTGGTCAACTTACTATTTTTAGTAAGTGGTATTTTGAGTATGGCCAGGATTAGCAGGGTGTCTGCACGGAGCGTCAGATATCTCATGATCGAGTTTTAGAGAATCTTCAATTTGAGAGACTTAATATTTATAGTAAGTCTATTTTTAGCAGTGGCTATTTCTGGCAGGGTAGTGCTTATTCCTAGCTGGGCAGTTGGACCTAGTGCTTTGTCAGAAGTTCATTGATTGCAGTCAGACAGTTCAGTGACTTATATTTTAAATGTGTTATTAAATTAAATTATTTTGATTTAATTTAATAACTTATGACTTTATAACTTTATGTTATAAAGTGGAGTTATTTTTAAAGCCAATTAACTGAAAATATTAAAAAAGTGTTTTTTCCAAAAAGCCTATATATTCTACTCGAAAAAGCACTTTAGTCATTTTATGCAATCATTATTATTTCTTGAAATTTGGGAAGAAGACAAAACCTGGCTAGGGTTTCAAGGACTGATTCCTCTCTCATAATTTGAGTCATTATCTATTGATGGTGAATTTTATAGCTGAATATTTTTGAGATCACAATTCGGTGCTGTTGTATATCGGATTGGTGAAAGATTCAAATCTGAAGTTCGATGTTTGCTGAAGAAATTGTGTTGTGAATTCAACACAACGGGTATCTAGAATAATAATATTTTGGAGGCTGATATTTAATTTCTTGATAATCGAATGTGTTATCAAAGGAGGGCTATCAAATTTTAGAATGTATGCATTCTTTTCATGCTGCGACTGTATACTTGTGGACGTCATTTAATTGCTGGAGATTACTTCATACTGGGGCTGCGTTAAATTCCAGAATTCAGGCACATGATAGTTGGAGGCTTGCGGCAACACTCTTGGACATGTGTGAGATCATAACAGAGCTATTAGACATTCTATGGGGGTGTCGTATTTGCCTGGACCAGTTACGTATTGAATAGTGTATGTTTGGATCAGTTCCGAATCTTTTGCAATATTAACGTGAAGGAAATTCACAAGGTGAATAGCGTTTTCAGAATATAGTGACAGGCTTAAGGGTGGCGGCAACAAGTTTTGAGAAGACGTGACATTTGAAAGGGAGTTGCGGTTTCGGGTGCCTTAGTAAATTTTACAAAAATAAGTTATTTATTTTTGTTTGCTAAATTAAGTTTCAATTGGTGATAGTTAAAGAGAAAAAACTATTTGTCTGCAATTCAATAATTCAAAGCTATATATTCAGAATTGTTTTACATGCGTATTATTACAATATAGTTGCAGTTATTTCAAAATCATATTAAAAATCCAGGAAGAGCTAGTTAGGTTCTTTACAGTGGTATCAGAGCTATTTTCCTGCCATCTTGTGGGGTCTGGATTCATTTTTATTCGGAAGTTTTTAAAAGTGTTCAGCACTTCTATTTTCTCTAGCCATGGATAAATACAGGAGATCCAGTTCCGGAAGTCATCGTAGCAGTAGGGGAAATAGAGCGGAATTAAATGCTTTAGTAGAAAGCATGGAGAGACTTAGATTGCATCAACAGAGATTGGCAGAGAGTTTGTCGGATCTAGTTACCATAAATAGGGCAGCGAGATATATGGTCTATGCCTTTAGAAGGCCGACATCGAGTTTGCAGGGGAGAAGGCTAGAGTTTTCTCTCACAGTTGTCCGTGATGCTGATGTTCCTACATCTAGTTCAGCACCTGCTATTCCCATTCGCAGTGCTGATGATGGATTTATTACACCGGAACTAGTGGATGTTTCAGTGCCATTGGATGACAGCAGTGCTGAGCATCATCGGGTTGAGGCTCCCAGAGCAGTCACTACGGATTGTACAGAGGCAGCTGATGTTGCAGTTATCACTGAGAGTTCAGACTCTTTCGCGGAGGGAGTTATTATTGGAGATGTTTATGTCAGCTGTAGTAGTGTTGCTCCAGTTCAAGAGGCAATTGCTTCCTCAGATAGGACTGAGGCATGTACGGAGTCTCCCAGTGGTGAGGTTGGTGATCTGGGCATTACAGTAGGGTCATTTGATGACAGTTCATGCTCCAGCATTATTGGTGCACAGCCTGACGTTGAGTCATGTGTGCAGAGTCACATGTTAGCAGTTGAGATTTCAGCAGGAGATGTGGGAGCTAATAGTATAGACACATCTGATGACACTCTTGAGGATGTTGTGAGTTGCATTAGAGATGACACCCCCTATGAGTTGTTGGGTGATGACTGCGAGGAGCGTATGAGCTCTGACAACTCAGAGATTTATGATAGCAGTCGCAGTGTAGGATCAGTACAGGAGACAGTGGTTTATTCCTGTGTTGAGGATGTAAGCATGGAGCTTTCTCGTGATGACACTCAGGATGGGAGTGTTGCAGTTGATTTGGGCGACATAGTCTCATGCCACAGTTTAGTTGATTCACATGACAACATTGAGTCGTGTATGCAGCCAGAGTTAGTAGAGGAGATGCAAATAGATGATGTGTACACTAGCATTGCAGATATCTCCGATGCTAAGAGCAAGGATGATGAGTGTTGTAGTGTTTTTGGTTTTCTATATTTGACTTTGGGTATAGATTCAGCGTGGTCATATGGTGATGGTGGGTTCCAGGATTTTGTGTTACAGGAACTCACAGATGAGGATAGGGAAGCTTATGAGTGGCAGGAGTTTGTTACAGACAGAGCTTCCACTTTTAGAGATGGGATTACTTCTTCTGTAACTCATGAGGATGTGTCTCAGGATCTGGACTGTCACATGGTTTCAGAGGACGAGGTAGCTGGAGATTGTGTTGAGTCAAATTCAGCAACAGCTTCCTCAAGGTTAGATGAGGACGTTTCCGATGCCTGTACTCAGAGTGTCAAAGTGTACTCAGACGTAAGTACACAGAGACAGGGTGATCTTGAGGGGAGTTTGTTGGATACATCTTCCTCTCATAGAGCAGACAGTGCATTTGAGGTTGTTCATAGGAGGACTGTTGTGCAAAGTCATCATGTGACTAGCCAGTTGCGAGTTGATGAGAGGGATATTTCTTCTACTCCCAAGCATTTTGATGCCGCTCGTCAGTTGTTGGTTGTTTATGGTTGGGGTGCTCCTATGACAGATGAGCCCAGCGGTGGTTACCTTTCTTTGACAGAGATTCATTCTTTGCGTGAGGCTATCAAGATTTTGAGACAGAATTACTTACAGATGGTAGCCAACCGAGATCACCTAGTTGAGTGGGGGAGTATAGCTTATGAGGCACTGATGGACAGAGAGGAGGTGAGTGAGCTTACCCAGGAGCTCATAGCAACTATTGAGGTTTTAGAGGACACTCAGCGGACTCTTCAGGAGTCGCAGATCCGATTAGAGGAGGTGACCGTGGAGTTGGAGCATTTACGGTCTACACCTACTCCAAACCCAGTTCGATTGCACATTGAGGTGGTTGGTGGTGAGTTTGCTCCTACGATTGGTGATGAGGGACATGATGATGTGACTAACACACATGTTTAGGAGATGAGAGCACTTGATACGGATGAGGTAGGAGTACCAGAGGAGATAGGCTCTCAAGTTGATTTGCTTCCTTTGGCTGGGAGTGAATCTACTTCATCATCTCACATAGTTGATAGCACGGGACAGTTGGCTGTGCCACATTTGCGGGGGGATCAGCTGTGGATTGCGGGGGAGCGAGTTGATGCTTCCACGTATAATTTCTACTGCACTGAGTCATTCATGGAGTATTTACTTGAGAGTGCAGATGTGCGAGAGGATTCCTACAGAGTGTCCGAGGGTACTCTCATCCAAAGCTCTTGTGCTATTCGGAGGTTGGTAGAGAGGATTGTGGAGACTCTATCTACTATGCTTCCCCACAGAGATTTCGAGGTTGGGTTTGTTGAGAGGGTTGCTCAGATTCCTACCCAGCCTACAATTATGCGGAGTCAGAGTTTGGAGCCATCTCATGATTTCTATCGGCAATATACAGTGGGGTGTGCTCATCATTTTTCTTTTGACTCTCAGGTGGAAGATTTGATCTCACACAAGGGTAAATCGACTACAGTATCTTACTGTCCATTATGGGATGGATTAGCACCATCATTTGCAGATGGATTTGGCAGTTGCAAGTTAGATTACTTGCAGTATCCACACACTCAGGACTGTTTATCTGAGGGAAGAATTGATAACAGTGATTCAAACACATTTAGTCACTGTTGTTTTCCCAGTGCAGTTGGGTGTGAGTGCTAGATAGACAAGGACTCAGGTTTTGACAGAGTTGTTATTTCAGATGGGTTGAGTTTCGTTGGGTTGTTTTCAGCATCGACATCTACAGTTGATTTACAGATGTTGTTTTTGGTGGTGCCTGTTCTATTGATGTTGGTTCTCTCTTCACAAGAGTTTGGTGAATATTGGGACATTACTTGTGACCATCCTTGGGATCCGGGTGGTTTATGATGTTGCTTGTGTTTCCTAATTGCTTGAGGACAAGCAATCTTGAGAAGGGAGGACTGTAATGTCCCCGTTTTTAGACTTATGGGATTAGCTTGGTTTGGCGACCATCACAGGCTAATCAGGCGATCAAAGGGGGTCAGATGGTGGAGCCAGCATTGGTATTCCATTCTGGAGGTTCGACTTATCAGGTCTGCTCTTCGTTCGGGTCATTTTGGTCAACTTACTATTTTTAGTAAGTGGTATTTTGGGTATGGCCAGGATTAGCAGGGTGTTTGCACAGAGCATTGGATATCTCAGGATCGAGTTTTAAAGAATCTCTAGTTTGAGAGACTTACTATTTATAGTAAGTCTATTTTTAGCAATGGCTATTTCTGGCAGGGCAGTGCCTATTCCTAGCTGGGCAGTTGGACCTGGTGCTTTGTCAGAAGTTCATTGATTGCAGTCAGACAGTTCAGTGGCTTATATTTTAAATGTGTTATTAAATTAAATTATTTTGATTTAATTTAATAACTTATGACTTTATAACTTTATGTTATAAAGTGGAGTTATTTTTAAAGCCAATTAACTGAAAATATTAAAAAAGTGTTTTTTTCCAAAAAGCCTATATATTCTACTCGAAAAGGCACTTTAGTCATCTTATGCAATCATTATTATTTCTTGGAATTTGGGAAGAAGACAAAACCTGGCTAGGGTTTCGAGGGCTGATTCCTCTCTCGTAATTTGAGCCATTATCTGTTGATGGTGAATTTTACAGCTGAATATTCCTGAGATCACAATTCGGTTCTGTTGTATATTGGATTGGTGAAAGATTCAAATCTGAAGTTCGATGTTTGCTAAAGAAATTTGTTGTGAATTCAACACAACGGGTATCTGGAATAATAATATTTTGGAGGCTGATATTTAATTTCTTGATAATCGAATGTGTTATCAAATGAGGGTTATCGAATTTCAGAATGTATGCATTCTTTTCATGCTGCGACTGTATACTTGTGGACGTCATTTAATTGCTGGAGATTACTTCATACTGGGGCTGCATTAAATTCCAGAATTCAGGCACGTGATAGTTGGAGGCTTGCGGCAGCACTCCTAGACACGTGTGAGATCATAACAGAGCTGTTAGACATTCTATGGGGGTGTTGTATTTGCCTGGACCAGTTACGTATTGACTGGTGTATGTTTGGATCAATTATGAATCTTTTGTAGTATTAACATGAAGGAAATTCACAAGGTGAATAGCGTTTTCAGAATAGTGACAGGCTTAAGGGTGGCAGCAGCAAGTTTTGAGAAGACATGACATTTGAAAGGGAGTTGCGGTTCCAGGTGCCTTAGTAAATTTTACAAAAATAAGTTGTTTATTTTTGTTTGCTAAATTAAGTTTCAATCGGTGATAGTTAAAGAGAAAAAACTATTTGTCTACAATTCAATAATTCAAAGCTATATATTCAAAATTGTTTTCATGAGTATTATTACAATATAGTTGCAGTTATTTCAAAATCATATTAAAAATCCAGGAAGAGCTAGTTAGGTTCTTTACACTATGGGCCCTGTTCATTATCTTCAGGAGGTGGTGAATTTCTATCCCTGCGGGTATAGTACCCTCCTGGTATAAATCTATCTGCCATTATTTAATTTCATAACCCTTACAAGATGGCAAGATCTTTGCTCTGATACCACTATGAAGAATCGAAACTGGCTTCTTCCAAATCCACTTATTTTATTTTAAATATTTGCAGCACTTGCTCAAGAAAATTATTTAATTGCAATATTAAATTCAATCTCCACCAAATTCCAATATAGAATCTGGACAATTTAATAACTCAGGAAGAGCATCATTAATTCTCATATCAAATCAAATAACCTCGCAATAATTTATTAATTTCTTTTCTTCAACACAAACTGAATGCTGAAACATATATTTAAAAATTGAAATTCAAAAGCACCTGGTAATACTGAAAACATTTTTGAGTCACAGATTCACCTCTTGCAAACCATATCACAATCCCCATTCATTTGGCGCCAAAACCAACTGTCACATGGAAGATTTATTAAAAACGTGATTGATCTAGCATGTACGGCACCAACAGGATGAGATGTACGGCCCAGAATAATCACGTCAATAGGTTCTAATGGTGTTGTAGCTCCCTTAGCACCCACACATACAGCGGCAACACCTGTAGATGTCACGTGAGGTATTGCAGCAACCTCACCCAACATTTTGCTTCCCAAGAAAAGGGTACGGCCAGAACAAACAGTCACGTGCTTGGATTTTGGATAACTTCACTCCAATCTTTTGTTTGCAGCTCAAACAGAAAACACAGCAATTTCCCAATTCAATTCGTACCTCAGCAAATAAAAGATAGCAGATTTTCCAATGTGAAATTCAATAACTCCTGTAGCATATCACGTGGGCTGTAGAATATACAATTCAGACTTCATTCCCTCACACAGCCAGCTGTAGGTTTCACACAGCAATATATATTGAATATTTCTTGTGTGTCAAATCTATTTTCCCAATGTGCAATCCGCCACTTATAATATATTAAGAATCTGAATAAATATTTATCCAGCCAACATCATTCAAAAAGTGAACACAAAGACTCAGCAAGCTCCAATTTCGAAATTCCACAACCTCAGCATGAATCAACAACAAACCCTATGAAGCAATTCGTTGAATCTGCAAATTAAACTTCTCAGCATTCCAATATACATCAGCACTAGATTATAATCAAAATCAAAACGAGCTCTCTCCTGGAAGAAGACCAAGCTCAACAATCTCAGAAGAACTCTCTCCAAAAGCTGAAGACCGAGCTCAAACCCTAGCTTCCAAAGCCAAGCAGAATTCTCTCACAAACAAAATATCAAATAATCAATCGGTGAATGAAAGTGCTTTTTCAAGTTGTACTTATAGCTATTTCAGAAAAAGCACAATTTCACTTTTTTCATATTAAAGGCTTTTAAATGAATATTTCACTTTATAACATTAAAGTTATAATGTACTTAAGTTATTAAATTAAAATACTTTAATTTAATAATGATAACTTTAAAAACAAAGCCACTGAATTCTGCTGAATGAATCAAACTCATTCCCGACACCAAAGCCTCAAACACCAACTACCTTGCCGGAAATAACCCACTGCCAAAAATAGCCAGCTGCTAAAAATAGTAAGTCTCTCAAACTAGAGATTCCCTGAGGCTCGATCCTGAGTCATCTGACACTCCGTGCAGACAACCTGCTAATCCTAGATATCCCCAAAATACCACTTACTAAAAATAGTAAGTCGACCGAATTGACCCGAATGAAGAGCAGACTTGATAAATTGAATCCCCAGAATGGAATCTCAACAGTGGCTCTGACATCTGACCCCCTCTAATCGCCTAATTAGCCTGCAAGGGTCGTCAAACCAAGCTAATCCCGAAATCTTAAAAATGGGGACATTACATAATCTCTAGGTTAGAATTGTATATCTCTAAAGCTTAAGGCAGATTATATCACACTAACAATATAATTAGTATATGTGTGTGTGTGTGTGTCCCTTATTTGGTGATTGAGGACCTAAATCAGGATTTATCTTGTTAAAAGGTATTTGAAGTGGTAAAGTTATATCTCTAACCATCTTACGATTCTTATTTTAATGAAATTTGTGATTCTAGCACAAAAATTAGGGTAATCCCAAAAGGGAACATTACATAGCAGAATGTTAGAGGCATTATCAGCCTAGTTTATATAATTTTGTGCTCAATATATTTTTCCACAATAGGATATAGATAGGTTGTAATATCAGACACTCGATTCTTTATCATAGAAGGAAGATGTTGAACATGTTCCTTCTACCATATCCACACAACAAGCAAGTGAAAACCCCATAGTGGGACCAGTCTCATGGCCAATCTTGAAGTATGCAATATTTAGGATGAAACAATGTCCAAGACTCCAAAGCTATCAACAACTTAAGAAAAATCTGAAACAAACTAGAAATGCCACAGAATCAACAAATCTACTAAACATCTAAAGCATACAACACTCAAATCTGTGAATGCTCCATTTGAATTTGTCATATACATACCAACAAAGGTACCCTCTACAAGGGATGCACACTAAACCCACAAGCACTACTGAGTTTTGGACACTACTGATACAGATGAGATGACTATGCATGGCCACGATTTGAAGCAGGCACCAATGATGAGAGTGACTTGCTGATGGTCAATTTTAGATTGATCATGCTTGATTGGACAGTGATTTCATGGATTATTGGAGAATGTAGTTTTACCATTTTTGGGAGATGGCTGGGGAGAGGAGCTGCATCATCATATTTGGATATATTTATTTTTTTGCTGGAGGAATAGTTTTTTTGTGTCGACATGTGCCTTTATTGAGTTTGAGAACTTTTTGGACTAGGATGGATTCAGATTTTCAACCGGTATTACAACACAAATTTTGAAGTATCTTGGGATTGAGTTATCTAATTTTGCTCTCTTCGGCACATGGTTTATTAGGACACACTGACTAGGTGTGATTCCCTATTGCATTGGAGATGGATCGCATGTATTGATATCATCAAGATTTTGTGATTTTGGAGGCCAGCAGCTCATTGGAGACTTCAATCTTTGCTTGGTGCTCTTCCAAATATTCATCATGGGAGAAAATTTAAGATAAACATTAAGAGTAGTTTTTATGATTACTTATTAGTTATTTGTTTGTTATAGTTTTCAATTTTCTATTCTGTTACATTTTTGTAGTCCATATATGAACAGCATTTATTCATAGAAATTAATGGAGACTTTTGGAAAGCTTTCTCTTCTATGTTTTAAATTCCTTCATGCAGGCAGCATTCAGATCTCAAGAGACATAGTTGAGCTCCCTGAAACAATATTGGATACATCTTGTGGACGTTTTTTATCTTTCTACTTTGTTAAATTCTTCGCTGGCCTTACTGCTTTGTTAACCACAACATATTATGTTTGAATATTTTCAATTTGACATAAAGCAATTGCTGGAAATCAAATTTACTAGGTTTTCTGTGAGATTTGAAGCTGATTTCTTTGCATGACATCAACATTGCTTGAGATTTGATTGTCATGAAGAACGTAATAGCGCAATTTTACCGTTTTATATACTATTCACACAAGTTCTCTAATTATATTTTATACTCTTGCAGCTTGGATGGCTCACAATAGATGTAGTAGAGTGTAACAGAAGATGCCGCTGTGGATCTAATTGTATAAACCGGGAACTTCAAAAAGGGCTTCAACTTGCTTTAGAAGTTTTTAAAACAAAAGACCGAGGATGGGGTGTACGGACCCTCGAACAAATTCCAAGGTAGGGCCACCTTTTCAGTTGCCTATGGTCCTTGCAATGTTTCTCTGCCCTTAGATGCATTATAAGGGCATACATGTAGTTTTGCACACAATTTCTTTCATGAAGAGATGAAGTGAATGTGTTTGGCAAGGGAATAGAAGGAACATTAGGCAGGGGACGGACTCTGCTTTTGATGCACTTACTTTCATTAGTATATAATCCATAATGTTCAAAGAGTTGCCTTTCTTCTGCTAGCAAATGTTTGAGCCACTGCTATAATAGATTTAAGGTTCATTATAGGGCAAGGATTTTCCATTCCCTGGATACTAATAATATGAATTGCTCTGGTGAGAAGAAGGGTTTTGTTACTGTAAACAAGAGAATAGAAAACGGACGCATTCAAGCATGATGTGTGATCAGAGTATTCAGTAATATAGGCGCTTAGTTGAAATTCTTTGAGGAAAACAAGAGAAGCTTATCTTTTTGAGATGTTATTCTGTTGACAACAGGGGAAAATTTGTTATGGAGTTTGTTGGGGAAGTGCTGACACAGGTAGAAGCTAGTAAACGAGGGCAACTCTATGCGGAGTACAATGCCAGGTGAACTAGACTGTAATTCCACTATCTTTACAAGTTTTTGTCTTTAAGAGTAGTAATTAAGCCTTGTTCACATTTGAAATGGTGCAGCTACCTTTGCAATCTTGATCATCCTACTGTTGCTCAAGAAGATCATCTTGTAATTGATGGTTGCAAGATGTCAAATGTTGCTCGTTTTGTCAATCACAGGTCTGTTGCTGAAAATTCCCTTTTTTGCATCATAAATTGAATGAAGGAAATACAAGATGTTGATGCATATCAGCTAGTGAACTGTAATTTAACTAACTAGATTGATATGTGTTAATTGGCAGCTGTGAAGGTAACTTACGAATGTACAGAGTGTATACGGAAACATTAGACCCCAGGATTTTTCGGATAGGTCTGTATGCATGCCGTGACATCGAAATTGGTGAAGAGCTTACGTATGATTACAAGTATGTCCAGGAAGAACCTTCTCTAGAGACGGCTGATGAACCATCAGCTGTCAAATGCTTCTGCCAGGCCAAAAATTGTAGGCAGGTGTTATTGTCAGGCTAAAACTGAAATTCGTCAGTTTAACTATATGCTGGAAAGTTAATTTATGGTCATCCCTTCCATATTTAATCATTGCCAATTTTTGTTGGGCTTCCTTGAAATAATTATGATGTCGCTGCTATATATTTTGCCATTATGACTTGTGTTCATTAGGGTTATTGCATGCTTTTCTACGAGAATTTTAGTGTTAGTGTTAGTGTTCAACCTTCATTTGGTTTGCCGTCATCATTTGTAGAGTTCATTTGGGTACACCATATGACTGCCAATAAAAATTATTATTTTAGAATGTGAAGTCTATAAGAACAACAGGGATAAATTTGTGGATACTATATCGGATAGTTTTTGGCATAACCTATTCAGTGAGGAGTACATTGAGAAGTTAGATGGGCTCATCATCAGCTTGCACAAGAAACGGACCAAGTTACCAAAGTCAGCTTAAGATGTCTTGCTGTCCCATAGGCTATGTTTAGCCTCGTGGACGTAAAAATTTTATCTTATATTATAGTGCTTAGACCTCGTATAATTTGATGGATATTTTTTTGTGGTTGGAATAAATGTTTTTCAATTTTGGTTGTTTAATTTGTTTTACACCATTTCTTGTCATAATATTTGGATGGCATGTTTATCATTTGAACTAGTGTATATTTAATGCTTTAAATTCGTGCTTAAGATATTAATGGATAAAAATAGGATGAATTATATTTTTGTGATATAAAATTGACATTAAATTAGCTAAACACTTTTACACGTTTTAGATTTCACAAGATCATTTCATAACACAATGGCATGCATACTAATACACAATGTAAGAGGCATAAACAGAAGTCTTAGAAATGTAATAAGAAAAACATGGAGAAACACTAAAATGAAACATGAAGGTGAGTTGGGGTTCCCCAAGCTAACCTACAAACCCTAAAGCAGATTAGATAGATGAAATTTGCTTACAATCCACTTCATTCACTCCTGCAAATGAATAGGTTATATGGATTTATCTTTTGTGGTGATGGCAAAAGTAAAGTTTTACATTTTAAAAGACTTCAGAAACAAAAAATTACTTATACCAAGTGAAGAATCCGTTTATGATAAGAAAAGATACATAAAAAGGCTTTTATCATACCAAAGCAATTCCAAGCAAATCCAAAAATACATTCTTTCAAAAACAAAAACAAAAAAAAAATAAAAAAAATCTTTTCAAAATAGAAAATGATCTAATATTTTTTTTTTTCAAATGCTTTGTTTTCCTTTAACTTTATTTTTTTCCCTTTTCTTTAATTTTGGTATGTTCGAATAATTTTAAAGTAGTTATAAACATATTTATTTTTCACACCATGTCTTTTTTAATAAAATTATTCATTACATATTTATTTCAATGAGATTTCCCAATCACTTTTACATATCAAATTGAATCCAATTAAAATAAAATGTTAATTTCATATATCTAATAATATTTTATTTCTTAATGAGACAAATATATTTTAAATTTCTATAATGTCACCAATATAATTAAATATTTTATTTGTTTGGCCCCGAAATTTAATTGTAATGTCTTTTGGGCCCTTTTTATTAAGTTAGTTATTATTATTTTGGTTGTGTCGGTGCATTTTGTTATCCTTTGGGAAGTTTCTTGGAGCCATTTATAAGGTCGAGCTAGTTGTTGTAGGTATCTGTTTTGGATATTTTATTTGTATTTGTGAATTCCAGTTGGAAGTTCAGCATTCTCTGTCGTTTTAGAGGTGACAGATCTTCCCTATTCTGGTATTCACAATTTTGATGGTTAACAACCACCCTAGTCTACTTATCTGTGCAATTTGATGTAATCTGAACCATTTTGTGTAGAAACTCTATGTTTTGTTATTGAAAGTTTATCTCGATTTCTGTACAAGTTACTCCATTACAACTGAGCAATTTGTTGAGTATTGTGTTCTTGAGTCTAGATCTAATATACATCGAAACCTCCTAATAATTATTTGAAGACAATTCCATTATTTCGTACAGTGTAGGATCTACAATAGTTCATGGAGGCTTGGACATGCATGAAGAAGCCACCATATTGGTGACTCATTGTCATCGTACGACATCAGCAATATTGTATGGGTGACTCTTTACTATACGACGATAGGGTCATCGTATGACAAGGTGACCATCGTACAACATTGAGTGGGCCAAGGTTTCTGTATGGGTGAAAAGGTAGGCCCCAACTGGGCATGAATAGGTTTTTGTATGCATAGATAGAGCTAACGATGGAAGCTATCTCCCTTTGGAACATTACAGTGCTCATTTCCTACTCTATGGATAGGGTTGGGTGTGAGGGAGGCTATCAGGAGTCGTACGGCTAGCGATTGTCGTTGGGATCATTACAATTTCATCTTCACCTAAATGAAACAATGTATTAGACCTTTTTCACAAATACACAATTTATTATCTTATAAATTTATGCATACTGTTGGGTGGATATTTTACAACCAGCAGTTCTGGGAAAAAATCCATTTACAAAATAGGGATACCAGCCACAGCGTATGAGACAATGTCTCTCCTACCTTAAAGGGAAGGCTCCCCCTTCTCACTGTTCCTTGGATCAACTCGAGGTAATCAAGAAGTTAAGAGATTATCAAAATAGGATGTTACAAATATTCTTTCTTACCTTTCAAGGAGTCCACTTACCCGGAAAATGAGTAATGGGCAAAACTTTAATCTCTAAACTACACTTCTATCTAAAAGCTGGAAATAGTGATATCGATAAACTACCACCAACTCACAGGTTGATTGAAAAGCATACCGGCTTGGCTCTAAGACTTGTTTATCTATTCTATAAGAAATAACTCTACCATTGGGGCACACAGACTTCCAGAAGTAGAGATTTTCTAACTATTCTAACAAAGTGCATGAAAATAAGATGGTAATGTAACCTGCAGTCACAGCTTCTAGTTTTATATTACCACAATCGCTCCCAGTCATAGTTTGGCTCGGATTGTTTTTTATTTTCAATTTTCTCTTAACAAGACACAAGAATCATATAAATATAAAGATAGTAAAACCAAATTGCAGTCACAGCTTCCAATTTGATTTGCCACAATTGCACTCAATCACAGCTTCAGCTCCAATTGTTTCTTTCTATTTATTTTATTCCAAAATAGTACTATACAATCACAGTTATGCTTGCACAAGTTTGGCAAAGTTTCTTGCATAAAAATTAAGATAGATTTTACAATGAGAGGGTCATTCCTTTTATAGGAAAAGAAATGAGAAAAAGGAGGAAAAAGTGGGAGCAACTCGACCACTTTGACCCGATAAAACTAGGTGAGAAGAATTATTAGATTACATGTCATAAGGATATGTAATCGAATTACATGTAATTGCATTGCATGCAATTCATCTTCTCCAATCTACAAAGCATAAAAACTAAAACAGAAAGATAAAGGAAAGTGAATCAATCCTTGAAATTATCAAGGAAGACCTTATATTTGGCAATACAATCATGAATAATAGGAAGATCTGAAATCTTCATGGTCTCTGAAATGGCTTCAATCCTGATTGCATCTGTACAAGTTGATTTCACAACCTTGTAATCATCTACAAGAGAATCCCTCAAGTGTTTTGCCACAAATTTATATGTAGCAAATTTGTCCATTGTATGTGCTCCAAACCCTTCAGAATCGAAATCAACATTAGCTCTGTCTGTATACCATGTGGTCATTTCTTCTTCAGAGAAGAGGTTATCATCTCTGGTAAGAACTTCACATCCCAAATGCCTGAGATTATTGGTGACGTCTTGTTCCACTGCCTGACAACTTTCTAGCTCCTCTTGCAGTTTTGTCAAAAGCTTCTCTAGTCCTTGGACTTTTTAATCCATGAGCCCCTGATTTTGATAGAACATGTTCCTGGATGGAATGATATCATATGAAATAAGAGCATCTAAAACCTTGTAATCCATTTGCTCCCAGGTGCCTAAATCTTCTTTCAGGTTATTGATGTCTTGGTTGAAGGAAGCAATCATGTCATGGAGTCTTTCCTCAATATCCCTAATACATTCAAGGACTTTGTGTGTATTTTTGATTGATTAAACTCTTGAGAAAACCTCTTCAAACCAAGCCTTTGTTGCTTCTGCTCTCCTGTTCACCTGAGCCATTTGTGATGAAATGGTGACAGATTGAGATGCTTGTTGACGAATAATTTCATGAAGATGAGCATTCTCATGTTTCAACAAGTTCTTCTTTTCCCAAAGTTCATGATTTCTTTTAGACACATTTGAGAGTGCATCTTGAGCATCCTACAGACATCCCAGTCGTGATTGTTTACCAAGTTCTACCTTGGTGAACTTGTAATCAGAGCAAGTAAGTTCTTTAGCTGGTTTGTCTACCAAGAGTTCTGCAATCTCAACATATTTGGTTTTCTCATCACCAACAATGATTCTTGAGACAACCTTAGCCTTTAAGGTCTTAGATTTACCTTTCTTGGTAGATAAATCATCCAAGGGTAATATGACTTTTCTTTTTTTCATGGTGATTTTTCCCAACCATGATAGCAAACTGAAACCCTCCTTTGTTGGACTTGAAATAGTGATTGTGGTAGGCATTAATCCCGATTCTATCTCTATTGTCATAGTGCATGCCTCTATTTGCACAGTAAAAACCATGGGTGTTCTTTTAGACAACTCTATCATGAATGCTTCAAAGCTTGCAACCGAAGTATCAAGTTGGGAAACTTGACCTTCCATGAGAGCTCACAAGTCACCAAAAACATTGGCTAGATTCTCACAATGTCCTATTGTGAGGAGGGAAGGAGCTACGGAAGAGATAGGAAATGCAGACATATTCATCTCTGAAAAAGAAATAGCAGGAGTGAATACAGTGTTTAATGAATCCATGTCATTATCTACCATATTAAGAAATGGCTCCTCCTAATTAGATGGATCCTTGTTATTTGGCAACTGAGGAGGAGATATGATCATTATTGCTCCTTCTCCTTCATTTGATTCTTCCTCTTGCAGGGGTGTTTGAATAGGACCTAAGGGTGGATTCGACCCTTTTTCCCCTCTAAGTGTAAACTTGATAGCTTTAACTAATTGAGAGGAAGAAGAAGACTCAACCTTGCTTTTGATTTCCACCTGTGATCTCTTTCCAATAGGGCCAAAATGATTGCAGTCTACCCCAACCTTTGGATGTACTCTCTTGAGGCCTTTTATTTTCAGCCATTTATTGGTTTTCAACAAAATAGATTGGAATCTATCAAAGACAAAATTCCCTTCTTTTTGTTGCCACTGAATGGGAAAAGGGACAAGATTTTCAAACTGAGTATTATAATACTCTAGATCCATGACTAGGCCATCATCTTCAATCTCAAACCCTTCTAGAGTTTCGACCATGTTAAGATCAATGATTTTTTGCAAGGTGGGCCTGCATTAATCCATTTTCATGATATCCACCTCAATGCATAAATCAACCACACATCTTCCATGCGATGAACATGGGTGAAGGCTGTTTTGATTTTCGAATGCATCCCTGTATAATCAAAGTCTTAGACCTAGCTTTGAATTTCTTCAATGTGATAAGTTGAAGTTTTGCTTCCTTTGTTTTTACCTTATACACTGAATAGAGTGTATATCGACCAATTTGGAGGGGTTTAGCGGTGGTGATACCAAAACCTAGCCTATGCTGATTGTGTTGATACGATTGCACTTCCATGAGTTGCCTTGCCATCTCCATGAGGATGATCCTTTTTCCAAGCTTCATCTGACAGTCTCTTGATTGTTAATTCTTTATCAAAAAGGCATCTGAAGTGCCCAAAGAACACATCTTGCACCCTCTTGTAATGGTATTTTCTCTGTGTAAGCGTGATTTGATCATGATATTCCCAAATGGGTACCAATGAACGATCACCTTTAGTGGAGAGTCCAGAAAATGTCCCCATGGCTGCAACAATGTAGACCAAATAAGAATTCATATAAAAAGGTATTGATGTACCCACATGGCTCAAATATTCGCACAATGTTGTGCTTACAAGTTTTCCCCAGTAATTTGGTTCTTTATTTTCAAGAATTTGAAAAATGAATTTATGCATCCATGGTTCAAAACTACAAGAATCCTTGAGACCATAGATTCTACTAAAGATTGTTATCAAATCATTAACTTCTCGAGAGAAGTTAGATCTGTGTATTGTCTTTGGCCATCTGGAGAAATTTGACCTTTTATTAACCAGCCATTGGTCATTCATGTATCTTTGATAATCTGACTTATTTTGGCTCCACAGTTGTATGGATATATCCTTAAACAAATCTGCACATTCAGGACTTGGAAGAATCCTGAAAATTTGTTCAATGACTTTTGGATCCAAACTGAAAATTACTTTTCCATCTATATCTTTGACTGTCTTGCCCTTGGGATTGAAATGGCATGCACATTCAAAGACAAATTCAAGTTCAAGAGTAGCCATAGGGAAAGTAAAAATCAAGTGAATATTACTCCTCTTGATTTGTCGTA
Source organism: Chamaecyparis obtusa (assembly GCA_027943335.1). Taxonomy (NCBI): domain Eukaryota; kingdom Viridiplantae; phylum Streptophyta; class Pinopsida; order Cupressales; family Cupressaceae; genus Chamaecyparis; species Chamaecyparis obtusa. The sequence continues at coordinate 707,271 of BSBK01002085.1, read as the reverse complement.
GTTCCTTGTTGGTAGGATCTTCAAGCCTTTGCAATAAATTGGTCATGTCAACATTGTTGACTTGGTGGTCAGCACCTCCTTGGAGATTCGTGACATGGCTTAACTGCCCCCCGTGGATCGAGTTAAATCTGGCATTTGTATTGGGCATTAACAGTTTGAGCTTTTGGTGCAACGGCAAATGATTCCAACAATTGGTATCAGAGCCTTGGGTCACGAGTTCAAGTCTCCCTTCAATGGGTGCTGAAGGCTCAGTCGATGCTGAGGGGGAGATTGTTGACTTGGTGGTCAGCACCTCCTTGGAGATTCGTGACATGGCTTAACCACCCCCCGTTGATCAGGTTAAATCTGGCATTTGTATTGGGCATTGACAGTTCGAGCTTTTGGTGCAACGGCAAATAATTCCAACAAACATACCCAATTCTTGTATCTGAGATTTGATTCAAAGATGATGAAATGAGTGAGGTTGTAGAATGAGCCATCTCTTTATCATGTTGATATTTCATTTGTCCTTTAGTTTTTGTTGGTGTTGACACATCATGTGCTGCAACATGGAAATTCCAAGCATAAATACATCATCTAAAGAGATTGGATCCATGAGAGGATTAAGCTTTGGCTTGCAATGATAAGGTGTTTGAAGTATTGATTAGATACTCATAGAACACACATGTTGGCTACAAATGAAATGAAAAGAACATGTATATGGGTAAATAGGAGAAAAATCAGACTTGTGAAGGTGGATTGCATGTGGGGCTTTGTTTGTATGGCCAAGAATGCAAGTTGGAAGTACATGGAAATGTGTAAATGGTAATTTTGGTATTTAAAATAGTGACCTTTTACCAAAATCAAATTCTTGAGAGGTGGAGGTGATTACATGTAATGGAGAATGACATGTTTTTACATGTAATGGACTTGGGAGATACAATTACGTGTGTTGGAGAATGAAGGATGAATTGGCATGAATGGATGCACTTGCATTCTTGAGGGAATGATTTCAACTTTCTTCAAAAACAAACAACAAACAAGCAAGCAAAAAAAAATGAAAAACAAAACATACCTCTTGCTATTGACTCAAACATGTCAAAACTTGAAACTAACCTTCACATGCAATTCTGTTTTTGAGTGTAGGGTGATTTGTATGCATTGACAAAGAGAAGATTTCAACTTATTTAAACCCTAAAATGCAAAATACATGGGCTGCATTTGAACAAATGGATACAATGAGTCATAAAATGCAACAATGTAGGAAAATAAGTGAAATACATAAGCAAAATCAAATACATTCACTTACTTGGAGCTCAATGAGCCAAAAATGGAAGAAAGAAGTTGAAATGACGTTGTCTTCTCCAAAATCGGAATCTTGAAGTGTATTTGCATCCAACAACTCAAAAACCTCTAACCATTTCCAAGTTGCAAAGAATGATCTCAAGATGCAACAACATGCCACATTTTTACATGCATTTGATAAAAAACAACTTGTAAAAACCTTCCAATGCAAAATGTTTTACCAAGAACAAGCTTGTTGGGCATTTTTTATAAGAAATGCATTCAAATGATGCCCTTGCATGAAGTGTTTTGAGCTGAAAATGCACAAATCTTACTCTTGGAAGAGAGAAACATGCATACAGAGGAAAATCGGACTCTAAAAGTGCATGTGCATGAGTTGTTTTGTAAACAAATCCCTTTGATGAGACTCCCAACAAAAAACGCAGCCTTCCAATGCATATGCATGCAATGTTATGAATGTTTTAAGCTTAAAAAGAAGACTCCCAGCCAAATCACACTCTTGAAGTGCAATAACATAAGTTATTTTTGACTTCAAATGACTTGGGTAGTATCTCTAAACAAAAATGCAGATTCCCTTTGTGAGGTTTTAATATGAAATGATGTCCTTAGTGAAATTTGCACTTTGTTGATGTAAGGACATGTAACATTTTAGCATGTTATGGTGCCCTTGGTCAAAATTGGGGTCTTGGGAGGCAAACACATGCTTCATTTTTCATTTTTTGACTTAGATGCACATTCCTAGCCAATTCGCACTCTTCAGAGGCATTTACATGTCACGTTTTGGCATGTTTTTGTCTCAAATATAAGCTTCCAACCAAGTCGCACTCTTGGAGTGCAAAGACAGTTTATTTTTACATAAAAAAATCCTTCATTGCAACTTCCAACAAAGTCGCATTCTTAGAATGCATTTACATGTGATGTCTTTTGCATGTATTTTGCTTGAAAGGTGCAAATCACACTCTAGGAGAGTGTTTGCATGTGCTTTGTTTGGAAGAAGAAGACTTTTACATGTAAATCGCACTCTCCAAGTGCCATTACATGCATTTTAAAACTTGCAACCACGTGATTTTTGACTTAACTTGTGACTTTACAAGTAAATCACACTCTAGGAGTGCAAAGACAGATTTTATTTTTCACTCAAAATACAAATCGCACTCTTGAGGAGGGATTGCATATATGCAAAGACATATTTTTAAACAAGTCTTAGCTTATTTTTACATGTAAAGTGGACTCTAGAGATGCAATTGCATAAAAAGTAGGAGATTGTAAACATGTTATTGCTATACACAACTTAAGTGAACAATTTAGCACATTTCTAATTAAATGTTGAGTGTAATATCACTTAAGGGGTCCAAAATAACTATTTACACTATATAAGGAAACTTCAACTGGCTTTGATACTGATGATCACATTCTACAAGAGGTTAGGAGTACTGTTGGACACATAATCAACATGGAAAAATGGCTCAGTAAGGAAATGAAGGAAATGGGTTGCAATCTAAAGGCGCTGGAAGAAGAAATGGAGGCTCTAAAAGGAAGACTATAAAACTACACTAAAGAGGTTTTGATGAAGGTAAATACTAACAATACTAATGATAACCTAAATGCTAGAATTTTTGTGATTGTGGATGAAAAGTTGAAGGATGTAAATGAAAAAATCAGCTATAATGGTTATTGTATTAGAGAATTTATGAAGCACAACAATGAGGGCCTTAAGGTCTCTATTATGAACTTAAAATATGTGTATGCCTACCTGGAGAGCACTCTACTGGAAAAGACTACCATTATGGTGGTTGATGATGTTGGGGGTAAAGGTTAGTCTTCGGGACCTGGAATGAGAACCAAAAGTAGCCTCAAGAGGAAAGTTCCTGAAATTCCTAAGGAGCTTACAAGCCTCAAAGAGTCCATTCTGAAAATGGAGGAAATGCAGAAAGAGGCTGAAAAGGCCACTAAAGCTAAGATGTAACTTGTGCAGGCTTTTTAATGGAGGGTTGCTAGTAGATTTGTTGTCGACTATCATTTTTGGCTTTTTGAGCTAGTTTATTTTTATCATTGTGTGTAGGTTTTGGGTCCTGCTTTTGTTTCTTAGCAGGCGTTCTTTGTTTGTATGAACTCTATTGAATATTTTAAGCATCTTTTGTAAATGGTTTTGTGGCCCATTGAAAACCTATATTTACCTTAATCAAAAACTATTTATACTATATATATGAATATATAATGTGCAAATATTATTTTATAAAGTAATATTAACTTATATGTTGATTTAAAACATAAAGTAAATCTCAACATTAAATTAGAACTAAAAAGTGATAAAGTTGCTTAAGTGAAAAATTAAAAGCAACTCAACATCAAAATATAACATAAAGTGCACTATAATCACTTAAGTGATCAAATTAAGTGATAAAGTAACTTAAAAACATAACATAAATTGAATTTATGTTATGTTTTTCAAAAAGTGCAACTCAACTATAAAAAATAACATCTATTTTTTTAAATATGTAGTTGAGCATGGAGAGTCCACTTTTTGGGCACTTATATGACCATATCTTTTGATTGACAAGTCTGATTACGCCCTAAGATAGATCAAATCAAAGGGAAAACCAAAAGCAAGAGATTGGACGAAACAAAAAGACTAAAAGCAACTAAAAACACACTTGAAAACACACCAAAGGATGCTGAAGGATTCAAAAATCAAGTATAGGAAGACAAACTGACAAAACAAAAAAGACTTGATGAAAACCTTCAGTAAAAGGATTCACTAAACATACTGAGATCAACTGATCGATCAATATTGGCTAATTAAATAGTGATTCAACATAGAGAAACACGAAACTAAGTTCAAAATTTTTGTACTATTACCTACATTTTGTGGTGACAAAATGCAGGACAACACATACCAATATTTTGCAAATATGACAAACACATTTTGAAATAGATTAAATGTAATGCAACAAGATAAATAATCATGCACAAAGGACCTATTTACTTTATAGATTTAAACATGACACTTAGGTACTAGAATTAGCAGTAGTTGGGTCTAGGTTTGTACAAGATATGTCTTGCTACGTAATTAAGTGGGAGGTGGGATGAACATGATATATTTGTTCAAAATGAACATCTCTAGATAACTACCTTTAGAAGCTAAATAAAACATCAAACATACTTGCTCCATCAAAAATAGCTTAAACACAATAAAACACCCAATGTTATATAAGATAATTGAAATAAGATCAATAATTGTATCAATTAAAAATTATTCTAAAGCCATGTGATCGTGAGATAAATTAATACAATGATTATCAATAATAACATTAGTGCTTACATGACAATCACATATAGTCACAACATATGCATTTTAATACATAGATAAAGATCTCATACAAAAATGTCATTGATAAAGCATGTCAAAAGTATAACATTTAAAAATGATATATGCATGTGGTTGTATAAGGCACATATGCCCTACACTATGATCCTATGATGTAATATTAAAATAATTAATTGATTTATATTATATTTATTATTATTACTAATTATAGGATTGTAAGTTGTATGATTAAGATAAAAATATAAATTATATGAACACTTAGGATCAATATTTTGGAGCATTGTAACTAAAACCTTTTCAACATTTTATAAAATAATCACACTCATTTTTTATGAATATGCAAAAACTAGCTTGTACAATAAAAGTCAGTGGGATCTAATTTTTCTACACACTTAAGATGTCTTGGTTTATGGATTTATTGATTTGTACTAGTTATGTTTGAACTAATTGTGAACTCTCCATGCCCTTCAATCACTTGCGAAACAAAAATAACCTTCCACATGAGACATGGAAAAAATATCTTGCTTGATTATAGATGCAAGATTGGATTTATTTAAATATGAAAAGTACATAAGATGTCTTGCTTATAAAGACAAAGTCGAGAGATAGGATTAGACAAGTTTGTGAGCAGTAGCAGATTACTATGCAAATGATGCAAAGATGAAGATTGTAATAGTTTTCACCTATTAGGTCATGTTAGATGTCCATTTACAATGCAATCTACCATAGACAGAGTTAAAGAGAAAATCTAGTAGGAGAATAAATGGAAAATGTTTGAAGACAAAACAAGATCCTTTGTCTACAAACAACATTTCTCTCTTTGGGAAGAAGATAGACCAAGTAAAAATCTAGGAATGTTTCCCATTCCAAATAAGAAGTGGTAGGAAGAAGAATCCAAATGTGTGAAGATTGTGTCTAAAATTTTCTCGTGTATCACCATGTCCATGGTAGATGATGACACCACAATCAAATTAGGTACATGCCCAATTGAAACAAAAGGTAATAAACTATGATCAAGTACTCACTAATAGTGAACTAGATCCTAAGACAAAGATGTTGAGAGCAAAATTATTTCATGGTTATCATCAAATAGGAGAGATAACCCCTCAAATTGGTCCTCCAAATTGAAAATGTTAGAATCATTAAACAAATTTGAAATACCTATCAAATAAGCATCCCACAAGATTGTATTTGAAAGACCATGGCTTACTTGCTACAAAGAATCATTAGAAGCTCTCAATAAATCGACATAGAAGATTGATGTGCGATCTCTATTGGAGAAGTGAGATTTGCATGAGAAGTCTCTCAAGATCATTAAGATGCTCCTTATTTTTTGGCTTTCATTTTATGTTTTTCTTGACACTAATCTTGTTTCTCATTTTTTTTTTTCATTTTTAATGTGATTATTTTTTGTCTTCCTATATATTTTTTAAATTTCTTTTCTTATGGTATTCCTTTCGTTTCATGTTTTCTTTTTTATCAGTTTCATTAGTCCTATTCTAATTACTTATTATTTTTAGCAGTTTTTTATTTTTATTATTTTTTATATTTTATTCTATTATTGCCTCTATGTTTCTTGTTTTTCTTTTTTTGTTCATTTTCCTTTTTGTTATTTAGTTTAGTTGTATTTTTAGTATTTATAAATAAATTGGTTGACTTTTATTTATTATTTATTATCTATTATTTTATTTTTACTTTGTTAGTCATTTTTGTCTTTCTTGGTTGTTGGTTTATTTTTATATTTTGCCCTTTGGTTTATTTCTCACTTCTTGATTTATTTATTTCCCTCTTAATTTCATTTTATGATTCTTCCTTTAATTTTAGTTATTCCTTTTGTTACAATTTTTTGGGGTTTATTCAATTTATTTTTGTTATTTTTCATAATTATGTAGGTGGATATCATTGTTTATTTTGATTACGTTTGTTTTTCTTTATCTTCTTTTTTTTTTCTTTTTTTTAATTGTCCCTTCATTATTTCCATTCTTTCATTTTTAGCTTGTCTCTTTCCTTTTTAAAATTTCTTTATTTTATTTTATTTTCTTTCTTTTATTTAATAGTTTCCTTAACAAGCTATTATGTTTTCTTTTCTTGTTTTTTTACCTCTCCATTTATTATTTCTTTCTTTTGTCATTTTATTTTACTATTCTTTATGAATCCTTTAGTATACCTTAATCTACAATCAGAATCACTTTTTGTTTACTTCTTGATGAAGAATGATAGAGTGTGATTTGAAATGTCAAATGCAAAAAATAATATAGTTTTCTACCCAAAAGAAAATGCAATGAAGTTATTAAATCAAAACAAATGCTCAAGTGTAAATATGTCCAAGTAATCCTCCAAAATGTAAATATGAAGAAATATGAATAAAATGTACCAGGGGTTAGATTTTATAAAAGTACATGGCTGGCTTCAATTAGGAATGAATTACACTAGCAACAAAATTAGTAAACATGGTCTAGCCTACTAAAAAATGCTAAAAACTAGATTTTTGTCAATATTCATTTGCAAAATTTTGACACCCTAGCAAAAAGTTAGGGCCAAGATAAATAAAGGCCCAATTTGGGTACTCAGACCCCAAAATAAGTCCGTAGGGGGTTGAAGCTTGTACCTATCATACAAGTATGGGTGCTTAGGCTTCAATTTTTTTTAAAAAATACCTATATACATAAGAAATAATTGGCAAGTTGAGCTAGGTGGAGGGGGTTGGTGGAAACTCTATGTGCCACCAAATAAATTAATGTTAAGCACTTGTAATAAGACCATAAACTATAAACCAAGGGCTAGGAAATAATGACACAAGAGCTTATGCTAGTAACTTCCTAACCTACACAGAGCACATATATTGGAATGATGTTTTGTATATTCCAGCAACTAGATTTGACAACAGATGCCTATATTGATGCCAACAAACCATATAAAAATGGAAATAAGGCAAAGAAAAAAACTATAAGGGCCTGGGGGAAAAGTCTTCTATTTCAATGATTTGACAGTTGATCTTCTTTGACCTCTTGGCCATAATGGTAGGGTATAATATTTCCCATAGTGCTCTAAAATTCAACTACCTCCTAGATCTAGCAACCTTCACCCAACTTAAAACCCTTGTAGATCTATTGCCCATGATGTCAAATTTTAACAAAATAAAAGCCAAAAGAAAACTTTCTTTTATGTCGTGGATTCAACTATGAGGTCCATTTAACCCCAAAATGCACCCAACAAGCAACTCAAATCAAATTGCCTCTACTAAATCTAGGAGGGAGTTTGCATAAATGGATCTATGATACCATATAGGAGTCAATTTTGAACTCCCAACAACTTAAGAATGCCTTCAAAAAATATATTTTGAAATAGAAAATTGCAAGAATAGCTTGCTTGATTATGGATGTAGGATCAAATTGATTGAATATGTAATGTACATAGGATTTCTTGCGTATAAAGATAGTTGAGAGATAGGATTAGACAAGAGTGTGACATGTGTCTTACTCTTGTACAATGAGACTACTAAAGTGTTAGTTATAAAATGAACTAGGTCTCAAGAATTATATGTCAAAAGATAAGATAATATCTAATTGACAATTAACAACTTCTAAAAAGATTCCCTATCACCTGACTTAACTTGAGCATGTTAATATGACTTACTAGTGAACTAGCTAGGTAAAACACCTTATACGCATCACCAAGTTATATTTGGATTTTAATTAGATTATTTATGGTTTTAATAATTATCGTAACAATTGATATAATAAAGATTATGAAGTCACCATAACCTTATAAACATCAATTATTGATTTAATATTGATCTTTGATAGTTAATAAATCTATATAGATCGAAAGGTTTGTGGATGATGGCCCTTAGGAATAGCCTAGTCTGACACTTAAGTATTATTATTTTATTTTATTCATATTATGTGAATCTTCTTTGTTATGTTCTAATGAATTTAAGTATTGTTCAATATACACATGAAATTGTGTTGTTGTGGTATGATTATTGTTAGTTTTATTTTTTGATACACAAAACTTATTACAGGTGGTGTAAATGATTTAATCAAAATATTCACTATATCTTTCTAGAAGAAATATCTTGTGATGAGATTTTTTATTCATACAAGTGTTTGATTAAGAAAATGTGTACACCATTGGAAAATGTTTTTTGATAGATTTCCTAAAACTAGGCATCATAATGTTTATGTGAACTATCAAGGAATACATTGTCATGAATGTTTGAATATACAAACCTAAATTTTGGTACTTTTTTGGATGCAAGATTAAGGAAAAAGTAGTCAACATTATAAGCCTTGAAATATCGTTTACATACATTGCTAGATAACATAAGAGAGGAGAATTTGATTAATTCTTGGTTTATAATACTCAATAATAAGTTTTGGGAATTATTAAAATAGAAGTGAAGAAACACACACAATCTTGATCTTGGGTTTCACACCTAGCATTATGGGTAACATGGTTATGTAGGCTAGGGGATGTGAGTGTAGTGGTTATATGGAGAAGTGTGGAGTTCTTAGAATGGAAATGTGTATTGACTAAGTCAATAAACTTGTGGAAAGCTATATAGTGGATACAAGAAAATAGTGTAATAAATTTGACGATGATCTGGATGGAAGATGTGCATGGAATGAGATAGACATATGTAGGAGGGGTGTAGATAAAATTTTGGTCAATTTAGTGCATACATTTTTTTTTAAAGTTATTGAGACCTATAATTTTATATAATGCCCAGTCTATATTGGAGAATGCAAGAAGTATTGAGATTTGCAAAAGGCACCAAATCATGTATACATAAACTTTCAAAATGTTATAAGTCAAAATTTAATAAGTGAAATATAAGGGAGTAATAAAAGCAATGCATGTATAATGAGTGTGAATGAGAAACCCAAAGAACCATAAAGAAAAACCAAATTCAACAAAATTAGGTTTTCTTTAATAATGGCTTAGTTAAGTTCTTTGAAAGTTAATTAAAACAACTATTGAATACATGAAAAAAATGTGAAAAAACATACAAATTTCAAACATGGAGTAGAATAAATAGTCTAAATGTAGTGATGAACAAATTAATTAAAGAAAACAAATTTTCTAAATTTGCAAAACAAATCACCTAGAAAATAAAGTTAAAATAATTCTTTATTATGTTGGAAAAGAAAGAGAAATATTAAATTTTGAAATTGAGTGGAGAACGGATTTTAGGATTGTAACTAAATTTGATTGATTGAAACAAATTTAAAAATTAATCAACCTTGTATATCTCCTAGAAAATAAGTTTAAAAAGTTAGGGTTTATAAAAAATGAACTTTAGAAAAGAGAAAAGTAGAGCCCACAATTCACTTTCACTTCTACAGAAGAGGAAATAGGGGAAATAAAAATAGTAAGCATGAGAACCTTTTCCCCACTTTTATTATTTCATCATGTAAATGAAATGTCCTTTTTGTCAATTTCATAAAAATGAAAAATTGTAAGAGCAAAAATGGTGAAGGGTTCACAAACAAGGAGAGCTTGTTACCACTTATAATGTGAATAAATATTTACGTGATTTTAGAATTTGATGTGAATGCATTGAGAATAATCAAGGTCATTGGACATGCTAGGAAATGGTGTCTCAACCTTGCATTTACATAAGATTACTATTTATCGTAAGTTTACATTTGAGCACAAATTTTTCTTAAATTTTCCTAAAAGCTTCAGATGGGTAGGATAAGCTTGCCAAATAAATTTTCATTGCAAGATCATGTCTATATTTGAAGACATTAAAGTTTTCATTTTTGAAGTTGTCAAATAAATTTTATGAAGTCAATTTTTTAGGCCTTAGAGGTTCATAAACAATCCAAAAGTGTCTTTAATCATTATAGTTGGTTATATCTTGATAGAGTGTGTTAGGAACTTTCTAGTACTTTGAACAGTTTGTCAATCTAACACTTGGCTCAAAAATTATGCCCTCCAAAAGTTAGGTCATTTAAAATAAGAAATATAAGAATGTGTTACACACATAAATGAGTTTTAAAAGGGAATTATGTGTTTTGATGTGTGTTTTGACATATCATAAGGTATATTAAGTTGTAGATAAGATGGGCACCACTTTTCAGATGGATTTTATCAAATGGTTTTGTAATATCATTTGATAATTTTATGAATTACATCTCCTATAAGGTGTGTCATGTGAGATGTTTTCTCTACAAGTATATTGTAATTTTTGGTTGATTTCTAAATAATATATTGGGCATATTTTGGATAGGGGTTTTTTCTCCTAAAGGTGATCTCCCCATGTAAATCATTGTATTTTGGTATGCATGTTATTTATGTTTATTTTTGTTAAGTTTGTGAACTTTTGTAAAGATCTAAGAAGGTTTTTTTAATAAACCTGAGCCTCGAGATTAGTGTAGGAAGTTTTTATGCTACCTTAATTTCCTTACAAGTGTTATCAAAGACTAATCACCTTTGTTTTCCATTGTGGGCTATGGGGTTTTTTGAACTAATCCATTTTTTAGTGGGAACTTGTGTAGAAGATACTTTGTGATCTTGTTGTAGGAATTTTTAGGTGGCAAGTACATTAGGGATAATAGAGGTGGAGAAATTTTCTAGAGATAATTTTGAAATGTAGAAGCTAAATATGGTGGATTTGTTAATAGATCAACATTTGTGCGATGATGTTGATGATCATGTATTAAATCTTTTAGATCTAACTAAGGTTGATATATGAAGTTATGAATTGTAAATCCAAGGTTCTAATCAAACTATGTCTAGAAGACTATTCTGATCAATGTCCATGAAGAGACCTATGTAAGTAATCTATGAAAGAAGCTTAGTGATATGCATCAAGTCAAATATTTAGTAACTAATATTTTATTTAGGAAGAAACGATTTTCCTTGAGAATGGAGGAGGGTGGACAAATTATAGACTATCTAGAAGCATTCAATGTTTTGGTGGCTCAATTGACACTAGTTGGTGTCAAGATTGATGAGTAGGAGAAATGTCTAGTCTTTCTTTGTTCTTTATCTATTTCATAGGATTCTCTTGTTATGGCCATCAGTGGTACTTTTGTTATTTTAAAGATTGAAGATGTGGTGGGTTCTTTGCATTCTAAAGAGATGAGAAGAAATGTATCCATAAATTCCAAGGAGGCCCTAGTTGTCTGGGGAATACCTACCAAAAAAGGTTAAAAAATCAGAAGTGTAATAAACCCAAATCTAGGGGGAGATCTAAATCTTCTAGAAAGTACAAAGTTTTCTGTTGAAATTGTGGTAATCCTAGACACATGCATAAGCACTAAAAAGAAGAAAAAGAAGAATTTTGATTCTAATTATGAGTTTGAGAAGGAATATGGTGTTACATTAATTGTATCTTTGACCACTCGTGTAGGCAATGATGCATGGTTAATTGACTAAATCACATTTTTTCATATGATCTCTAATAAAGATTAGTTTTATAAATATGAATATTTCAATGGAGGTAAGGTGTATTTTGGTGATGATTATCATTTAAATATTTTTTCTCATGCTAAAGTTAGAATCAAGTTTCCTGATGGTAGAATAAGAAGGATTAATGGTGTGTTGCATCTCTTTAGACTAAACTAAAAAAAAAATATCTATGTGAAAACTAATAGATTCAAGTATTCAAGTACTCTTTTCTAATACAAAATGAAAAATGGTGAGAGGTTCTATGGTGATCACTAGAGGTGTCAAAATTGGCACATTGTATAAGCTATATGTATACACTACCAAGTGTAATAATATGTGAAGACCAAATTTGTGGTTACTTTTTTGTAAATGGTGATGGTTTCACCTTCAACAAATGGTCATGGATTTTGGGTACCTAAGGGTGAAAATTTATTCTAAATAAAATTTACCTATAGATAATACTATGTTATGGCACCAGAGACTTGGCCACATTGGAGAGAAGGGTCTAAGACCCCTAGAAAATAAAAACCTTGTTGAAGGTTTGAATGATTGGAACCTTGATTTTGATTTCTATTAGTATTTCATAAATTGCATTAAGTTCTACTCGTGCTCTTGTAAATCTTGTGGTGTGTTGGATATTATCCATTCAGATGTGTTTGGTCTTGTGGATGTTCCTTCCATTAGAAAATCCATATTATGTTTCATTTATTGATGATTATAGCACAAGGACATGGGTATATTTTCTAAAGAGTAAATCTAATCTGTATAGCCACTTTAAAGAATTTAAAGCAATGGTTGAATTGTAAACTGGAAAGGAAATAAAATGTTTGAGAACTAATAATGGGGGTGAATTTTTTTCTAATGATTTTGATAGGTTCTATAAATATTGTGGCATTCATAAATTGAAGACAACTCTATATTATCCATAGGAGAATAGAGTTGCAGAAAGAATGAATATGATATTGATGGAAAAGGCTAGGTGTATGCTGAGTGATGATAGTCTAGAACAAAAGTTTTGGACTAAAGTTGTTGTCATTGCTTGCTACCTAATTAACATGTCTCCTGCATCATCTATTTTTTATAAAATGTCTATGGAGTCATGGTCAAGTCATAAGCCTTCATTGATACATCTTATAATTTTTTGATATGAGGCATATGCATATGTGCCAAAGAAGAAGAAAGAAAATTTGGGGAAGAAGGCTATAAATGTATCTTCATTGAATATAGTTATGGTGTGAAAGGATAAAAGTTTGGGACCCTATTTCATAGAAGGTGATACATAGAAGAAGTGTTATTTTTAGAGAAACTAACCCTCCTTTTTTTATATTGTAGCAAAAAAAAATAAAAAGGAAGATGTGATTAAACTTCCTTCTACACATGAGAAAGTTAAATCAAGACCCCTAGATAGACAAGAAGTTGAAGACACCTTCTCTAGATCTAAATCTTTAAAAGAGGAGGAATAACCTCCAACTTAGCTTATTCAAAGGTCTAAAAATCATAAACCACTTGTAAGGTATTCACCTAATTATTGATGATGTATTTTTTCTTTGAATACTAGTGTGTATTAACCTACATCTGTATAAGAGGTATTAAGTATAATGCAGAATCTTGGAAAATTGCTATACTTGAGGAAATGGTAGCTTTGAAAAAGATTGAAACTAGGATCTTGTATCATTTCCTGAACAATGAAAACCTATTGATTCAAATGGGTGTTCAATAAAAATATTAGTTTAGATGGAGGTACTAAGAAGTATAAAGTAAGGTTGGTTGTGAAAGGCTACTCTTAGGTTGAGGGTGTTGATTATGGTAACATATGTTTTCTTGTTGCAAAAGTAACATCCGTTAGAGTTTTTAGTTTTATTGTTGTTGCTTATGATTTAGAGGTTTAGATAATGGATATGAAAACTAATTTCCTTCATGGTGATTTGGAAGAGGATATTTATATGACACAGCTAGACCACTATGTGGTAAAAAGAAAAAGTAATTTGGTCTGTAAATTAGAGAAATATTTATATGGACTCAAACAAAGTCTTAGGATCTAGTACCAGAAATTTGATACATACATGTTGAGTTTTGGATTTGAGCATTTTAAATAAGATCATTATGTTTATTGTAAATTTTATGGTGGTCATTTTCTATACATTACAATATATGTTGATGATATGTTGTTCATTGCTAAAGGGAAATGTATGATTTTATAACTAAAGTCTCATCTTGCTATTATAATTGAAATTAAAGATCTTGGTGCAATTGAACACATTATTGGGATGGAATTTGGAAGAGATAAAGTGAAAACAAAGCCATGGCTAGGCTAGAGTAAGTATGTGACCTTAGTTTTATAGAAGTTCAACATGTAGGATTATACACCATTATGCATTCATTTTATAGTTGGAACAAAGTTGTCTATTTCAAATTATCCTACATCCCCATAAAATATGGAAGATAAGAATAGATTAATTTACCAAAATTTTGTTGGAATTTTGATGTATTATATGGTTTGTACTAGACTATATATTTACCAAGAAATGGGAGTTCTTTCCATATATACGTCTAATCCTAGTAGAGTTCATTGGGATGCAGTTAAAAGAGCCTTTAGAATTTTTAAGGGTACCTTAGAGTATTCTTTGTGTTATCATGGCAATATGATAGGAGAAAAAATTTCCCTTGATATGTGTGGTTATATGGATTTAGATAGGGAAGGTGATACTAATTGTAGAAGATACATCGATTCTTATGTGTTTAAATTATTTGGTGGTGCAATTACTTTGATGAGTAAGTGACGGGTTCTAATATATTTGTTCACTATTGAAGTTGAGTATATGGTAGCTACTCATTTTTGTAAAAAATCTATTTTTCTTGAGAGATTTTGTTTAGATATTGAAATAAAAAAAATTAGTAGCAATAATTGATCTTCCTAGCTAAGAAGACAATTTTTCATGGTAGGACCAAGCACATTAATGTTCAACGTCATTTTTCCAAAGATATGGTTGAGAATGGAAAGCTAAAATTGGCCAAGGTAGAGACTTCGATGAATTTTGTACATTTGTTAACTAAGGTTGCAAACACAAAGAAACTTAGATGGTTTTTATAATCTATGGGCCTTATAGCCCATAGTAATTAGATTATGGTGTGGATACTCCCTTTTCTCTTGCAAGGTGTTTGACAAGTGAGAGAATTTTAGGAAAATGGTGTCTCAACCTTGGATTTAAAAAAGGTTCCTATTTATATTAATTTTGCATATGAACATAGATTTTTCCTAAAATTTGCATAAAGCTTCAGATAGGCTAGATAAGCATGTCAGTAAATTTATGTTGCAAGATCATGTTTATATTCGAAGATATTAAATTTTCCATTTTTTTTAACTTGTCCAATAAATCCTATGATGTCAATTTTGAAGGACTTAGAATTTCTTAAATGGTTTGAAAGTGTTTGTAATTGGCATAGTGGGTTATAGCCTTATAGACTAGATCAAAAGATTTTTGATGTTTCAAATGGTTATTCAATCAAACACCTAGTTGAATATTTATGGCTTTTGAAGGTTAAGTCTCCTAAAATAAGAAATATAAAAATGTGTTTGATACATATGAGTTGTAAAAGGGAGTTACACGCATTGATGTGTTTTATGACACATCATATGGAATTATACATTGGAGATAAGATGGGTACCACTTTTTAGGTGGTTTTTAGCCCATGTTTTTTAATACTATTTGACATTTTCATGTATTGTATCTCCTAATTTACCATCCTAAATTGTAAGAACCTATACGTAGATGCTCAATTAGGCCATATGTAGCATGTTTGAGCTCCCACATTAATTTCCATTATTCTATCTCCACACTACCTACATTTTTGGTTTTCTTTCCATCTTCCCAACTCCCAATTCAAATCTCATCCTCTTTTGGTGATGTAGGAGCATCCTAGGATTCTTGGAAATCCTGTATCAACCAAAAATATATTTGTTTTGAAAGGAAGATTAATAGTTTTGATCTTAGTTGGTGAAGTATTTTCTCAATTTTGGAGTTTGGTTGCTCAGTTTCAGTGTTTACCGGGGTGCTCGGTCTCTGCAGAACACTCAATAACTATAGGCATCGATTTTCCTGGCGCTCGGCAATAATTGCATTTCTTGGTGGTGCTTGGCGGGGTCAATTCACTGGCGCTCGATTATTTCTCTGTTGTTTGGTATTTGGTTACCAACGAGTCTCGGTGTTTCTTATTGGCGCTCGGTGTTCTTGCAGACTGACTTGGTTGTTTTGATGAATTGGCTTGGCCGACCAATGCATTTAATTTGGGTTGCGTTCCTCAAGTTATCGATTGACCATTGGATGTGTGAGGACCTAGATCTGGCATGTTGCATTCTCCTATATGGATCTGGAGGCCGACATGGATAATTTAATTATTGTTAGGCTATTTGAGAGTCGACCATGTTTTGTATTTAATATTTGTATATTTGGAAGTTGACTAGGCTTTGGGGATTTAATTATTTGTAAAGTCAACTTGTGGTTGGGAATTAGTATTTAAAGGGATGCTTGGGTAGTTGTTTAGTAGTTAGGAGGAGAGATCTGGATTTGGATTTAGAAATATAATTGAGTTAGTAGCTTGCGAGCTTAGGCACAAGAAGATTGCTTGGTGGCCTATGTGCACAAGTTTAGATCTTTCTTGGTAGGCCTACCAGTGTCCTATCATGTTACAGACCTGGACTAACTATGAAGTGCATCAGATCCTGTGTGATCTTGTCGAACTGTTCTTGATTTGTAATTAGCCATAATCGAGAAGGCCTTACAGCTCAACACATTGCATGTAATGAGTTGTTAACGAATAAATATACTTGTTTTATCTTAGATCTGGTGATATTATTGTGTAATTCCGTTGTGTTGTGGTTTGGCTACAAGTTTGGACAGTCCTTAATAGGATCCTCCATCCTTGACTGCGTCATTTTGTAGGAAGAGGGTTCCAAAATCACCCTCTTCCCTATATTTTTCCTTGAAATCAAAATTGGGTGCCTATCTCATTGAATTAGAGGGATTTCTAAATTCTTGTCAATCTCCTTCAATATTTTAGTTCTAAAATATTGTGAGAGGTATAAAACAAACCTTTCTCTCCTCATTTTGGTAACCATGATCAATATTTCAAGAGCTCTCCTATAATTTCATATTCAAGAATTCTCAAGAAAGATCTCAAGCATTCTAAGGTGTTTTTTCGAGGTAATATTCTCCATGAATCAAGATTATTCCCCTCATTGAAGGCCAAGAAAATGAGTTCATCATCAAGGAATAATTTCACAGTGCAAGCATCCATCTACATTCATTCAATCATTCAATTCTTCAACTCTTCAAGTACTTTCACTCTCCATCAAGCATTGTGGAAAATTGAAACATCTATTATACAAGGTTTTGTCTTTCATGATTTTTGTTAGGGTTTTTGTCTGAATTCAAAGCTATTGCATCAACATGCTTGACTATATTCCAAGAAGCATTTGCATAGCCAAGGTATAATACACTTAATTTTCAAATCTAGCCTTTGTTATATGACAACATGCTTCATTTATTTCATTTCATTTCAAATTTAATATCAAACTAGGATTTGAATAAGGAAAACCTCTCTCTACAAAATGATTTCCTATTTTTCTATGTGCAGATACATGTAGCATTGAAATCAGCTTGAATCTAAAAAAGTATAGGACCTGACAGATAGTCTAAAATTGAGTTCAATTAAAAGCACTAGAAATAGGATACCAAAAATTCCCTCTTCCCAATAATAGGAAGCCAAAACCACCCTCTTCCCTCTAGATTTACACCAAACTAAAACCAAAGATTAGTATCATAGTTTGGTTGTTATTTTTCATAATTGCACAGAGCTATCTATTTTCTATCAAACTGTATATTTTGCAACTTTTCATTTTTTCCTATTTTTTCTTCTATCTTTCATTATTCAACCACATTCCTTTAAATTAACTCATCTAATCATTCTAGTGAAGGATAATTTCACTCATTTAGCTCTTAAGTCCTCTTGATCTTGGTGGGTCATCTTCCTTCCAATTGTGCAATAGGAAAGAGGATCAATCACCCATGATTCCCTTTTACCACTATACCTTTTGGTGAACTGATGCACGACATCTCCATTTTGATTTGGTATCTATATGTCATACGTTAATTTCTTGGATTTGATTTGGATAGCTTTGGTTTTTATCCTGGAGCTTAGATTGATGTGTGATATCTCATGTTGAACTACACTTCTTCTTACTTCTCTTTGTCAATAATATGGAGTGGATACTACTTTCTTGCATTTCATGGTATTTGTATTCTTTCACAGTGTTCTTTCATATGAGAGTTTCAAATATCTTTCCTCCTTGTAAATATTTTTTCAATACTTTTATCAATAGTTCATGTAGTTTTCTTCTTTAATTGTTATTAAAATGCATGGAATACATTGATTACATAAGGGTATTTTTTGATGAACCTAAAGATGACATTGGCATAAATGACATTAACAATATTTTCCATACTTGTGAGAGCTTATCTATTATAAATGATCTTTCACTTAGGGAGGATATGGTGTTCCTATTTTATTTCAAAAAGATACATTATCTCTTTTTTATTTGTATCAATTCTAATGTGATGTCCTTCCTTGCATGGACTTATTTTGTTCTAAGCTTTGTCTCTTTTCTATAGATTGATATCTTTATTTACAATATCTTCCTTGCTTGGTAGTGTCTATCTATTATAATTTATCATTAGCTTAGTATGCATACTACATTTTCTTTTCTCTTTCCTCTATAATTAGGGTAAAAGATGTTCTTCTTTTCCTTTATTTTCTCTAATGATGCACTTTCCTTGGTAGGAGTGGCATTTTTTTATCATGTGACATTATTTTCTTATATGGAATTTTTTTTTCTTAAATTTGGGATTCACTCTTATACAAGAGGTTTGTATCCTTGATCAAAACCTCTTACTTATTTGTTAAATCATTTGCATCCTAAATTAATATTGGAGTTGATGAGTAAACAAACCACATCTCCTAAGAACACCTGCATGTAAACACCTGTCATGAAAGGAGAGAGAGAGAGAGAGAGAGAGAGAGAGAGGAGAGGCCTAAATGCATTGATCCAAGAGAGAGGAGAAATCATTGATGTGCAAAAAAAAAGTTGCAGCAATGTATAATATGTTACAAAGTTCTAAAAACAAAAAGAGATCAATCCTTATAAAAGGAGATTTGAAACCCTAAAAGGCTGGAAAGTCCTAGGTTGCACAATAATAATTAATAAATGTAATTAATTATTATATGCCTAAAGTTTAGCCTAAGTAGAAAAAGATAATAAGTGACTTAGTACGTAAATCAATATGATTTAATTAATAAGTAAACACTTTATTACTCTAACAACAAATACCCTTACTTAGGGGGATTAAAGTGTTTCATCCTTCATTAAGAATTCCTTTTCACCTAGCAATAGGGGGGGGATAAAAGGGAGCATTCTTGTATATATATATATATATATATATATATATATATATATATATATATATATATATATATATATATATATATATATATATATATATATATATATATATATATATATATATATATATATATATATATATATATATATATATTATTTTAAGGATATCTCATTAGTGTTGGAAGTAGGTATCCTTGTTCTCTTTTCCTTGTGATGCCACCATAGTCCTACGTAATCATCATAAGGAGGCATGTGTGGCCTAATTGTACATTATGCAGCCTCACAATTCCTTAAGGATACTATTCTTTCATTAAGACTAATCTCTCTCATAGATCCCTAAGGATACTATGTTTTCCTTAGGACTAATCACTTTGATAGATCCCTAAGAAGACAATGCTTTCCTTTAGATTGATCACTCTCATAGATCCCTAAGGAGACTATGCTTTCCTTTGGACTGATTATTCTCATAGATCTATAAGGAGACTATGATTTCCTTAGGATAATCAATTTCATGGATCCCTACTAAGACTATGGTTTCTATAGGAATGGTCCCCTTTTTACAAATTCTCTAAGGAGACTAGGCTTTCCTTAGGATAAAGCACTTTGTGTGCTGAAAATATTTCAAGGTAGAGTTGAATAGAATTTAAAAACTTGCTAGACCATCAATTCAACTTTTACATCAAGTTATCTTCTCTCCTATAGATCACCTAACATAACACAACTTTCTAGACTGTTGGATTTGTTGGCTCTCTCTCTTTCCACACTTTCATAGCTTTACTATTCAGTTAGATAATGGAGTGTTGTCTTGTAATTGGTGTATTATCTTTCCCTTTCTATGCGACCATTTGTGATCTCACAATATCTTTCCAAATGTGATGCTATTGGTGGAGTTGTTTTCTCAATTGAGGTCTCTTTAACTAGTTGATTTTTTATTTAAAAATAATAGTACTAACCCATTTTTGGTGACTTTTGTTGTATTTTCATCTTTTTTGTCTTTTGTTTTGGTGCCCTTGCACATAGTGTTTTTAGTTAATATCCTTTATTTGGGGGCTTGTATCCTTAAACTCAATGATGTCATCTCTCTATAGTTTTCCCATGATCATTTCCCTCCCTTTCTCTACCTCTCTTTTCTTTTACCGTGAGCATGAGATGGAATCATACTCCCACCAAAGTGGGGGATAAATGTATTATTCTAAATAATAAAAAGTTATAATTATATGCTCAATTAGGCCCTATTTTAGCATGATTGATCTCCCACATTAATTTACAATTTTCTATCTCTACACTGATAATAATTTTTTCTTTCTTTCCATCTTCCTGACTCCAAATCCAAATTGTATCCTCTTTTGGATGCCAAAATTACCCTCTTCTCAAAAAGAGGGTGTTAAAACCTCCCTCCTCCCTATATGTTTCCTTAAGATTATAATTGGTAGCTTCTCTCATTGGATTAGTGGGATTTCTAAATTCTCGTCAACTTCCTTCAAGTTTTGAGCCTTGAAATATTGTGAGAAGTATAAAAGAAATGTATATCTCCTCATTTTGGTAGTCATGATCAATATTGAAGAGATCTACAATTTCACATTAAATAATTCTCAAGAAAGATCTCAAGCATTCTAAGGTATTGTTTAAGGCAATCTTCTCCACAAATCAAGATTACTTCCCTCACTGAAGGTGAAGAAAATGATTTCACCACCAAGGAAGAAGATAATAATTCAGGCATCCATCTACATACATTCAAGCATCCAAATTCATTAAAGAATTCAAGTCTTCAAATCTTCAAGTCATCTCTCTCTTTCCATCAAACATTGTAGAAAACTAAAACATCCATTATACAAGGTTTTATCTTTCATGATTTCCTTTTGGGCTTTTGCGTGAAGTCAAAGCTAATGCATCAACATACTTGATCATATTCCAAGAAGAATTTACATTGTCAAGGTATAATACACTTTATTTTTATATCTAGTCTCTTCTATATGACATAACACTTTTATTTAGTTTATTTTATTTTTAGGTTGATTCCAAATAAAGGTTTGACTAAGGAAAACCCCTCTCTACACAAGAATTTCCCATTTTTCTATGTGCAGGTATAGGTAGAATTCACACTGGCTCAAATTTGGAAATAATATATAGTTGAGTTCAGTCAATAGTATGGGGAAAAGACCGCAAAGTTGTCCTCTTTCTAGGAATAGGATACCAAGACCACCCTCTTCCCTCCAAATCTGCACCAAACTAAAACCATGGGTTAGTATTTGTTGGCTAAAAAAATTTGTAAGTCACTAAAACCAAAACTTACAAAGTTGTGACTTTAGGAAACATTCATGAGATTTATCTCTCCTCTCAGAAAAAAGGGTGGATCTCTTAATCAACCCCTCTTTTTTAGGAATGATTTTACAAACAATGACTTTCAAACATAACAAAAAGGTCCTATTGCTATGATAATACTTGTGGCTCAGGCGTTATCATAAGAACAATACATGAGACAAAAATCTACTTATATATTTTATGAAAGAAATACAAGAACCCAAAGTCTCATGCACTTGTCTCAAATTAGGGTTTACTAACTAGAATAACCAGTAAGGCAAAAAGTATCTTACTGGAAACTCTCAAACTTAATAAAAATACCTACAATTGAAGCCCAAAGTCTTCAATTCTAAGTAATTTCAGCCACTACAAACTATAACAATTTATCCTCCAGTAGCACAAAGTCTTCAAAAGTTCAAATTATCTCTGAATGCAATAGGCAGCTCAAAGTTTGCACAATTGAATTCAAATCCCTCTTGAGAAAAACACCAAACTCACAATCAATATCTAGAAAATGTCATCACATAACACCTTGAATCAACACAAAGTTTGAAACTAAGTTACTACTTTTATTGAAAGCAATTCAAGTTACATCTAAGCTCAAAGTCTTAGAGTGAAAATATAAACTAGCATAATTTTCTTGCATTGCCCAAAAGATCAAAATTACAATGAAGGTACCTCCTTTATATAGGAAAAGAGTGGAGAGAAAGGTAGACAAAGAAGGGTAAAACCCTTAACCACCTTGAATTATTCCCTAGCTAACTAACTTTGACTTATTCAATGCTACAAGGCCTAGAGCACTTGCAACCTCATTACATGTTAAAGCTTTGCACGTGATAATATCACATGCAATTATATCTTATTTTTTCATTATATGTAATATGTCAATTACAAACACATTACAAAAATATTCTAAGTATCTAACAAGACACAACACTTATTATGTCATCCTTCGTTGGTCTTCATGTTGCTATAGGATGCTTGATGGTTGATATTCTCCAGTTTGGTGAAAGAATATTTAATTGGAATAGGAACCTACATCCTTGGTTTTCTTGTATCATAATGGTTGTTTCTTGAAAACCACAAATTTTTTCTATCTCTATCTTGAAAGAATTATGTTTTATTGTAGTCTTTTTAACTTTTCTATGGAGAAAGATCCAATCTTCTTATCCAGTTTGTGTTCTAATTTTGATTCACTTGATTCCCTCAAAGTTGAATTTCTCTTAAGGGTGGCCTTTGAGATCTGCTATGGGCTTCCCTTTCTCTTTGTATCTTTTCTCTTTCCTAATGTTCCAACATTTCTCTAAGCCCCTTTTCAATTCTTTTTTTTTCTCTGTCAAATTCAATACCAACTTCCTCCTCTTCCTCCAAGATGGCCCGAGCAAGTATATAGTGTGTGTCATCTTCTCTTTGATTCCAAATGAAAGCCCCTAAGTATGAAATGATATCTTCTTGCCTTACATTTATATTCAAACATGGTTGCACAACTAGATAGTTAGCATAGGAAGGAAACACCATCTTAGATCATTCTTTTAGTTTTGCCTCACGTTCCAGCGTTTCTTGATTCTCCCTTTCAATCCTTTCGGCCTTCTTGTTTTTTTTCTAGTGTTGGCTAGAAATTCTCCTGACATGGCAATATGATATGCCTAAGTAGTTGCCAAAACATGAGTACATAATGTGATGGATCCATTGCACTTTTTTGGATGCACAAGTGTGAGTCTTGGGATTTTTTCATATGGAGTATGGGTGGAAACTTTTTAGACAACTAATGAATGCATGTGTTTGAGCTCAAAATATGTTCTTATATGATACAAAAACCCAAAAATCAGTTTTTGGAAGGTAATAACATATGTGGGAAGCAAGCTTTATGTGTGAAGAATGCATGAAAAATGGGCAGCATAACATCTACTTATAATGAATTGTTATGTTTTCATCATAAGAAAATGTGTAAGCAACCACCATCATGAATTTTAAGTCATGTGGCAGCAATATAACAAGCACGGATGGAGTGGTGTAAGAATGAAAGTGGGATTTTTTGGATGCAAAATCAAGTTTCAAAGTGAGCTTTCTTTCCTTGATAATTTCATTCAAGAACAAGGTTTTTTAATCTTGATTGCATATGCAAGCAAGATGAAGCACTTGCATATGCAACTTGGAGAAATGAAGACGGAATATAAAAGGAGCACATATCAAAAAATAAATGCAAAATTGAAAATGAAATGAAGAGATTTGCAAAAAATGAAAGAACAAAGAAATATTACCTCTTTTCCACAAAAACCAAAAGAAGAAGTCTCTTCAAATCTCTAGGCAAAATTTGGAATAAATCCAAAAAGGTTTCATATTTAGAAATGATTGAAGCAAACAAACTTATATAGATTTCAAATCTTGACTCAATCTTCTAAAAATGAATTTATTTTAGAGTCAAGATTCATTTCTTTCCATGTGTGGGAAGCAAGAGGATTAAAATGCACAAGAATAATAATCGTATTGACTAAATCAAATGCAATGTGCAATGGAAACCAAAAACAGCGCCTAGGGCATCAAAAACAACTTGGAAAGAATGATAAAAAATCTCTAAATGAAATGTAATACCCAAGAACTCACCTTAGAAGCAAAATGCTTAGTTTTGATGAAGAAAAATGTCCAAATATGGGATGTTTTTTAGCAAAAATGTGCCCTAAATAGGTTGTTTGGAAGGCAAAACACATTCAAAACAATGTTCTTTTGTTATAAAAATCACTGCCCTTGAGTTATGCAGCCAAAACACCTAAGTATGAGAGGCAAAACATGATTTTTAAACTCCAAAACACATGCATTTTTTCCCCCAATTCACCATCCAACTTCAAACATTCAAGAAGAAAAGGGAAAAAGCATGTTTTTAAAATGAGAAAGCAAGTGCTTTCTCTCCTAAAATCACCTCCCTTAAGCATTTGATCTTGAACACATACAATGGTAAGTAAAAAACACTTTTTGGTATCAATAACATGTGTTATTAACTCTAAAATTGCCACCATATGCATTTTAAAGCCAAACACAAGGTATAATAAGCTTAAAATAGGTTTTTCAAGTCAAAATCATGTGTTATTAAGTCAAAAATTTCCACCCTCGGCCTTTCAAGTGAAAACTTAAGGTAAAACACATAATAATAGGCTTTTAGGAATCAATAACATGTGCTTTCAACCCAAAAATTGTCACCATGTGCATTTAAAGAAAATTGCCTTATTTGGAGAAGTAATGACAGGTTTTTAAATATCAATAACATATATTTTCACTTTTAAAACATCAAATACATAGAATCTGTGTTATTGAGTTAAAAATCCCCACCTTTATGTCTTGAAATCATTATTCAAGTTAAAATCCTCAATAATAAGCTTTTAAAATGCAAAAGCATGTGTTATTGGGTTCAAATTCCCCACTTACACATGTTAAGTTACATGTTTTTTAATTTAAAACATGCATTTTCTTTTAAAAAGTCCACTTTTGTACATTTGGGACTTATAATTCATTAATAGTGGGATCTTAAAAGTGATTTGCATGATGAAGATATGCAATGTGAAATAAAAACCCTACTTAATTACATTTAAATTGTCTCATGCAATTATATTTATATGTAACTATAGTTTTTAATAAAATAATATGCAATTGGACTGTAAAAATCCACCCTTGCATTAAAACATTAAAAACTATAGTCAAATAAAATAATAACTATCAGCGAGCGGGATGTGGAGGCAACGGTCGAATCGACTAGGTGATGGAGGTTTTGGTATGCACAATGAGACTAGCTTTCGAGTCCCATGGAAAGATGGTAAGTGTAATGGCTCTTCCCAAGAGAGACCCCTATTTGGTCGACATCATAGATTTTGGCCCTTTAATAGGCAATCCCAACCGAGCTTCCAACCCAAGTTCATCAGTTCCATTTGAACAGATTGTTGGCCAAAAGCCCATAACCCTCCTCCTCAGAGGAAAAGGAATGGCAGGGGGTGGGGAAACTAGTTTAAATATGGAGGTACTGAGAGCGGGAAAAACAATCCTTGTGAGTTCCAAACTATTGTGCATAAGTTTTGGAGACCAAAAATGCCAAAGCAGCAATCTAAAGATGTAGGCCATTCGGCTGAGCTCCAAACTTGCTCCCCTGTAGCTAAACTGGTAATTGAAAATGTTTTTTATGGCTTTGCTTCCTCTGTTTTGATAGATAACATTTAATGGGTTGATTCTTTTCTATTCTCAAGGATAGATCTTTCTTCATTAAATGGTTTGGTCCTTGGCTCTAAATAGATAAGATTAAAAATTGGTGTGTTAAGATGGATGGGAAGGACTGGATCCTTAAAACCCTCCCTAATGGTTTTGTTCTAATAACATGCTCTTCAAAGGAAGATAAGGAATGGGTTTTGAATAATGGACCCTACATCATTGAAGGTAGATGCCTTTATATTAAGGACTGGTCTCCTAACTTCAATCCCTTTCAAGAGAAAGTCTCTAAACGGCTAGTGTGGGTGAAGTTGCATGGTCTCCCATTGGAATATTGGTCGAAGGATACTCTACAAGTATTGGGTAATAGTCTAGGCAGAATAACATCTACTTATAATGAATTGTTATGTTTTCATCATAAGAAAATGTGTAAGCAACCACCATCATGATTTTAAGTCATGTGGCAGCAATATAACAAGCACAGATGGAGTGGTGTAAGAATGAAAGTGGGATTTTTTGGATGCAAAATCAAGTTGCAAAGTGATCTTTCTTTCCTTGATAATTTCATTCAAGAACAAGGTTTTTTAATCTTGATTGCATATGCAAGCAAGATGAAGCACTTGCATATGCAACTTGGAGAAATGAAGATGGAATATAAAAGGAGCACATATCAAAAAATAAATGCAAAATTGAAAATGAAATGAAGAGATTTGCAAAAAATGAAAGAACAAAGAAATATTACCTCTTTTCCACAAAAACCAAAGGAAGAAGTCTCTTCAAAACTCTAGGCAAAATTTGGAATAAATCCAAAAAGGTTTCATATTTAGAAATGATTGAAGCAAACAAACTTATATAGATTTCAAATCTTGACTCAATCTTCTAAAAATGAATTTATTTTAGAGTCAAGATTCATTTCTTCCCATGTGTGGGAAGCAAGAGAATTAAAATGCACAAGAATAATAATCGTATTGACTAAATCAAATGCAATGTGCAATGGAAACCAAAAACAGTGCCTAGGGCATCAAAAACAACTTGGAAAGAATGATAAAAAAATCTCTAAATGAAATGTAATACCCAAGAACTCACCTTAGAAGAAAAATGTTTAGTTTTGATGAAGAAAAATGTCCAAATATGGGATGTTTTTTAGCAAAAATGTGCCCTAAATAGGTTGTTTGGAAGGCAAAACACATTCAAAACAATGTTCTTTTGTAATAAAAATCACTGCCCTTGAGTTATGCAGCCAAAACACCTAAGTATGAGAGGCAAAACATGATTTTTAAACTCCAAAACACATGCATTTTCTGCCCCAAATCACCATTCAGCTTCAAACATTCAAGAAGAAAAGGGAAAAAGCATGTTTTTGAAATGAGAAAGCAAGTGCTTTCTCTCCTAAAATCACCTCCCTTAAGCATTTGATCTTGAACACATACAATGGTAAGTAAAAAACACTTTTTGGTATCACTAACATGTGTTATTAACTCTAAAATTGCCACCATATGCATTTTAAAGCCAAACACAAGGTATAATAAGCTTAAAATACATTTTTCAAGTCAAAATCATGTGTTATTGAGTCAAAAATTTCCACCCTTGGCCTTTCAAGTGAAAACTTAAGGTAAAACACATAATAATAGGCTTTTAGGAATCAATAACATGTGCTTTCAACCCAAAAATTGTCACCATGTGCATTTAAAGAAAATTGCCTTATTTGGAGAAGTAATGACAGGTTTTTCAATATCAATAACATATATTTTCACTTTTAAAACATCAAATACATAGAATATGTGTTATTGAGTTAAAAATCCCAGCCTTTATGTCTTGAAATCATTATTCAAGTTAAAATCCTCAATAATAAGATTTTAAAATGCAAAAGCATGTGTTATTGGGTTCAAATTCCCCACTTACACATGTTAAGTTACATGTTTTTTAATTTAAAACATGCATTTTCTTTTAAAAAGTCCACTTTTGTACATTTGGGACTTAGAATTCATTAATAGTGGGATCTTAAAAGTGATTTGCATGATGAAGATATGCAATGTGAAATAAAAACCCTACTTAATTACATTTAAATTGTCTCATGCAATTATATTTATATGTAACTATAGTTTTTAATAAAATAATATGCAATTGGACTGTAAAAATCCACCCTTGCATTAAAACATTAAAAACTATAGTCAAATAAAATAATAACTATCAGCGGGCGGGATGTGGAGGCAATGGTAGAATCGACTAGGTGATGGAGGTTCTGGTATGCACACTGCGACTAGCTTTTGAGTCCCATGGAAAGATGGTAGGTGTAATGGCTCTTCCCAAGAGAGACCTGTTGTGGTTCCACAACACACGCCCCATTTTGGCCACTTAGCCAAATGGGGACCCCCTTTTTTTTTCGCTTTTAGTTTCTTTGAGGGACCCTTATGGTCGATTTGATTAGGCACCCAATGAGTCAGATTGTGGGCCCGTGTGCTCCCGATAGTTGGATGTCAATTGAGTCAACTTTTGATTTTTTCCCTTTTCTTTTCTTTGCCTTTTTTTGGTGTCTTTTCTTTTTGTGTGTTTCTTTGAGTTAGTTT
Source organism: Chamaecyparis obtusa (assembly GCA_027943335.1). NCBI lineage: Eukaryota > Viridiplantae > Streptophyta > Pinopsida > Cupressales > Cupressaceae > Chamaecyparis > Chamaecyparis obtusa. The sequence continues at coordinate 678,746 of BSBK01002085.1, read as the reverse complement.
TTTTTCTTTCCTATAGACTTGGTTGCTCTAGTTTAATTTCATGTTTTCAATAAAGATTACTGACAAAGCATCCTTTGTGGTTGTAGAACTGAGAATCTCAATGTGGCATGTTAGGAACTGACGAGTTAAGAGGAATTCTTCAACGGGATTGAATTGCAGTTGTATGAAGATGTTATGAAATGACAACACAAAAGTTGGATGCCATGAAGTTGCCCAAGGTTCAAAGTTTGAGGTTCGAAGTTCAAAGTTCAAAGTTCGAGGTTCAAAAGTTTAAGGTTTGAAGTTCAAAGTTTGAAGTGCAAAAAGTTCAGAGTTCAAGTTTTTCAGAGTTTCGGAGATTGGAAAGGCCAAAATGCTGAAATTCCTCACAACCCCGGAAGACCGAAAAATGTTGTGGACTTAGCCATTTTTTCAAAAAAGAAAAAAAAAAAAGAAAAGAAAAAAAAATTCGGAAAAATTTTTGGACTTGGAAAATTTTGTCTTCCTATTTTTTCAGCATTTTGGCCTTTTCAGCATTTCGGAGGAAAAACATTTTTGGAGGAAAAATTTTTGGACTTAGAAAATTGTTTTCCTATTTTTTCGGCATTTCGGCCTTTTTGGCCTTGTTGGCATTTTAGCCTTTGAGGCCTTGTCAGCATTTCGGCCTTTTCAGCATTTTAGAGGAAAAACATTTTTGGAGGAAAAATTTTTGCTTAGAAAATTTTGTCTTCCTATTTTTTCGACATTTCGGCCTTTTCAGCCATTTCAGCCATAGAGAGTTTTCGGTCACCAAGAAGTTCGACAACCCCGACAACTCCGACAAGTCCAAAGTAGTAGAGATAAGGACAACACTTAGCCAATTTTGGGTGATGAATTTTTTGGACCAAGTGTTAGGTTTTTGGCATTTTTTGGCATGTCCAAGAGTTGACTCCTGTTTTCTCAGAGATCACTACTTAGTCATCTGGGCTTCTTTCTTTGGTTCGTTTGGGCATGATTGTGGGATGTCTTTCAGTCAGGACCACGTAGAGCAGCTAAGGCTGATAATCAAGGGTACAAACAGGAAGATCATCAAGTGCATGCAACAGTTTTGGCCCCATTTTTGAGATATCTGATGCTTGATTTATGCAAATCTTTGTAATGCACGAGGTTAAATTTCATGCTGGGATAGTTTAGCTAAGCTTTAGAAGTAGTTTATTTAATGCAAAGCTATAGTTGAGTTTTACTTTCAAGTTTTAGTTACAGCCAAACCCTAGCTGTGAAAATAAGAGTAGAGCTCTATAAATTGTAATAGAACAATGTAATGAAGGGGACTTAATCATTAATACAAGATATACAATTGGTGCTTCATTCATGGTGTGATTTTTCTACCGTCTATGCGAAATTTATGAATGTTTGATTTGCTCATTCTTTATTTCAAAGAGTTGATTGTTTGTTTGATGATTTCAAGTCTGCGACCTTTTAATTTGGTGTTTGCTAGTATCATATTGCTCTGTTGTGATGAATCCCTGAGAAGATCTTTCTTTGGTGCCTAAAGATTAACTTTTCTCATGTGTGTGTGCATTTGGAGTGGCTTTTTGATCTGATGAGTTTTGACTTATCTTACATCTGCATGTGTTCAAACTTCCGTCGATGATTGCATCCATTCAGCTGAAGATTGTGATATGATCTGATCTCTGTTGTGTGGGTTTTCTTCATCTTCTCAGTCATTTAATTTGCATGGTGGTGTGATTGCTAGCATATGTCGTTAGGTTTCTTTCAACATTTCCCTTCAAGTTTCTTGTTACCTTACTCTTTCTAACCTTCTTTGCAAAGTTGCTTTCAATAGGGTAATTTAAATTAGTATTGTTTTCATTTCTTAAATCTGAAAATTGGATCAAAAAAGAGATATTGTGGAATCCTAAAGTCTGTTTTGCAGTCTCCCTTAAGAGAAGAACCAGCAAAGGCCTCCTTGATAACAAATTCACATTTGTCTTCCGTTAAGCTATCCGAGTAGTTGAGACCCAGCCTTAAGGAACCTTGAGATTGATTTCATCAATCTTCCAAGAGGGGAAGTTACTTGCGCAAATTCCTAGCCATTGTCCTCGTGTAAAAATGATGCTCAACAAAAGTGGCGCTAGGAGGGCATGAACCAAAAGGTTTTTCAAGTTATAATCACACTAAACAAGTTGGATGTCAGAAAAATCTAGCTTCAATGGATAGTCTGTTGTGTATATCGGGAGGTCTCCATGAGATTCCTCTACATGCACATAATAGGCTTCCTTTATTCTTTTCGAATAATGGACAAAGTGCTACAAATCATGTAAGGACTTGCAAGGATCTAATGCTTTTTCTCAAAATTGAACATGAAGATGTTGGTTGCAATTTATTTGTCAAGACATTTCAAGGTGTAGCACTTCGATGGTATGAGAGACTCCCATCCAATTCTATTTGCTCATAGATTGAATTAAAGGATTTATTCTTAATTCAATTTGATCCCAATGAGAGTTCACAAGATTCACTATTTTATTTTGCTGTTGTAAGAAGGACACCTCAAGAGTCTATTGCCCAATTTAATCATCGATTTCTTCTCATGTATCAAAGGGTTTAAGATTTGGAAAGGATGGTGCATGATTCAATGTTAAAAGAGCATTATTTATGGTGTTTGGATGTCTCATTTGCACGCACAATCAAATCTTTTGGTGAGGTTACTACCTTGCATGATGCATTCAACAAGGCTCTTTTCTTGGCACGATGTGGATGTGATGTTACAAATGGTACAAATGGTCCTGATGGAAGTTTCAATATGCAATTGATTGAATGTTGTCAATCATTACAGCTCTATGTCGACCTGGTGAATACATCAAATCAGCTACAATCATCTCATTCAACCAATTACAACATGCCTTCTATCCATATGATGCAATTAGCTAATCAAAAGAATCAGATCAATCACTTTTGAGATTATATTTGGTGTCAAAATTCCCATGATACAACTTTGGACACAAATATTTTGCTGCCCAATGATTCTCCTATAGAGATCTTGTCATATTCTTACTATACTCCATTGCTCAATCCACCAAAACATGATGATACTTCAAATGGAGAGCTTGTTGGTCAGTTATATGAGCGTGATAAGTTGTGCAATAATGAAAGTGAAATGATCCTAAATGCTAATTGTAATTTAGAATGCAAGTCACCAAGTGATTTTTTGACAAAAATCAGTCATGGGATAACAAGAAATGATGAAAAAATCCAAGAGGATGAGAGATATTCAATGCTACCCCAGAATTATTGCCATAAAGAGAAATAAGTACAAAATATTTGTCATCTTTACAAGGTAATCCTGATGTTACTTTTGATGCTGAAAAAGATTCACATGATAAAGACACAGATAATCATTGTTGGGTAGATATTCCACTTGAACAAAGTAGACTGGATGAGAAGTTCCAAGAATTGGGTATTCCTATGTCATTATTAGATTTTTCATGGATGGAAGGATGTAGAATACACCTCATGGATCAGCATTGTGAGATGGACTGCCCTATTTTCCTTGGAAAGATGGACTTCTATTTGAAGGGAAAGATGACTATTGAAGAGGTATTAATTCCTATAGCAGATCATTGGGATAGTCAATCAAAGGAAGAAGAAGAAGAACATGATCAAATTCATGAGACTTTGGAAGATATGGATTTTCCTAATGAGAAAGATAAAGTGATTGACATCCAAGAAAATGAGGGTGAGAAAATTCCCAATGATGAGGAGAGTGAAATCATAAATATTTTCATAGACATCTTCATGAAAGATGAAAGTGGAAAGGTCTCTTCCCATGAAATCATAAGTGATGATGCGCTACCCTTTTTGAATGCTAATCATGATGGAGCCCAAGTAAAAGAGATATAAGAAGTTCAAGAGGATGATCATGAAAAGGAAGATGATGAAGATGAAAAATTGTTCCTTGAGGTAGAGGAATCTCAACATTTACAAAACAACAAACAAGATGACTCTCAGTTTTTCTCATCAGGGGAGGTAGACAAGGTTCTTGATTTGGTATCATGTTTGAGTAAAGAAATGTCCATTTATGGGTATTCCATGCATATATCAAACCTTGTAATAGCCAATTCATGTAGGATTCATCCGTTTGAGATACATTCAGAGGTAAGTTGTCTTGAATTCTTGTTAGCTTGGGAGATCGCCTTAGAAGGTAAGTACAACTTTGAACATGTCTCTTTGAGGCATGAGCGAGAAAATAATTTGAATGTTGATTCTAACAATTCTTGCAATTTTGAAGACATGCTTCTGAGTGAAATTCTTAGTCCTAATGAGGTCAAATGTGATGATTTATTATTTACGACTAATGATAACTATAACAGGCATCACAATTTGGATGATTTGCATTTTGAACCTTGTTGTAATGAGAGGTATAATATATCACAGATGAATATGTTTTCTAATGGTGTGCACGCACTTTAGGAGGATGGATTGGTGTACCATGAGATAAGACCTCCAGAAGAAGAAATCACATTGAGTGAGTATATGCCCATGGCTAGGAACCCACTAAACCAGGTTGTATCTATCCATTATCCCTTGCTTTTTGATGATTTTCAGTTTGAATATGATAAAGGTGAAAAAACTTGTTTGTGGATTAATCATGATTATGGAGAGTTGCCACAACTTTTGATTTTATGTGATTTGTACCCAGAATTTGAACATGAATTGTCTAAATCTTATTTTTCTGAGTACAAAGATGAGTTTGCATTCCTTAGAACTATGTAGGGTGCATTGTTGCTATTGCATGGAAAGAAAAATCAGTTAATAAGAAACTCATATGCTTGTTGTTCTAAGTTTTTTGTATATAATTTAACTTTAGTTGTAATTAGGTATGTGTTAGTTTCCTTTGTGTTTTAGTGGTTAAGTGTTGTTTTGTTAGTGGGTCAATTTCGATCCTTGTTGCTTGAGTGTTTTTTCTTTTTGTTTGTCAGTTTGGGGAAAAGAGAGTTTTTGTCAAGGCTTTTTCCTGACAAGTAGTCCACCCCACATGGTCTTTGATAGGAGGCAGAGGTATTTCTTAGTCAAAATTTTTAAAGGAATTCATCTTGCAAGAAATTGTATACATGGATCATGGATGGTGATACCTTTCACTGGCATTCAAGTTGACATTCAAAGTCGATCATCCTCAACACATTACACACTTTAAACATGATACTGTAGTTGTTGGTTTCTTGGGTAAGTGTCACTTGGAGTTGATTGGAGCCTATTGTAATGGGTGACCTCAGATCTCAAAACCCTTCTCCATCTACATCTTGACTTGAAGAGACAAAATCAAAAGGAGGAACGCATAAAGACAAGGTCAACAAAAAAAAGAAAAGTTCAAATACTTGGGTGACATAGCCTAATCGCTGCCTTGGTTCCCCCCCCAAAAAAAAGGGGAAAAAGAAAAGGAAAAAATCAGGAATGAAAGTACTAAGGTGGCATAGCCTAAGCGCTACCTTAGATGCTAAATTGAAGACAATTGAAAAAGCAACAATATTCAGAGTACAATGGCTCAAGAAAAGTCACCTTCCATGAAAATTATGTTGACTCTAAAGGAGCCCTCCAAATAATAAAAGAATCTTATATCTTGTCAGAAGATAGAGAAGGGTGATTTTAGCAACCTCTACCGGAGCTATGAATGCCTAACTGGCAGTAGAGCAAGGTTAGAATGAGATTGTGGAAGTTTATGATAGTAAGCAAAGATTGGCTCTAAGTGTTTCTCACCCATGAAACCTTCATCCAAAATGTTGAAGGAATGAACACACAGATGCACTCACTGGATGAAACAACAAAGGACTTCAATTTTGAAAAGTTGGTGAAAGAATATTTTCATGAATGGTGCTTGTGTTCAGTTTATTGCAAGATTTTTTTTTAGATAAAGTTTGCTGGTAAAGAAATGCCTTGGTCATTTCTCCTTTTTTCGGGGCTATTTGTTGTGGTTCCACAACACACGCCCCATTTTGGCCACTTAGCCAAATGGGGACCCCCTTTTTTTTTCGCTTTTAGTTTCTTTGAGGGACCCTTATGGTTAATTTGATTAGGCACCCAGTGAGTTAGATTGTGGGCCCGTGTGCTCCCGATAGTTGGATGTCAATTGAGTCAACTTTTGGTTTTTTCCCTTTTCTTTTCTTTGATTTTTTTTGGTGTCTTTTCTTTTTGTGTGTTTCTTTGAGTTAGTTTTTTTTTCTTTCCTATAGACTTAGTTGCTCTAGTTTAATTTCATGTTTTCAATAAAGATTACTGACAAAGCATCCTTTGTGGTTGTAGAACTGAGAATCTCAATGTGGCATGTTAGGAACTGATGAGTTAAGAGGAATTCTTCAACGGGATTGAATTACAGTTGTATGAAGATGTTATGAAATGACAACACAAAATTTGGATGCCATGAAGTTGCCCAAGGTTCAAAGTTTGAGTTCTGAAGTTTAAAGTTTGAGGTTTGAAGTTCAAAGTTTGAGGTTCAAAAGTTCAAGGTCTGAAGTTCAAAGTTCAAAGTTCAAAAAGTTCAGAGTTCAAGTTTTTCAGAGTTTCAAAGATTGGAAAGGCCAAAATGCTGAAATTCCTCACAACCCCGAAAGGCCGAAAAATGTTGTGGACTTAGCCATTTTTTAAAATTTTTTTTTAAAAAATTCGGAAAAAGTTTTGGACTTAGAAAATTTTCTTCCTATTATTTCAAAATTTCGGCCTTTTCGGCATTTCAGAGGAAAAACATTTTTGGAGGAAAAATTTTTGGACTTAGAAAATTGTCTTCCTATTTTTTCGGCATTTTGGCCTTTTCGACATTTTGGCCTTTTCGGCCTTGTTGGCATTTCGGCCTTTTTGGCCTTGTCGACATTTCGGCCTTTTCAACATTTCGGAGGAAAAACATTTTTCGAGGAAAAAAATTTTCTTAGAAAATTTTGTCTTCCTATTTTTTTGACATTTCAGCCTTTTTGGGCATTTCGGCCATAGGGATTTTTCGGTCACCAAGAAGTTCGACAACCCCGACAACTCCAACAAGTCCAAAGTAGTAGAGATAAGGACAACACTTAGCCAATTTTGGGTGATGAATTTTTTGAACCAAGTGTCGGGTTTTGGGCATTTTTTGGCACATCTGGGAGTTAACTCTAGTTTTCTCAAGGATCACTCCTCAGTCATCTAGGCTTCTTTCTTTGGTTCGTTTGGGCATGATTGTGGGATCTCTTTCAGTCAGGACCACATAGAGCAGCTAAGGCCGATAATCAAGGGTACAAACAGGAAGATCATCAAGTGCATGCAGTAGTTTTGGCCCCATTTTTGAGATATTTGATGCTTGATTTATGCAAATCTTTGTAATGCATGAGGTTTAATTCCATGCTAGGATAGTTTAGCTAAGCTTTATTAGAAGTATTTTATTTAATGCAAAGCTCTAGTTTAGTTTTATTTTCAAGTTTTAGTTACAGCCAAACCCTAGCTGCGAAAATAAGAGCAGAGCTTTATAAATTGTAATAGAACAATGTAATGAAGGGGACTTAATCATTAATACAAGATATACAATTGGTGCTTCATTCACGATGTGATTTTTCTGCTGTCTACGCAAAAATTATGAACGTGTGATTTGCTCATTCTTTATTTCAAAGAGCTGATTGTTTGTTTGATGATTTCAAGTCTACGACCTTTTAATTTGGTGTTTGCTAGTATCATATTGCTCTATTGTGACGAATCTCTGAGAAGATCTTGTAATACCCCAAAAATGGGCTATAAGTTCATTAATCTCCTACATCTACAAATCGAATGAAATCGACATCAAAGTCCTAACCTAAGGCACATCTAAACATCATCAAATCATAATTGATTATCTTAAATTCTGCATCGGGGAATATTCCTAGTAATATTCCTAATCATCATAATTATCTTAATTATCTTTAATTTAATGATTATTTGGCGATAAATCACATTTATCCTAAGTTTGATTAATTGAATATTTTCATATTTAATTAATTAGATTTAATATTTGCCACTTAATTGTGTAATTAAATTTAATTCTATCTATTATTAATTGTATTATTTAATTTTGACAATAAATCTAATATCATATGAATAATTGATTAAATTTTTATTTAATTAATTAAAGCAAGTTGTCATTATTTAATAATATAGTTTTTAATAAAAGTTTGATTAAATAATTGATTAACCCATAAATCAATTATTTTATTTTTAAAAGCAGTTAAGTTGGAAATAAATCACTTTATTATTAAATTAATTCATAAATAAAACATGCAAAATCATAAAAGCAGACAACTATCAATTATCAATTAAAGCTAAACTCTATTTTGAGTTAAAGCTTAGCTTTTGCATGTTTTTGTGAGTTAATTATCTTTATTATCAGATAACTCAAAAATCAACTTGAGTTATTTGAGTGATTTATGGCTTTTTTTCATGCACCTCCAAAGCCTTGGATTTCTATAAAAACAATGCTCAACTCTTCATAATTCATCTCTCAACTCATCTCTCAATCATCTCGCAAATTGCAAACTTACTCTACAGGAATCATAGCATATCAGATTTGGAGAATTTGCACAATTGGAGCTTGAAAGAATCCGCTTGCGAATTCAAAGCTTTGTGAGATCAATTTCAATTGCATAGTTTTTATATCTTAGCATAGAATTTCATAGTTTTCATATCATTGTTAGAATCTTCATTGTTAGATCATTTAGCATTCATTTCATATCAGTTTTCAATAGCATTCATAGCATATCAGTTTATCATTCTTATTGCATAGAAAATATCAAAAAAATAGCCTAATTGCATTCAATCTCATATCTAGATCAATTGCATTCAAATCCTTCATTTGGGTGTCGTCTAGGTCACTGATCTCGATTACAATCTGAGAACATTAATCTCGCACCTATTAGAAGGCAGTAAATCGCTTGGTTAGATAGTTTTCAATTTTGCACGATTTTGATTATCACTAACCTCTAATATTTTACTGAGTGTTGTGTCTACAGATCAGGTACAATTTTCATACACACATTTCTGGTGCCCACTGTGGGGCAACCTACCTTTGCATGCTGATTTTGATTCTTGGAGCTAAAACCCTAAAGTTTCAAAGATTTAATTTTATCTCCCAAACGGCTTGGATTTTTGGTCTAAAATTGTTTTTGTAGATTGGAGACATATCAAAGAAGCTTTGAAAAAAAATTTAAATTTTTTTGAATTATTTTGAATTTTTAATAATTTTTTTTTTTTTTATAAAAAATTAATATCTGACGCAAATCAGCATATTTTTCTAAAATTTTTACATTTTCAGAAAGCTCTTCAAATTCTACAGGGGTTCTATCATTTGTGTTTTAAATTTGGATGCAATTTAATAGCTCAAATAGTCAATTTGCAAAAATTGGTCTATTTTAATAAAACGGGTCTCTAGGGCACAAATGAAGAGATTTTTCTAAAAAATTTTCATTTTTGGAAAGCTCTCTATTTTTTAGTAGGGATCTCTATTCTGAATTTTTATTTTTGTGGCCAAAATTATATCAAAAAAATTAGATCTTGTTGACTAGGTCAAATGTAGTGCAAAAAAATTAAAATTTTATGATGGGTATGCACTTATTTTTCATATGATTCAATGCATGATATGAGTTGTCATTTGGATTAATTTATGATTATTATTGCTCCTAATAATTGATTTTTAGAGCTAACCCTATGGTTTTCATAAGTTGAATATATTTTGCATATCTTGTTTGCTTGTTTGCTTATTGGAGAGTTCGTCACTTGCTTGCATGGAAAAGCTCAACAAAAATTGTTAAAAATCAGGTAGAATCTACTAAGCGCGTTGCGAGGATCATGAGGTATTCTCCTTGTTCTGAAAATATTTCAATTTGGACTTAAAATAAATCTCTTATGTGTCAAGCTTGTGTGCATCTTTTCATGCTTTTGATCTATTTCTACACACTTGCATAATTTGATACTAGGTTGTGATCCCTTAAGGATTCATTAAGTAGTCTTAGAATACGTGTGATTGATCTTGATTTTTATCTTGGGTTATTGGACTCGCTAATCTGCCGGCCCCTCATTTCCACCCCGTGGTTGCAATCTCAGTGCCATAAAGGGGAGGGGTCAACAAGACAGAAGCATTAAGTGTTCCACTTGGCAACCCTTTTGTGCTTTTAGGAACTCACTTGTTTTCTAAGTTGTGGACTTGTTTTCAGCTTGTGTGAGGTGTTAAGTGTTCCACCTTGTAGACTCATCTCATATTTGCTTTAAGCGTTAAGTGTTCCTCTTTCTACTTTTTGGATGCTTTTGGTAGATTTCCTTTCGGGAATATATCTGTGCTCACATAGTAATTAGGCCCTATGAACACTATTCATGATTCTTGAGAGATTGGATTCCTAGAGAAATCTTTCTTGACGATAGAATCCTTGTAGGTAGGGAGGATAATTAGTTTTTTTTCACATTCAGCTTGGTTAGTGTGTCTTCTCTTATTGATCAACACATTCTCTCTCCGGAGAGGTTGATAGATCACGTGGGGTTGATATCACGAGCTTTGGTGAATCAAAATTGGTTAGTGTGTCTTCTCTTATTGATTGATACATTCTCTCCCCGGAGAGGTTGATAGATCACGTGGAGTTGATATCACAGACCTTGGTGGAACAAAACTTTGTTTTAGCATGTCAGATTAATCTGCTTGCTTTGTTTGGGTTAAAAGTGAAGAGGTGTCAAAACCTTGAATCTGGAGCCAAGTCCCCTTGTGGTATAAATTTGTGAGTCACCTTTAGAGAGGGTTAACCATAGCGGACAATCCCTTTACAGGGCAAACTGCGTTGATGAAACCTCGAGCGGTAATAGCCATTTTCGCCATGGTAGTGACAGCCGCTATATAAATGTCCTTGTGGAAGAAATCTCCACAGGTATGGTTCATTGTTGGGTTGTCAAATCTCCCTAGCAGCTCTTGAAGATTAAGTTCTCGGACTGTGTCAAAACCCTGGTGCGCTGGGATTGGAGTTCACCCCTTTGAATCATAAAAGTTGCAGAGTCAAACCATTACTAAAAACCCTAGAGAGGCCAATTTTTCACTTTTAGGTATATGTGTGTTATTGCAAAACTTTTCAGAACATACACAATTAGTACTCTCAGGGATTAGCACAATTTGGTCACTTGATTGTTCATGCGCAAGGTTGCTTTTGCCCTTGTTCATTGTTTTCAGACGTGCTTGGAATCACTTACTTACTGTTTTGCGTGTTTGTTTATCTACTTGGCTATTAAAAATGATCAAATCTGGTATAACCTTCAAAATCTGGACAGTACAATTTGCAAAAAATCCAGAACTAAAAACCTTAAATTTTGCAAAAATTGATGTAAAATCTTTCTGGAGTCAAAAGTCATTTCAAGAAGTCAAAAGTTGTACGAGTTTAACAACTGTCATTTCATTGCTACCCAACTGTCGTACGAGTTTAGCAACTATCATTTCATAGGCTACCCAGTGTCGTACGAGTCTGCAGAGTGTCATTTGAAAAAAATTGAGAGAGTTGTCAGAAATTGTCAAATTGCAAGATATCCAATGTTTCCAGCCTAGTTCCAGAATCTGTCAAAAATATCATTGTGTCAGGAACAGAGCAGTAGCTATTGAGCATTCTACCATTTTCCGAGTTTGATCTTTTGAATCTGATCTAGTCTTCTGTTTGATCAATTTGAGTCTTTTTTATCTCGTGTCAAAACCTTGTCATAACTATCAATCTTCAATCAATCTTCAAAAATAGACTAAGTGTTGAGAACTCGTGTCCGCTATCTTTTGGGTGATCTATCCCATACATCCAGGGCATAGTTTCATTCACCCACATCTCATTAGATCTTCAAAACTATCATAATCTTGACAAGGTTGCGCCATCCGATTTTCTCGAATCAAATTGTTCTTCAGTTGTCTTCGTCCTTTTCTTCTGTTTCATTCAAAGTTAATGGTGGAGACCAGAGCTTCTTCACACAAGAAATCAAAAGAAACATCTCAGAACTTATTTTTGACCAATACCCCAGGTCCAACTCTTGAACAACTCATCAAGTCAGGTATCTACGAAGACGACGGTCTTGGTAACTTTCGATTGAAAATTGGTTACATACCTCCTTTACCAACTCACAGAGGTAATCAACAAACTCCTCCTCAATCTATTCTAGGGAGCCCAAAAACTCCTATCATGTCTCAAGCAGGGACAAACCACGGTTCTCTAGGAGGAGGGTCCTAAGGACACCATTCTCAACATAATGCCAACCAAGAACCTACCCCCTCTGAAATCCATTGATGTCAGAATGACGATGAATTCTAGAGAATGATGAGGCATTTCTTGAAAGTGGATAGATAGGCATACTTTTTACAATTAGCCCAGGAAGGGGCTAAGCTTCCTCCCAACTTTAACGTTGATGATATAATCACACATGAGGAAGAAACTCCACTCATAGCTATGACAAAATAGATGCATGCTATACAAGTCAAATTTAACAATCTTAAGAAGGAGAAGGAACCCAAGGAGTTCTCCATGGAGGCCCTATGTCCTTTCTCGTTTGACAAAAACTTGTATATGCCACCATTCCCAAAAAGAGAGGAGATACCAAAGTATGACAAATATGACGGACACTCTAATCCTCAAGATCATGTCAGAGAGTTCTATACGCAATCCATGGAATTCATGCATGAACCGACTTATCTAATGCATCTTTTTCCTAGATCCTTGGGAGGAGCATCCATTCAGTGGTTTTCAAGATTACCTTCTACGATCAAAACTTTTGAGGAATTGATTAAATTGTTTTATCAACAATATTCTTACAATATTCAACATCTGGTCACCATGATCGATATCTGTAACCTCAAGCAATATCCAGGGGAATCATTCCTAACTTTCCTCAAGAGGTGGAGAAAGAAGTTCTCTCTATATGCTAGACAAATTCTTGAAATAGAGAAACTTGAAATCTTTATCAATAACCTTGTTCTAGAGCTCAATTATCCATTACAAATGCAAGATCATGTATCTTTTGATAAAATGGTGGATAATGCAATCAAGATTGAAAAAGTACTTGTCAAGAAAGGAGAAATCACACTTCAAAAGGACAAGTCTGAATCTGGATCTAGCTCTAAAGATAAAAACAAAAACTGGAACAAGAACAAAGGTATCGTCACTGATGGTGTTGTTGACACTATCCGCACCCCATCAAAGGCACCAGCCTACAATCTTACCCTTGGCACCAAAGCCATTCAAGCGTCAGAGCAAAAATCTACTGAACCATCTCCAAAGAAGCCATTCAAATGATGGGATAATAAATGAAAGTTTACTCCCCTGGGAGAATCTTTGGAATCTTCCCTGAGAACCCTAATAGCTGATAACATCATCTCTTTACCACCAATCTAAAACCCTGATCTGGATCCAAAACCATATTGGTGGAAAGATAATGCATTCTGTGCTTTCCATCGGACTAAAGGCCATAGAACTAATGGATGCTTCCACTTGAAGCATACCATTCAAGACTTGATAGATCAAGGGGACATCATGATCAATAATCCTACCAGCAATAATGATCACACAACATTTACAAAACCATTTCCACAACATGGAAAAGGAGTTTCCACTTCTCAGCCTAACATGGGGGCAAAAGTCAACTATGCCTACCCTGGAAACAATGCTGTCATCAATATGGTTGAACCATATCTCTCTGAGAGCTGCAATGTCATCATGATTGTATGAAGAGATAGAAATCATTCCTTGGCTAATGCGGTTACCAGATCACAAGCTCAGGCTCATCTGAAAGGACAAACACCAAGTTCATCTAATGTCCCTAAGATACCTTTCAATCTCACATCTGCTTCTAAATAGAAGGTTGCCTCGAAATCTTCCAATCCAAAGGATACAAGACCTACATCTTACAGCATCGTCCAACAACTCCAGCATACCAATGCCAAAATCTCTATGTTTGAGTTACTTCGAATATCTCCAGCTCACAGAGATATCCTAGACAAAGCTTTGCTCAGCTCTAATGTTCCTGATGATCTAGATCTAGATAGGTTCCAGACTATGGTTGGTCATCTAACATCTCCGCAATATATCTCATTTTCAGAGGAAGATGACAACTCCCTAAGTCACCCACATAATCAGCCCTTGCACATAGAAGTCTTGATCCAGAACCATCGATTCAAATGTGTGTTGATAGATGGGGGCGCAGGCCTCAACATTTGTTCTTACAGCTTAATCACATAGTTGGGATTCTCAGAGATGGCTATTGATCCTCGAAAGAAGATCACCATAAAAGCCTATGACGAACAAGAAAGAGCTTCTAAAGGAACCATTGTCTTACCCATCCGAGTGGGTCCGGTCATCAAAGATACCACATGTCAGGTTCTTGATCTACCATTGGCTTACAATATCCTTCTAGGGAGACCCTGGATCCATGAAATGCAAGCCATCCCTTCTACGTACCATCAATGCTTGAAATTCCCCTATGAAGGGGTAGAAGTTACTATCCCAGCAGATCTGAGTACAACTTGCAATACATTGAAGGAAAGTGCCGATAAGCTTGTACCTAATAACAGAGAATCTTCCATCAAGCAACAAAATGTAGCTTCCACATCCAAGATGGAAGACATTGCTAAAGAGATCAATATCAAAGAAAATGGGATGGGAGAATACACTATAGAGCCAGTCTTGTCTCTGACATCTCTCCCTATCTCGCCCAAGTCATATGGACAATCTTTGAAGCAATCTAAATCAGAACCTAAGGAACCTATGGAAGCATACAAAAGAAATTTTGTGGTGGAGCAAGTATCCAAACAAGAATTTGAAGAAGATGAAGCTATGCTTGCATGGCTGTACAAAGATGATTCTGAATCCAAAATTGTTCAACCTAGTGAATCTATAGCACCTACAATCCCTTCTAATTCATATGGTCCAGGAAACAAATTGATAGCCAAGATGGGATATTCCGGTCAAGGACCTCTAGGAATTAGCGGAAAGGGTCTTGTGACACCCATTTCACATATTGGTAGAGCCAACAAAGATACTAGTGGCTTAGGGTTTAAGAAGAAACCCTATCATCTCAAAGGTGGTTGTTCTCATGTCATAGAACAAATTGCACCAGGAGAACCCCTTCTTAAGAAAGAAGAAACAGAACCCTCTGATGATGATTCAGATAGTTCAGAACTCATCCCCTATGAAAAATTGCCTAAAGAGATCAAAGATCTTCTTGATGATAAAGATGATCCTATCAAAAGAATTAATGTAGTAGACACACAAGAACCTACTGTAGTGCAAGAGATAGTTGCACCACAAGAACCAGCCAATCTTGAAGGCAATCAAACTGATCAAGAAGAAGGGGGTAGTTATTCTAACACTGATTCCCATGAATATGAATTCAAGTCAGAGACTGAGGGTAATCCTTCTTGGGGTATTCATCCTGATTTCACACATTTTCTAAGATTTCCTAGAGATCCTGAATCAGAAGCTGAGTCAAATGACTATGAATGGGGTGCCATTCCAGAAGAAGATGAGCTTATCACAGAGAAATATATTGATGTTATTCACCAATATGTATCTCAACCCAATGTAGGTCTAGAGCGAAACAATGAACTTAATGTGTCTGATCCACCTATGGCTGAAGAGGACTCCCATGATGATGTTGAGCCTATTCACGAATTGAACATTTTGAGCTGTAATATCACCTTTGAACTTGAGCATCAGGTTAGGACCAATGATGAAATATCCACATCTATGAACACCATATCCCAAGCCTTTCCTACTTTAACTATCCAACACCCTGATCTTATTGACCGAACTTCCACGAACCCGAGCCATGGTATCTACACCTTTCCAAGTGACTATGCCCTTGCTTGTTACCTCAATGTAGTCGAGCCTATGAGGACTTCCATCAGTGAACTGAGCGTCAGCATGACCGAGTCGGACATCAAATATCTTAGTCAAAAAAATAAAAAGAAAAAGAAAAAGAGTTCTGAGGGTGAAAACCACTTTGTGGCAGTCTCAGAACCTACAAAAGTAAAAAGAAAAGACATATCTGAAGGTGAAAACCTCTCTGAGGCACCTAAGGATGAGATATTTGATGTCCTTCTGAGTCATTTATAGGATAGATCTCCAGTTTTGATTGAGCCAACTCAATCCATCAATTTGGGTACAAAAGAGGAACCACAATTGGTACATGTAGCACAATCTCTATCAGAAGAAGAGAAACAAAAATTCACTACATTCTTATCGGATAAAAAGATCAATTTTGCATGGAAATATTCAGATATGCCAAGATTGGATCCCAATCTCATTATGCACCATCTATCCATTGCTCCTGGGGTAAAATCGGTCAAATAGAAATTGAGAAAGATGCATCCTCATGTGGCCCTCTTAGTTAAAGTAGAACTAGAAAAACTCCTCAAAGCTAGATTCATCCATGTCATAGACTATGCTGAGTGGATCTCTAACATTGTACTTGTTTCAAAACCAAATGGTTCAATCAGAGTGTGCATGGACTTTAGAGATGTGAACAGAGCATGCCCTAAGGATGATTTTCCGCTGCCTAACATTGATATGATAGTGGACATGACTACGGGCTATGAAATGTATTCCTTAATGGATGGCTTTTCTGGGTACAACCAAATCAAAATTGCTCCAGAAGATCAAGAGAAAATAGCTTTCACATGTGCGTGGGGAACCATCTATTGGAATGTTATGCCATTCGGACTCAAAAATGCTGGAGCTACATATCAAAGAGCAATGACATCTATTTTTCATGATATGATGCATAAAACAATGGAGGATTACATGGATGATACCTTGGCAAAATCCATGATTAGAACTGAACATCTAACAGACTTGAGCATGATCCTAGACAGAATGGAACAGTTTAGTCTCCGACTAAATCCTAAGAAGTGTGCTTTTGGTGTCACTTCTGGAAAGCTCTTAGGATACATAGTTTCAAAGAAAGGCATTGAGGTCGATCCAACTAAAGTCAAGGCTATAATAGAGATGCAACCTCCCACAAATATCAGTCAAATGAGGACATTGCAAGGCAGAGTTCAATCTATCAGAAGATTCATATCACAGCTAGCGGACATATCACAGCCTTTTACAAAAATATTACATAAAGGTGTGACCTTTGCATGGAATGAAGAATGCGAGAACAACTTTAACCATATCAAGAAGTATCTATCAAATCCGCCTATATTGATGCCTCCTATTCATGGGAAGCCATTAATATTATATGTCTCCGCAATAGATACATCACTGGGGGCATTGCTAGCGCAACATGATGAAGACAAGAAAGAAAGAGCCATCTACTATATCAGCAGAACTTTGGTGGCGTATGAAAAGAACTATTCTATGATTGAGAAAGCTTGTCTCGCTGTGATCTTTGCATCACAGAAACTGAGACACTATATGTTAGCTCATACCACGCATCTAGTAGCAAAAATTGATCCATTGAAATACCTACTAAGCAAGGCTGCCCTCACCGGTAGACTGGCTAAATGGGTCATGCTTCTAAGCGAATTTGATATTGAATATGTTGAAAGAAAAGCTATAAAAGGTCAAGTTATTGCTGATCAACTAGAAGATGCACCCATGTTTGATGACACACCAATGCAAATGGAATTTCTAGACTCATCTATTATGCACCTCTCTTCTAGAGCATGGCGGTTATTCTTTGATGGCTCCTACACACAGAATGGATTTGGAGCAGGCATATTGTTCATCACTCCTCAAGGATACTCGATACCAAAAGTATTCAGACTAAAATTTCCTTGCACAAAGAATATTGCTGAATATGAGGCACTTCTCAATGGTATGAAAATGGCAATACAGTGGAGAGTTACAGAGATGCACATCCATGGAGACTCACAATTGGTTATCCACCAAGTCAATGATGTGTACCAAACCAAAGATGAAAAGCTCATTCCTTACAAGAGAATGGTAGATGATTTAAAGAAATACTTCATCTCTATCACATTTGAGCAAATACCCAGAATGGAGAATAAGGCTGTTGATGCAATGGTGACACTATCTACTCTCTTACAGTAGCCTGAACATGAGCTACGCTACGAGTTCCTGGTGGAAGCCCTATCCTATCTTGCATATGACTCCCCTGAAACCCGCATGATCTGCACCGTTGTAGGTTATGATTCATCCTGCTACAAAAATCTATTCTCCTATCTCCATGACCAAATCATCCCTGAGTCCTTTAACCATTTTGAGAAATGAAACCTTATCCAATCCGCATCTAGATATGTCATCATTGGTAATGATCTGTACAAACGAGGTCTAGATGGTACACTACTTAGATTTTTAGAATGGGAAGAGTCTCAACGTGCATTAGAGGAAGTCCATGAGGGTATATGTGGGTCACACTCAAATGGTTTAACATTAGCTCAAAAACTTATTAGGGCTGGGTACTATTGGCCTGAAATGGAGAAAGAGGCTATTAAATTTGCTAAAAACTGTCAACAGTGTCAAGTACATGGCAACTTGATTCATGCTCCAGGGAGACATCTAATTCCCTTTACTACACAATGGCCTTTTCAACAATGGGCATTTGATCTCATAGGCACTATCCATCCGCACTCTTCTAATGGACATACCCATATCATCACAGCTATAGATTATTTTACAAAATGGGTAGAAGCAGTTCCTCTAACACAAGCAACGGGGAAACGGATCTCTATGTTCATCCTGAACTACATCATTTGCAAATATGGGATCCCTCATTCCATAGTCACAGACAATGGGGGATAATTCAAAAATAAGGACCTAGATGACTTATGTGCCAAATTCAAGATTACTCAACATTGGTCATCTATCTACTATCCTCAAGGGAATGGACAAGTTGAAGCTTCAAACAAAAATCTCTTGAAAATCTTGCACAGAATAGTGAATAAAACAGGAAGAGACTGGCATCTCATGATCAATCCAGCTCTCTGGGCATACAGAACTAGTATCAGAACACCTACAGGAGCTACACCTTTCACTTTAGTTTATGGGTCTGAAGCGGTACTACCTATTGAGGTTGAAATCCCATCACTTAGAATCAGAATGCATGGACTTGTCACTGATGAAGACTACAGAGTGTCTAGGTTACAAGAACTTGAATTACTCGATGAGCATAGGCAAGCAGTGTATGATCATCTCAGAGTGTATCAGAAAAGAATGTCTAGAGGCTACAACAAGAAAGTCTGACACAAAGAATTTTAGGTTGGTGATCTAGTCTTGAGAGAAAATCCTAAAAATCAATCACATCGAGAACGCAAGGGGAAGTTCGAACCCAATTGGCTGGGTCCCTTTGTTATCACTACTACTTTTGGTTCTGGTGCCTATCAACTCTCAACAACTGAAGGAGAACAACTCTGAGAACCAATCAACATTCTCCATCTGAAGAAATTCTATGCCTAAGGCATTCAGTGCTTGGTAAATGTCCTGAAAAAATTTTAAAAATCAGAAAAAGTCCTGAAAAAATGAACATCTTGGTGAAAACCTAGCAATAGGCACCTTGATGATTCACAAAAAAAATAAAAAAATATCAAAAGTACAAAAAAATTGAAATATCAAAAATTCAAAAAAAATTGAAAAAAATGAAAAATACAAAAAAAAAAAGGTGCCTTGGTGAAAACTTGGAAACAGGCACCTTGGTAGCAAAAATAGAATCTCTACCAAGATGGTGAAAACCCGACAAACGGGTGCCACTTGTTCAAAACACTCCATCTATCATCACAATCTTGGTCTTTCCCAACTTTCAGTCTTGCTTTAGTTTGTACATATCTCCCGGTTTGTTTCAACATTTTCAGTTTTCAATAAGTCAGTCTGTACACCAACCAGCTCAAGCGTCTGTATCCTATCAATGTTTAACACTTGGGGGCAATCAATGTCATATCCTATGGTCTCCCATGTATCTTAGATGGATCATATCTAGTCAGAGTCCTTTGAAGCTTCATGTGAGTCAGTCAGTCAGTCTTGTCTCCAGAAAGGATTTTGCATCTACAACAATGCAATCAAACATCAAAACTCAACTGAAAATAATCTATGCTTTTTACATGCTTTTATCTCCTTGTATGCTTACTGATTCGCATTGAAATTTTTGCATATTGTGTCCCTTCGAGCTCTTCGATGATGTCCTTTATAGGATTTAGAGAGTGATGACTGGGGGCATAATCTTTTCTTTGTCTTCTACTTGTATGTGAAAATCTAACAACTTTGAAAATTTCGGATTGAAATGGTGTCCGACTGTAAGAGCCTCTATCTTGAATTGGATGGCCATGCGTACCTCGACCATTGATACCCAAAAAATTCAAGGAAGTTTGATCTAACTATTGTCTTTTTGAAGTGAATTCTTTCTCCTACTGTGAAACGCAATCTTGCCTAAGGATGTGAACGATAAAGGGTCACTACGGGTAATTCACATTGGATTTAGAATGATCTCTTGACTATTTGATGTGTTTGCCATGCAAGGCGTACTCAGGTCATCACAATGTTTATGTTTTGATGCTTGTACAAATTGCTATATCAAAATGGACATGATATTCAGGTCATCCTGGCGTTTGTGCCTTGGTGCTTATATCTAATCCAACATTTTGAAAACAAATCAATATTCATATGTCCATGGTTGTATAACCAGTGGGTGTTGTATTGATTCTTGCGCATACAAATTGATATTCATATGTCTATGGTTTCATGGCTAGTGGGCATTGTATTGATTTATCCGGTTACCTAAAAGTTCAATGATGATAACAAATCGACATATGATCAGTGACTAGGTCCTAGGTCTTAGGTTGCATTTCATTTTGCATGTCTCATTTCATTTTGCATGTCTCATTGCATTTTTCATCTTTGCATGATCTCACAATGACTAAATGAACTTCAATGCTTAAATGATTCTTCAAATCACATCTTCAAGTCTAACAAGAGCTGAATCTCACACGAAGGTTCCTCCAATGAAATAGCAAGTAGAATTCTTTTTCGGGATCAAAATTCAAATCTGAGATCATTCATATTATTAACTACTTGCATAATCGACCTTCAATCATCACAAAAATCTAGAATTCAACTTAACTGATTATCTTCCATCAAACTATCAAAAATTCAACTTGGTCAACCATGGTCAACTCATGGTCAAACCTAGTCAACCTTGGTCTCTAGGACCTCTAAACGATGTAGAATGCGCTCTTGAACGTGTATAACCACTTTTCCAATCAATTAACATGCTTCTAAACTATCAACGCTGACTTTTCTTGTCAGATTTCAATTTTAATCCCGAAGGGGGCATGGTATTTCACATCATTCAAAGTTTGTCAATCAAGTCTATCAATATCTTTCATCAGTAATCAAAACAACAACCATGTCTAGTTACTGATTCATCAAAAAAGACCTGATCGCTCGGGGCAAATCTATCATCACTTGGGGCATATCAGATTCATTAAGATCCATATCAATCTAGTATTCTCCTAATCTTGTAAACTATATCAATTTTTGCAACCATCAGATCATAGTGTTCTTTCCTTGGTTCTTCGGCAACTGAAGGATTTGAATGTGATACCTGCTAGTTCTGCTAAGACAATCGAGTCTAGAACGGGTCACTCACTTCTTCGCAATCCTAAAGTTTGGAATCAGGTGTTTTGGAGACTTTTTTGCAATCATAGGTTCATTTTCTGTTATAGTGAACATTATCTTTGGTCATTCAGGACCTATTATCTCCATATCAAATCAATATCAATCAGCTTCTGTCTCATATCAATTATCAATTTCAAACATCAGTTTCATATCTTTATCAAACACAGACTATCTTTGAACCACTGCGCTTCACACAGTAATTCAAAGAGGGGAAAAATGTAATACCCCAAAAATGGGTTATAAGTTCATTAATCTCCTACATCTACAAATCGAATGAAATTGACATCAAAGTCCTAACCTAAGGCACATCTAAACATCATCGAATCATAATTGATTATCTTAAATTCTGCATCGGAGAATATTCTTAGTAATATTCCTAATCATCATAATTATCTTAATTATCTTTAATTTAATGATTATTTGGCGATAAATCACATTTATCCTAAGTTTGATTAATTGAATATTTTCATATTTAATTAATTAGATTTAATATTTGCCACTTAATTGTGTAATTAAATTTAATTCTATCTATTATTAATTGTATTATTTAATTTTGACAATAAATCTAATATCATATGAATAATTGATTAAATTTTTATTTAATTAATTAAAGCAAGTTGTCATTATTTAATAATATAGTTTTTTAAAAATTTTTGATTAAATAATTGATTAACCCATAAATCAATTATTTTATTTTTAAAAGCAGTTAAGTTGGAAATAAATCACTTTATCATTAAATTAATTCATAAATAAAACATGCACAATCATAAAAGTATACAACTATCAATTATCAATTAAAGCTAAACTCTATTTTGAGTTAAAGCTTAGCTTTTGCATGTTTTTGTGAGTTAATTATCTTTATTATCAGATAACTCAAAAATCAACTTGAGTTATTTGAGTGATTTATGGCTTTTTTTCATGCACCTCCAAAGCCTTGGATTTCTATAAAAACAATGCTCAACTCTTCATAATTCATCTCTCAACTCATCTCTCAATCATCTCGCAAATTGCAAACTTACTCTACAGGAATCATAGCATATCAGATTTGGAGAATTTGCACAATTAGAGCTTGAAAGAATCAGCTTGCGAATTCAAAGCTTTGTGAGATCAATTTCAATTGCATAGTTTTTATATCTTAGCATAGAATTTCATAGTTTTCATATTATTGTTAGAATCTTCATTGTTAGATCATTTAGCATTCATTTCATATCAGTTTTCAATAGCATTCATAGCATATCAGTTTATCATTCTTATTGCATAGAAAATATCAAAAAAATAGCCTAATTGCATTCAATCTCATATCTAGATCAATTGCATTCAAATCCTTCATTTAGGTGTCATCTAGGTCACTGATCTCGATTACAATCTGAGAACATTAATCTCGCACCTATTAGAAGGCAGTAAATCGCTTGGTTAGATAGTTTTCAATTTTGCACGATTTTGATTATCACTAACCTCTAATGTTTTACTGAGTGTTGTGTCTACAGATCAGGTACAATTTTCACACACACAGATCTTTCTTTGGTGCCTAAAGATTAACTTGTCTCATGTGTGCGCACATCTAGAGTGGCTTCATGATCTGATGAGTTTTGACTTATCTTACATCTACATGTGTTCAAACTTTCGTCGATGATTGCATCCGTTCAGCTGAAGATTTTGATATGATCTGATCTTTGTTGTGTGGGTTTTCTTCATCTTCTCAGTCATTTAATTTGCATGGTGGTGTGATTGCTAGCATATGTATGTTAGGTTTCTTTCAGCATTTCCCTTCGTGCTTCTTGTTACCTTACTCTTTCTAACCTTCTTTGCAAAGTTGCTTTCAATAGGGTAATTTAAATTAGTATTGTTTTCATTTCTTAAATCTAAAAATTGGATCAGAAAAGAGATATTGTGGAATCCTAAAGTCTATTTTGCAGTCTCCCTTAAGAGAAGAACCAGAAAAGGCCTCCTTGATAACAAATTCACATTTGTCTTCCATTGAGCTATCCGAGCAGTTGAGACCCAGCCTTAAGGAACCTTGAGATTGATTTCATCAATCTTCCAAGAGGGGAAGTTGCTTGCGCAAATTCCTAGTCATTGTCCTCATGTAAAAATGATGCTCAACAAGACCCCTATTTGATCAACATCATAGATTTTGGCCCTTTAATAGGCGATCCCAACCAAGCTTCCAACCCAAGTTCATCAGTTCCATTTGAACAGATTGTTCGCCAAAAGCCCATAACCCTCCTCCTTAGAGGAAAAGGAATGGCAGGGGGTGGGAAAATTGGTTTAAATATGGAGGTATTGAGAGCGGGAAAAACAATCCTTGTGAGTTCCAAACTATTGTGCATAAGTTTTGGAGACCAAAAATGCCAAAGGAGCAATCTAAAGATGTAGGGCATTCGGCTGAGCTCCAAACTGGCTCCCCCGTAGCTAAACCGGTAATTGGAAATGTTTTTTATGGCTTTGCTTCCTCTATTTTGATAGATAACATTTAATGGGTTGATTCTTTGGCTATTCTCAAGGATAGATCTTTCTTCATTAAATGGTTTGGTCCTTGGCTCTCAATAGATAAGATTAAAAATTGGTGTGTTAAGATGGATGGGAAGGACTGGATCCTTAAAACTCTCCCTAATGGTTTTGTTCTAATAACATGCTCTTCAAAGGAAGATAAGGAATGGGTTTTGAATAATGGACCCTACATCATTGAAGGTAGATGCCTTTATATTAAGGACTGGTCTCCTAACTTCAATCCCTTTAAAGAGAAAGTCTCTAAATGGCTAGTGTGGGTGAAGTTGCATGGTCTCCCATTGGAATATTGGTCGAAGGATACTCTACAAGTATTGGGTAATAGTCTAGGCACCTTCGTTACAATGGAAGAAGCCTTAGACACAATAGATTGTTCACGTTATCCTAGAATTATTATGCTGATGGAGGAGAGTCATGAACTCCCTAATTTTTTTTCTTGGTTCTTTTGAGTTGGAATGGTGTCAACAAGTCATGTTTGACTTGGATGTTGGAGATCTTCCAGATCATTATTCAGATAAGGACAGTATTATGGAGAAAGGGAAGAAACTTGAAGCCAACCAGTTGTTGGATGATATTTGTAAAATAACTACTTTAAACAAAGCTAAGGGTTTGTAGGATTCCTTAAACTAGGAGATGCAGATAATGGATGAGAATAGGAGATTCTACCCAGGTCCTCTAAGTAATGATAGTGATGTATGGTTAGCAGATACCCTTCAGGAGGTTGAGAAGAGGCCACACTTAGGCAGTGAGGATAAGCTTGAATGGTTCTCTTGGAAAGTTTTTAAAGAGATCCTATCTATTCCTCTTCATGAACATAATGACACAAAGGTTACACTTCCTGTAGTACCCCGCCCATAGTTCACTTTTAGGATTCTTTATGTTTCAGTGTTTGACTGAATTCTTTTAGGTCACTTTTGATGTGATCAATTATTATGTTAATAAATGATGATTATGGATTTATGTTCATTGAATGTGTATCAGGTTATTGCATAGTCTAGATGATGATATCATTTGCTATTGTATTTATGTTTTATATTGATTTATGGTACTGATCCCATACTGGCATGTGTATGGTTATCTTGTGTTTGCATCTATTTGATGTGTTTGTTTGGTAGAGGACAGAGGCATAGTTACTCGCATAGTCGAGATCCACATGACCGACTGTACCCTATCATTGTCTGTTATATATTATTGTATGTTCATGCTTCATCTTGTGGTGACAAGTTCACAGGTACAGGGCATTGTCTTCCCTAAATTGGTAGGAGTGAGCGTGCCCACAAACATTCATCTCAATGGTAAAGAGGGGAGATAATACATAGACCCAAAACCCAAAACCTAAGCCTTATTGTCCTAGGATTGGACAAGTGTCAGTCTTACTACCCTACCCGAATTCACCTGGTTGGCATGAATCCATGGTTCCCTTCTCCTGAGTTTGTTTGATTTATTGTGTTTGATTTTTACTCTACATGATTCAGTTGATTTATGATTATGTGGGTGATTATTAATTTATTGATTATAGTTGAATTATGTTAATTTAGATTATTTTGTGTGAATATCAATGTTAGGTGCATAGTTGAATTTAATGTTTAAATTATGCTTCTAGGATTTAATTGAGGGAATGAAATTAAAGTTAATTATTTTAGTATTGGAAATTAATATTGATTATGTCCTAAGTTTATTATGATGAAATTTAATTAAAATCAAATAATTGATTATTTAGATTTAATTGAGTATTTTATTGAGAATTGAATTTTATTATGTTTGTGAGTATTATTAAATGATTAAATAATTAATTGCATGAATTCATGATGCATTAAGTATTTAATTTATTTAATAATAGATTTTATATTAACATGTGCTTTGTTGAGTTTGGAAGTAATTTGTTTGAAAATGTGACAGCTTGTCTTTAGGAGATTAAGTTGAGTTGTGCACAATTATATTTATTTTTAATTATTAATTAGTAATTTCTCTTAACAAAGTGGGAGAGTTTGATTAGGAGTTCTTTGTGAGTCATCTAGGGTTTTGCTTGATTGGTGGAATTGATTTCCAAATAGAGGGAGTTTGCATTCATTTTGCATTCAATCAGGTTGTTGGAGAATTTGGAGAGAGCTTTTGGGAGTTTTTGTGCTTTCTTGTGTTCTTGAGCTTTTGGAGATTGAGCTTGAATTCTGGGTAAAAGTTGTTTGCATTTGGATTTGGGATTTGCATGCACTGTGATTCAGATTCTGGAGGTTGAGATTTTCTATTGTCAGATCTGGGAGATTCAACATTCTACATACAATCTTATTTAGTGTCTAGCATTGGAATTGAGGTAGGGTTTTGAGGAACTTTCTTGTGTTTTTGTTTGTATACTTTCAACAATTTTCCATGTTTTATTTGGCTTATAGATTTAGATCAATTTTTTGTTTATGCTTTCAAATTGAGGATTAGAAAACTCATTAGTTTGTCATTTTATATTTTTATACAAACTTGGCATAGTAGGGTTATGCTGTCAAAATTTCGGGGGAAAATTCATCCTAGAACACTTAGAAAATGAAAAATTAATCTCTCTATAGTTAGTTCTATAGTATGACTGAATTAAATAAATGGGTTGTTAACAAAAAACCCAATTTGGGTGAAAATTCCTTATTCTGGGAAAAAAAATCCTTCCTCTATTAAAAAAATGACAGATAGAAAATAAATTACACCAGTAAATTATTTTGCATACAAATTGATTAAAAATTTCATTAGTAAATATGTAGATGTATTACAAATCAAATATATATTAAACAAATTAGGAGAAAAGTTAAATCTCATGTTTAAATGTGCAAAGGTTGGAATTTTCCCATTTGTGGAAATGTGCTTTATGGCATGTACATTTCCATTTTCAGAAACAGAGCCTTTAAAAAAAAAAAATTGTTGCTTTAAAAGAATATAATATCTTCTTTTGTCATTTTCGAAATTGCACAAGTTTTAAAAAAAAATTTGAAAAGGTTGTTTGAGTTAGAAAATAAAATAATTAATATATATATATTGCATTGCTTTTTGTTGGGAGTAAATAAAATTGTTTTTAAAAAAAAAAATTAAAAGTGAATGGGGAGGGGGCACGGATCCCACCCTGTACCCCATGACAGTTGGTACTGCTCTGCCAGTGATACACAGTACCGTCGACAGAACAGACCTGTCGGTGACACCCATGGGTGTCGTGCGGCAGGCCTGCCTTGCCGACAACTCTGTGGTCACTGTGCAGAGGGTGACCAGTGGGCGCGGGAACACAGGGGACCCCCCCACTTTTTTTATTTCTATTTTTTTATATATATCATTTGTTAATAAAATTTTTATTTTATATTAAATGTAGTTTGGTTAATATTTAATTTATTTAATTTATAATTAATTATATTATAATTTATTTAATTTAAAATTTTCTCAATGCATAATTTAATTAATCTATGATTTATTTAATTTACAATTTGTGTAATTCGTATTTACTTAATTTATAAATAAGTTAGTATGCAATTTAATTTGTTATGTTTTCTAATTTATTTTGTTCTTTTTAGATCATTTGTGGTTTTATCTAAAATAAGTAATTGTTATTTGTTTAGATTGAATTCATGGTATTAATTAAGATTAGACTAATTACCTTAATCATTGATTTAGATAGATGGTAATTGTGATTTCTAAACAAATATGAGGTTTGGGATGCTTTGGTAATAGGTAGTTTTTTGTGAGAAAATTTATAAATAATCAATCATTGAGATTGTACACTGTACAGTGAAATTGGGCTTTTATTCTGCTAAATCTATAGATCATCTTGTCTAGGGAATATTTCCTATTTATGATATTGTTATAGTGATTATGTTTAGATTCTCCTGTAGGGATTAATCATCTTAATGCATAGAATCAATTATGATTATTTTGGATTGCGTGTAATTATGGTTTAGTTTCAATTATTATGAATGTGAGTGTTGTATTCATTGTGCTTCATGTGTCTTCTTTTACAATATGGATTCTTGGGTACTAGAAGACCTAGGAGGATACAGAGGCTGGGGTATGTGTCAGATGTTCCTTTTTCAGTTATGTTTGGTGTGTGTGTACTTTATTTAATTATCACTCCTATTTGACCATTGGGCTCATGTTTTACTATATTCTGTTTGTGGTATCTCTGTAACCATATCTAGTTCTTTTGCGTGAAAATGGATATGAGGTTACGTAGTGGTATACTTGATTAGATCTAGGAGAGATTTGTGAACCTAGGGTAGTTTACCTAGACATGTAGTAGAAGGTGGCTTGTAATAAGCGTTGGGGCCCACGAGTGGCTGCCAAGATCACTTATTGTAAAGTTTCAGTAATCAAGTGATAACCTAATATAATTAAAGGGTATTTAATTGAACCTAATAAGATATAAGTCCTCGCCCATGCTTGAGTGCTAGTACAGACTAAGGTGGAGTTGAGAAGATGACTAGCCCCCTTTTAAGGGATGAGTTGGCATAGTTGATGACTTCATCAGTATGAGAGGTCATTGATACCTTGTATGGTCACTTGAGTGCTGGGATCCAGAGAGATTACCAGGACAAAACTCAAGGGTTAGACGTACATGATGACACCTTCCTATGCATAGTCTGGTTATTCTACATGTGTTAGTTACCTCTGGTTTAGTGAGTTGTACCTTTATCTTTATCATGTGTATCTTGAGTTAGAGTGCTTTTCAGGATCCTTCTACTTAGAGTCTTATCCTTGTTTTGTATTGGTTATCCGATTGGGGTTTGTGTTTATCTCCTCAGTACAGTGGGGTAGGCCTTTGTGGTTCTACATGGACGGGTGGTAGTGATTCTTTACCATTTGAGATTTGAAGTCCTGGTGTCGGTGCTTGATGGTGGTCCTGCAGTTGGTTTCCATATGATGCTTCATTGGTGTTTCTTTCATATCTTCTTTATTTGTTATCTTGTATTAGTGTATCGCATGTGATACCTAATCTGGACATTGTAATATCATAGTTAGATTTATTACTACATACCCTGTGATATGTGTAGTGGATGTAAGTTGATTTGGATATCATGGATGTCCATGAGGATTTTATTTATTATTATACCATGTAATTGTAATTATAAGTTATGGAATCTTTTATTGATGTTAGTTCTAGTTGTGTTTTGTTCTTAAGTAATTCTACATCATGGAACCCTTGAGTCTTGTAATCTGTGATGGATGTTGTATCAATGTGAGTAAATAGTGATTGCTTTCGCACTGTTGTTTATCTTATTTGTTAACTTTAGAAGAAAAAAAATTGTTCACCGAACTTAGTAGCATGTTTAGGTTAACTTCTCTTGGGTTCCCTTGCGGGGCATTAAATCTAGTATCAGAGTGAAGTTTCTACACTGGGAACTCTGGGTATGTATGCCTATTAGGTTTTGTATGGTCTAAACTTGAAACTAAACATAGACATATAACATTTTTCTTTTAGACCATTACTTTATGATTATGTTTTCTTTTGATTTGATTTGAGCTTTGATGAGAGTTGTTGTTGGATCTGTGGATGTTGTAGGAATTATGGCTGTGACTAGATTTGCTAGAGGTCATGGTAGAGGTCATGCTGGTAACCATGGAAGGGGTAGACAACCTAGCCCTTCTACTAGTGTCAGTGAGGAGAGTCACCAGCAACAGTCTAGGGGTCAACAGGGAGAGGATCATCAGGATGATCCTGATATGAGACAACTCTTGCAAGTGATTCTCAATCATCTTGGTCCTGAGAAGGTCAGAGTAGAGCAGGCTAGAGAGAGGTCTAGGAGTCCTCCTAGGAGGGACTTCATAGTTGATCCTATAGTTGTGGCAACTAACCACATGAGGGATCTGATGAGAGGGTGACCCATTCCCTTTGATGGGAAAGGCACTGGTTTAGAGGCAGAGACTTGGTTGATAGCCTTAGAGCAGATTTTTGCCATACATCCCTTTAGTAGTAATACTAAAGCCAGGTATA
The DNA here is from genome assembly GCA_027943335.1 of Chamaecyparis obtusa. Taxonomy (NCBI): domain Eukaryota; kingdom Viridiplantae; phylum Streptophyta; class Pinopsida; order Cupressales; family Cupressaceae; genus Chamaecyparis; species Chamaecyparis obtusa. Next base: position 648,719 of record BSBK01002085.1, on the reverse strand, counting down.
TGATTATGCAGCTTACAAATTTTGCAGCCATATGGTGGAGGTTAGAGGAGGAGAAGTTAGGGTTTCAGATAAACACTATCACTTGGGAGTTATTTCTAGAACACTTCCGAGAGTGCTTCCTATTAGATTAGTGGAGGTGACAGAGAGGAGATGAGTTTCATGATCTGAGACAGTTGACCCTATTGGTAGGAGAGTATGAGTGTCAGTTTTTTGAGCTCAAACAGTATGCTAGCTTTGGACAGGATACAACTCTCCTAGTACAACACTTTGTGAGGGGACTAAATGCATGCATCATTAGAGAGGTCCTACTATTTGAGCCTAAGACTCTTCAAGAGGTGGTCATTAAGGCCACCCTTACAGAGATGAATCTTGCTTTAGGTCATGATAGTCAGAGAGGTGTCTAGCCTAGTGGTTCCAAGGGGAATCGATCTTAGAGGAATGGGAATTTTTAGAATCCTTCTACCTTTTCGAAAGGTAATCAAAACCAGTAGAATAAGGATTTTCCCATGGTTATGGTGGTGGTTCTCAATCAGAGAACTATTGCGACTGGCAGCATAGTATGCGCAATCAGGATGATCAGCCCACTTAGAATTCACATCAAGATTTTGGCGGGGGTAGTTTTCAATAGCCCAGTACTCTTGCAGCAAGGAGAGTCTTCAAGGGGGATTGTTTCACTTGTGGCCAATAGGGTCATAAGTCATACGATTGTCCCTAGTTTTTAGCTCAACATTCAGGATAGAGGCCATTGGTTTCTAAGCCTATAGTGGGAGATGTAGGTAGATCTCATAGGGCCTTTGCAATAGGGAATGATCCTCAGTGTTTGAACCCTAAGGCAGGAAAAGGTCCGATGGGGCCTACTCAGTGATCTTTTGTTTTAGTTTTCTTTTCAGAGCAGCGAAATTTATGGGACTTACATCCCTACTTGTTCCAGGCTTCCAAGAGGAAGCCTAATTCTAGGGGGGCTGGATGTAGTACCCCACCCGTAGTTCTCTTTTAGGACTCTTTATGTTTCAGTGTTTGACCAAATTCTTTTAGGTCACTTTTGATGTGATCAATCATTATGTTAATAAATGATGATTATGGATTTATGTTCATTGAATGTGTATCAGGTTATTGCATAGTTTAGATGATGATATCATTTGATGTTGTATTTATGTTTTATATTGATTTATGGTACTGATCCCATACTGGCACGTGTATGGTTATCTTGTGTTTGCATTTGTTTGACGTGTTTGTTTGGTAGAGGACAGAGGCATAGTTACTCGCATAGTCAAGATCCACACAACTGACCATACCCTATCATTGTCTGTTATATATTATTGTATGTACATGCTTCATCTTGTGGTGATAGGTTCACAGGTACAGGGCATCGTCTTCCCTGAATTGGTAGGAGTGAGCATGCCCACAAACATTCATCTCAATGGTAAAGAGGGGAGATAATACACAGACCCAAAACCCTAAACCTAAGCCTTATTATCCTAGGATTGGACAAGTGTCAGTCTTACTACCCTACCCAAATTCACCTAGTTGGCATGAATTCATGGATCCCTTCTCCTGAGTTTGTTTGATTTATTGTGTTTGATTTTTACTCTACATGATTCAGTTGATTTATGATTATGTGGGTGATTATTAATTTATTGATTATAGTTGAATTATGTTAATTTAGATTATTTTGTGTGAATATCAATGTTAGGTGCATAGTTGAATTTAATGTTTAAATTATGCTTCTAGGATTTAATTGAGGGAATTAAATTAAAGTTAATTATTTTAGTATTAGAAATTAATATTGATTATGTCCTAAGTTTATTATGATGAAATTTAATTAAAATCAAATAATTGATTATTTGGATTTAATTGAGTATTTTATTGAGAATTGGATTTTATTATGTTTGTGAGTATTATTAAATGATTAAATAATTAATTGCGTGAATTCATGATGCATTAAGTATTTAATTTATTTAATAATAGATTTTATATTAACATGTGCTTTGTTGAGTTTGGAAGTAATTTGTTTGAAAATGTGACAACTTGTCTTTAGGAGACTAAGTTGAGTTGTGCATAATTATATTTATTTTTAATTATTAATTAGTAATTTCTCTCAACAAAGTGGGAGAGTTTGATTAGGAGTTCTTTGTGAGTCATCTAGGGTTTTACTTGATTGGTGGAATTGATTTCCAAATAGAGGGAGTTTGCATTCATTTTGCATTCAATCAGGTTGTTGGAGAATTTGGAGAGAGCTTTTGGGAGTTTTTGTGCTTTCTTGTATTCTTGAGCTTTTGGAGATTGAGCTTGAATTCTAGGTAAAGGTTGCTTGCATTTAGATTTGGGATTTGCATGCATTGTGATTCAGATTCTGTAGGTTGAGATTTTCTATTGTAAGATCTAGGAGATTCAGCATTCTATAGACAATCTTATTTAGTGTCTAGCATTGGAATTGAGGTAGGGTTTTGAGGAACTTTCTTGTGTTTTTGTCTGTATGCTTTCAACAATTTTCTATGTTTGATTTGGCTTATAGATTTAGATCAATTTTTTGTTTATGCTTTCAAATTGAGGATTAGAAAACTCATTAGTTTGTCATTTTATATTTTTATACAAACTTGGCATAGTAGGGTTATGCTATCGAAATTTTGGGGGAAAATTCATCCTAGAACACCTAGAAAATGAAAAATTAATCTCTCTATAGTTAGTTCTATAGTGTGACTAAATTAAATAAATGGGTTGTTAACAAAAACCCAATTTGGGTGAAAATTCCTTATTCTGGGAAAAAAAATCCTTCCTCTGTTAAAAAAATGACAGTTAGAAAATAAATTACACCAGTAAATTATTTTGCATACAAATTGATTAAAAATTTCATTAGTAAATATGCAGATGTATTACAAATCAAATATATATTAAACAAATTAGGAGAAAAGTTAAATCTCATGTTTAAATGTGCAAAGGTTGGAATTTTTCCATTTCTGGAAATGTGCTTTATGGCCTATACATTTCCATTTTCGAAAACAAAGCCTTTAAAAAAAAATAATTGTTGCTTTAAAAGAATATAATATCTTCTTTTGTCATTTTCAAAATTGCACAAGTTTTTTTTTAAAAAAATTGAAAAGGTTGTTTGAGTTAGAAAATAAAATAATTTATATATCTATATATATATATATATATATATATATATATATATATATATATATATATATATATTGCATTGCTTTTTGTTGGGAGTAAATAAAATTGTTTTTAAAAAAAAATTTAAAAGTGAATGGGGAGGGGGCACAGATCCCACCCTGTACCCCACGGTAGTTCGTACTGCTCTATCGGCAGTACACAGTACCATCGACAGGACAAACCTGTTGGCGACACCCATGGGTGCTGTGCGGCAGGCCTGCCCTGCCGGCGGCTTTGTGGTCATTGTGTAGAGGGTAACCAGTGGGCGTGGGGAACACAGGGGACCCCCCCACTTTTTTGATTTCTATTTTTGTTTTATATATCATTTGTTAATAAAAAATTTATTTTATATTAAATGTAGTTTGGTTAATATTTAATTTATAATTAATTAAATTATAGTTTATTTAATTTAAGATTTTCTCAATGCATAATTTAATTAATCTATGATTTATTTAATTTACAATTTGTGTAATTCGTATTTACTTAATTTATAAGTAAGTTAGTATGCAATTTAATTTGTTATGTTTTCTAATTTATTTTGTTCTTCTTTTTAGATAATTTGTGGTTTTATCTAAAATAAGTAATTGTTATTTGTTTAGATTGAATTCATGGTATTAATTAAGATTAGACTAATTACCTTAATCATTGATTTAGTTAGATGGTAATTGTGATTTCTAAACAAATATGAGGTTTGGGTTGCTTTGGTAATAGGTAGATTTTTGTGAGAAAATTTATAAATAATCAATCATTGAGATTGTACACCGTACAGTGAAATTGGGCTTTTATTCTACTTAATCTATAGATTGTCTTGTCTAGGGAATATTTCCTATTTATGATATTGTTATAGTGATTATGTTCAGATTCTCCTATAGGGATTAATCGTCTTAATGCATAGAATCAATTATGATTATTGTTCAAGCTTAGAATTGTTATCTTACATCAAGCATTAAGGCTAACAACAATTCTATCCTTACAATGGAAACATCTCCTAGCTGAGGGTAGACTATGAATGAAGAGGAATCTCCAGATTCTAGGCCGGTTCCTATAAAATATGGAATATCACTTTCCTGGTCTGCAAATTATTGGGAAAAGGGAAAAGAATACTATAACTAAAAAGATTAGGGTGATACACCAATGAATAATTCAGGCTTCTTAAAAAGATGAATTTCAATCTTGACTCACAAATGAATACTTTAACAATCTGATTCTTTGTTCAACATATAGGTTAACAAACTCACGTTATCAGGGTTCTACCACAAACAGCTTGGAGAATTAACAACATACATTTCTCATGCAAGGCCTAGGGGTAGCTAATTTTCTTGAGAAGGAATAGAATTTCATTCACTTCCTATAGATAATAACCAATTTAACATTTGCTAGAAAAAATGAAACAAGATTCGATATTGAAAAAAACAAGTACACAAAATGGGAGTCAAAAGAATCTGGTTCATTTCTTCAAAAATCTGACAAGATGATTACAAAAATGGCATTCAAAGCACCTAGGAATGATATGTTCACTAAAATGCCCTCTCTCCAAAATCTGCAACCCCTAATTGATCATCAAAAATAAATTTTATAATCAGCTCTAGCCTCCAACTCTAAAATCTAAGGTCCTCAATCTTAGCCTAAAAGTGTGCCTTTAAATATGTCACTATATTGAGTTCCTCAAACATGCCTCTCTTCCTAAATTTTTGGCCTAAAAATATAAGGAATTAATCCTTTTACAAATAAAATATGCCAAAAACTATACAAGGGATTAATATTAAATAAAACTTAATACTAATTGCACAACCCCTGAACCCTAACTCTTATTTCCTAACTTAGATAAAAATCTAAGTGCGAACTATTGCAAAGTGGAGAAGTCAACATGACCCTCAATCCACTTGCAATGCTTTTGAAAGAGCCGATGAGGATAAGCATGAAAGGTGGCATGTTCAGTTTTCGAGGCTAGAGCTAGCACTGTCATGCATTGAATGCCCTCTCTGCTTGGCAGACTCCAAAATAGTTATTCCATTTTCTTGGCATGTGTGTTTGTTCTCTTGAAGCTTCTTGGAGAAAACTCAGGGAAATGAAACCCTAAGCTTCCTGTAACTATGAAGGAGCTCAGCTTTGACTATGATAAACTTTGACTGCTGCTGGAGTTGAGCCTTCATCTGCTACTTCTTTGTGTGCATCTTTGATAGAACTCGACATTTCTCCATCTTTCCATCAGTGGACTGTAAGTTATCTTTGAATTCCCTATTGATTCTTTTGCAATGGAATACAAAGAATAAGCATGTGTTTCTCCTTGTTAACTATTTGTTCTACTGTTGCTTTTGATATACTCATAATTAATGAGTTATAGTTGTATCTTTGTTTTCAATAGTCAAACTTGTTGTTTCATTCCTTTACTTTGCATTACTGAAGGTTCTCTTTTATTAAACTCAAGCCCATATCATGCTTTATGACATCCATTGTTTTGTACCTCTGTTTGAATTGTTCCTTAGCTTTCATCTTCTTCTGCTATAGCTTCTCACCACAGCTTCATGGCTTGATGCATTATATTTGTTGTTCCCCATTTTTATATGGGTTTGATTCAATATGGCTCTATGCATTACTGAAGGTTCTCTTTTGTTGAACTCACTGTTGATTCTTTTTTATTTTGTACATGCGGGTTCAAAAGTTTATGAACCCAAACTTTGTTCACTAAAGTTCACATGCCATATGTAGTATTCACTATTGTTTATCTTACCATACTATGACTATTATCATGCCGTGAGTTCACCATGTTGTGATTGTTTATCACCTGAGACTGAGATGGGTTTATGACTTACCAACATCTGCAGGTTTGAAGTGTCGTTGCCTTCATTGATATTCTCTATGCCTTTATTTTGAAGTCATTGTTGTTATAGACCAAGGCTTTCACTGTGACCAATGATGTCAATCTCGAATGTTTGACTGTTACTAATAATGTCAACTATATTATTAGTAACAGTCAAACATTTGATCTCCTTTTGCTATATGGGTTTGAAAGTTACTTGCTTATAAAACAGTAACAATCACTATTTTACTATTGTCATTTCATTATTCTTTTGAAACCATGACTGTTACTGGTTTATAAACAAGTTCAATAGTTACTTAAAAGGAAAATAATCCCTTTACATCTTAATAACTGGAATAGCAGTAAGCAATTTGTAGTCATTTTCTAAAATTGTCATAGCAACACACTTCTCAATTGATGAAACCTTGAATTCTTGTCAACTGCATCTTTATCAATTTTAGCATCAGCCTCAGCATATTCTGTTGATAACATAGAGAACCCAAATTGTTGACTCTCTTTTGCTAATGTGAATAAAACCTTGTGTAATTAACAGCTATAAACATGATGAGTTGATGAACTCTCTGCTTTACAATTCATACATGATGAGTTTGGCTATGCTAAACAGTTGCTCCAGGGAACCATGAAAACACCTCTTAATGACTCACTAAAGTTGCAAGGTTATGAATGAAAGATGTTTTAAAGATATAATCTATTAAAACACAAAACCATTACATCTTCCACTCATAACCTTCGCAAACCTTAGAAGGTGATTATGAATGAGAGATGCTCAACACACTTTCTTATTTCCACAGTAGATAAGTACTTTGTCCTTTATGATATTCTTCTACTGGTTACACATACTCTATTCCAGTTTGTACATGTTTTTCATTTATGTTCAGCTTGCATCATGTAGCTTTGTCCACTGTAAATAATTCACATTGATGTTGAATATGCACTTAACATGATAAGTACAACAAGATGAAAATGTTTATTTACTATTAATGAAGTTTGAGCATGGGCTAATGACATCCAAAAACATTAGAATGTTTAACTAATGAGGTTTGAACACGGGTTCGTGACACTCAATAAAAACAAACTGTAAACACTTTATGATTTTATAGCTTAATCTTTAAGCACTCTTCTGTATTCAGCAAAAAACATGTTTATGATTTGAAAATATACTTAGGAACAGTAAGGACATATTTGTACCAGTATTTATGCAGCACCATTTTTATCTTAAACTAGAAAGTTGGCAATAGTTGGCATTTCTTGTAGCATTTTTTTGTACTCAAACCAACTCGATCCACATCTTTGACAATAACTGAATATGAACACTAGTTAGTTTTTATTTGCAAGATAATCTGTTAAGCTCTCAAATAACATCATTATGAAATACATTATCTAAAAAAGGTTTCTCAGTCTAGAAACATACTAAGTCCCTTTAATTCAGACACCTGGTTAATAAAAAGGACAACATACACCACAATGATCATTAGTAGTAAAAGGTTTCATGTATGAAACAAGTCCCTTTAACACTACCTTGTAGTGAGTGTCAGTGTACATTTCCTTATTTCATTTAATTTTCCAGATTGATGCAGTATTGAAAAATTGATTGCTACAGTATGTTATTTGATTCTCATGTATTTCTTAGATCCATCAGGATCTAATCATTTTTCTTTCTTTCATGCGGATGGAGACCTTGAAGACTAGAGACCTAAATGCAGATGAGGACCTAAAGATGAAGACCTAAATGCAAATACATAGCAAACAACTAGCAGACTCAAGGACAAGACAAGGCAATGCATGGGACCCCTATTCCATACTTCAATCTTTCTTTTCAATTCTGCAATGTACTCTAAATATTGAATTGAAATATGAGACAAGAAAGGACATTTGTATACTACATTCAGTATGAATGCACAATGTAATGATCATTGATAAATTTTAAATTTTGCAATACTTGATCAATACTTAGAGTACAATAATGACATCTAGAATGAATGCAATAACGACATGTAAATTAACAAAACCTGCAAGGTAGTGTTAAATAGACAAACAAATGCAACCTTTTCCTACTTATGCTTATTGTATTGTATGCTGTATTTTTGAGTAACAATTTTGATGACTTTTGCTGGATGTCTGCCTACTAGACATGACCTGTAGGCTTATCATAGGGTAATAGAATTTAGGAAAACTGAACCATGAATGCAACCTTTATTGAAAATGAAAATGCATCTAAACTAGACTCAATGCAACCTAGAAACCTAGTGCTTGGACAACACTTATTAAACTTTGAAAAACTGAAACAAACCTAACCCTCAAATAAAATCTTGAGGTGTATTCCATTAATTGGAATCTGCAATTCTTCTCCTTCAATTGTGGACAACTGAAAAGCATTGTTGTCTTTACATGTTGTTATAACAAAAGGGCCTGACAAAAAATTATCAAATTTATCATGCTGCCCTGGCCTGCTCTTTAGCACATCCCACTTGAGTACTAAATCTCCCTCTTTAAATTTTCTAAACTTAGCTTTCTTATCAAAAGATCTTTTAGTTTGTGCTTGCCTAAGTTCCATTGTATCCAATGCTTTTTTCCTTTCCTCTTCAAGCTGTAACAAATCAACATACCTAAATTTAAGGGGATCTTCTTCTCCAAACAACAACATTTGATCAGCTAGCTGCAAGGCTGGAAATTCAGTGGAAACTGGCAATCTAGCCTCTTTACCATAAACTAGGACATAAGGGGAATTCCCAATTACCTGTGTAGGTGTAATCCTATCCAGCCACAAGATTGCCTTCAATTTGGAATGCCAATCCCTCTTATTTTCCTGCAGAGTCTTTTTGATATTTCTGATTAGATTTTTGTTTGTAGATTCTGCAAGACCATTACCCTGAGGATAATAGTTTGAAGAAGTGTTTAAGTAAATCCCATTCTTTACAACCCATTATGTAATAGCTAAACCAATAAAAGCCATAGCATTGTCAGAGATAATTGATTGAGGAACTCCAAACCTAGTTGTAATATCTTCATAGAATTTTAACACAGCAGGTCCAGAAGCATCCTTTAGTGCAATAGCTTTGGTCCATCTTGTAAAATAATCAGTAGCAGTTAAAATCCATTTATGACTTGCACTAGAATTAGGATTGATAGGACCAATAAAGTCCATTCCCCACTTAGCAAATGGTTGATCAACCACAATTGGTTTTAATGGTAGTGCTGCCAACCTTTGTTTACCTAAAAAAAGTGCACATTTCTGACATTTTCTAGCCCAAACATGAGCATCCTTAAATAAATCAGGCCAATAATAGCCTACCCTTAGTATTTTCTAGGCTGTAGTTTTAGGACCGAAATGTCCTCCACAAGATCTATCATGAAACTTAGATAATATTCTGCTTTGATCTAGTGAATCAATACATTTGAGAAACATTCCAGAATAGTCTTTTCTATATAGAACACCATCAATAAGAACATAGGGAATAGGTTGTTACCTGTAGTACCTCCTTTTTGCCTTATCAAGATTATTTGGACATTGTCCAGTTTGCAAGAATCTGGTCATATCTGACAACCAAGTCATAGGATCATTAAACAATACAATATCACCTTGTAAGTTTTCAGATTCTTTAGATGCTTCAATCCATTCTTCTTCTTTTTCCATTTGTGCACAAAGGCCTTTGCCTCTAACCAGCTTAGTTACGTGAATCTACACATCATACTCCATAACCCTTGTTATCCAACCAACTCTCTTCTCATTAACATCCTTGTTCAACAAAAACTCCTTGATGCTAGGATGAGCAACCATTAAGTGCACTTTATTTCTAGCAATTAAATGCTTAAACTTCTCCAAAGCTTTAATAACAACAAGTACATGTTTTTCAATAAAAGTGTACCTTCTCTCATAATCATCCATACCTTTGCTAAAAAATGCAACTGGCTGCTCTCATTTTTCATCATTCTTTTGAACCAACATAGCATAAATTGTGTCAGAACCACCATAGGCATAGAAAATGAAGTCTTTAGTAAAATCAGGATTAACAAGAGTAGGGGCTGAAGACAAAGCCTATTTAATCAATTCAAAATTCTTCTTTCCTTCATCAGTCCAGCTAAAAGGAATATCCTTTTTAAGCATTGTGGTCAATGGTTTTAGTAAATTTGCAATATCAAGGATAAACCTCCTTACGAAGTTAATTCTCCCAATAAAACTTTGCAATCCTTTCTTATGTTTAGGCAATGAAAGCTCCAGAATTGCATGAATTCTTTTAGGATCAATTGTTGTTCCCTCCTTAGACACTTGGTATCCTAAGAGTTTTCCCTCATCAACTACAAACATAGATTTCTTAGGATTTAAAGATATTCCAAATTCTCTACATCTTTGCAATATCTATCTTAAATGATCAATATGTTGATTTGCAACCTTGTTGTAAATTGTCACATCATCTAGGTATACTAGAACAAACTTATACATTAGATTCTTAAAAGCCATGTCCATTGCTTTCTGAAAAGTAGCTCCAACATTTGATAACCCAAATGGCATTCTTTTGTAGGCCATAGTACCCCATTTAGTTGTAAAAGTTGTTTTAAACTGATCAAATTCTTTAACTAAAATCTGATTATAACCAAAATATCCATCTAAGAGTGAGAATCTCTCAGATCTTGAAACATATTGTAAAATCCATTCCATGGAAGGAAGAGGGTGTCTATCTTTCAGAGATGCCCTATTAAGGTCTCTAAAATCTACACAAAGTCTTATCTCTCCATTCTTCTTCCTTACTGGTACCAAGTTAGAAACCCAAGATGTGTGCTTAATAGGAAATATAATACCACCATCTAAGAGTTTTCTCAGCTCTTTTAGAATTAATGGCTCTAATTTGGGGTTTATAGGTCTTTGCTTTTGTCTAATTGGCCTAGCATTAGGTTCCAATTCTATAGTATGCTGAGTTAATTGGGGATCAAAACCTTTTAGATCAGAGTAATCCCATGCAAAAACATCATTATATTCTCTAAAAAGATCAATAAATAGTTCTTTTTCTTTAGGAGAATTTATTTTACCAACCTTCAACTGCTTATCTCTGAAAATTTCCACTTCTTCATAACGATCTTCTTCAATTAGCAAGCTGGTTTTACCCTTTCTAAATTGGTCATCAGAATTAAAAGTTGATTCCAAGCTTACTAATCCCTTTGGCAGTTTATTGGTTTTCAATTGAATAATCTGGTCTTCCATTTGCTGAATATTTTTGTTATCTCTTAAAGCTGAAAAACCATCTGTTTCTATCAAAAAACTTAGGATATGTTCATCAGTATTGAAAACTTGCCAATAAGTGTCATTATCTGGAATGGATGGCCTGACAATTATCTTAATATGTGACCGGTCTGAAATTATTCCTTTATTTTCTATTATTGCAATATGAGCACCAATACCAGCCAACCTATCAGCATGTATATTTTCCCTTCTAGGAATTGAAATTAGGTTGAAAGCATCAAATTCATCTAGAATATCAGAAACTCTAGATTTATACATCTTAAGAAAATCATTTTTAATAGTATTGATGTCTCTCACCTACTTAACAATAAGCTCGCTGTCACCAAATGCTCTCAAACATTTGATACCTCTCAACCTTTCCCATTCTAATCCCTGGATTAAACTTTCATATTCAGCCACATTGTTAGAACATAGAAAAGACAACTTAAATGTAGCATAAAACTTATCACCATTAGGTGAAACCAACATAACCCCTGCACCAACTCCATCCTTATTCCTTGACCCATCAAAATACAAATCCTAAAGCTAGTTAGATACATCAAATTCAGATTACGGGTCTTTAATCAAATTAGGAACTACTGAATCAGATTCTAAAATCATGTAGTTTCCAAAACCAACATCAAACATGTCATCATTTTGTTCATTCCTAGTAGCCCATTCATCTAGAACAATATCTGGATATGCTTTAGTTTGAGTATTATATGCTGAATAATTATGAATTTCATCTCGATCCATGATCACACAACTTGCATTGATAGGACTTGGATTATAAGGCTTATGTGATTTTTGGCCAATAATTCTAATTTTATGGTTACCTTAGTACCATATCTAATTTTGAAGTACAAATGTGACCAATCTGATGAAAAATAACCATCTATTTTGGCTGTGAAATCTCTAGACAGACACATAGAAAAATATGTTGGTAAATCAATAACATATATGTCCTGTGGAATTGAAAAATTTGGGCAGGAGTGCAGGGTCAAACTTGCATTTTTAATAACTCCTAAAGTCTTAATAGAAGTTTCGTCCAGCTAGACTACACCCTTCTCAAGTGGCTCATATTTTAAATTCAGTGAATCTACCACTTTTTTAGGCATAACAGTACTGGTTGCACCACTATCCACCATGTAATTATGAACTAATTTATTTCCAATTATCAAAGACACATAAAAAGGAGGAGGCTTTTCATTTGCAGATTTCTTACCTTCCTTTTCTGATGTTTTTTGTATATTTGACAATTTCTTGTCAGTAGTTGCTACTGTCTTCTCAACATTTGCAGCCTTCTTAAATTCTGGTATTACTGGTTGTTGAACTTTAGCAGGCTTTTTATCTTCTTTTAGTGGCTTTTCCTAAACCTTAGGTGGCTCAGAATTAGTCATTACCACACTTGGTAACTGTTGTACTATTTGTTGAGAATTAGTTGCCAACTTGGACAACTCTTTCAAAATTTCAATCTGTCCTGGAATAGACAGAGTTTCCCATGCAGACAAAGTAACATTTGTTTTTTTCATTGTATCAACAATATTGAATGGAACAGAAAATTGTACCTTATGTGATGATTTAGGAGAACTTTGATCAGCATTCCTTTGAGTTTGATCTTTGTTAGTGGAAACTGAAGGACTCTTCAAAATAGAAACTGGTGGAGAAGAAACATTCCCAGCAGATTGATCAGCTTCAAGAGCTCTCTTCTTTTCTCTTGTATTTTCTGCAGTTGATGAATCTTTATTAAGTCCACAAAATTCTTCCTCTTGCCAGTTTAAAAATCTAGTATCTGTAGCACTTTGATCTGACTAATTTTGTACCTCTTCAACAGACACATTCTACTGTGAATTCATTGAATTTTGTACCATGAGAGCTTGATTAAGAATTCCATTAGAACATGTAGATTGATCATGAGGATCATTGCACGGAAAACACCAATCAGTAGCAATATTATTCTGAGTAGGCACAATATCCCTAACAGTATTAAGAGGTGCTAGATTATATTGTCTATTTGGTCTCATATTCCAATTCTGCCTGTTTGCATTAGTATTTCCTTGAAATTGCTACCTATTAGCCTAAAAATTAGGTTGACTAGGATATTGTGTAGAAGAACCAACAAACTGATTTTGAATAGTAGGGTTTACATGAGCTTGATTCCTCTTTAAGGCCACTAAATCATTACCAAAAGGTTGTAGCAGATTTTTAATTTTTTGTTGACTATCCGTAATAGTCTGTAATTCATTTAGGGGGGTTGTAGGAGCTATTTCTAAAGGTTTATAAGATGGAACAATAGATAATGGTGGAACTATCAATGGCATATTAGACTATATATTAGGAAAGAAAAGCATAGGAGGCCTAGGAGCTATCTTTCCTGCCTAGATAAGACTATTCTCTGCCCTAATAGTAGTATCAAAAGCTTGAGGTAAAGTATTACCTCCCATAGATTGAATCATTACAAAGATATCACTATTCAGACACTTCAAATAATATAAGAATGCATATTTAGCTGAAGGTCTTACCGTAATAGGGATCCGATTCCAAGTCTCCTGAAAATGAAGATTAAAATCACTCATCTCCTCTTGTGGGGCTCTCTTGATTGTAGTTAATTGTTCCACAAGAGAAAAGTTATCAGATTTGTCCTCAAAAAATTTGGATAGCCTTTCACCTAGAGCATCCCAAGTAGAAATAGAATCTACTGAAAGGGTTCTGAACCAATCAAGGGCTTTACCCTTGAGTGATGTAGCCAACAACTTTAAAGCTACGTCTTCTTTTGTAACATGATGAACATTGCAAAGAGTTGCAACATATTTGATGTGCTCGATGGTTGTTACTAATCCTTCTCTAGTGAATGATGACAAGCCTTTAAGAGAAACCAACAGAACATTATTGTGATTTCAAATCCTCAAAGGACTGCCTTGATCAAACGTGACAAATGGAAAATTTCTAGCCATTGCTTGATGTGAAGGAGCTTGCTACTAAATAGCTAGTTTAACCAATGGTTGAGCAGATTGAGCTCCCTTTCTTTGATAAGTCTTTAAATTCTGAGGAGTTCTTGCAGTACCACTCATAGAAGCTCTGAGAATAGAATTATCTATAGATAAATTTTCAATGCTTGGGAATTCTGATCTAGAATGATTAGGAACCTCTAGATCCTCAGGAAGATTAAGCTCCTCTATGATAACTTCTAGTTCTTATGAATTTGCATCTTGTTTTTCAAAAATAGGATTATCAAAGGATGAGAAATCTGAATACAAAGAAGTACCTCTTGGATCATGCAATGTTCTTCCACCTCTAGATGATCTTCCTCCCCTTCTATTTGGCTGTAACTCTTGATACACAAAACCTTCCTTATTTGATCTCGTTGGAATTCTACTCATTAAAAATCACACTTAGAGCTGCAACTAAAACTTGAAACAATCATAAATCTAACAACTTAAAATTGAGAAGCAGTTCATTGTCCCACCGGGCATGCCAAAAACTATTCATACTTAGAATTGTTACCTTACATCAGGCATTAAGGCTAACAAAAATTCTATCTTGACAATGGAAACCTCTCCTAGTTGTGGGTAGACTATGAATGAAGAGGAATCTTTGGATTCTAGGTTGGTTCCTATAAAATATGGAATATCACTTTCCTGATCTCCAAATTATTTGGAAAAGGGAAAAGAATACTATAACTAAAAAGATTAGGGTGATACACCAATGAATAATTTAGGCTTCTTAAAAAGATGAATTTCAATCCTGACTCACAAATGAATACTTTAATAATCTAGTTCTCTGTTCAACATATAGGTTAACAAACTCACGTTATCAGGGTTCTACCACAAACAGCTTGGAGAATTAACAACATACATTTCTCATGCAAGGCCTAGGGGTAGCTAATTTTCTTGAGAAGGAATAGAATTTCATTCACTTCCTCCAGATAATAACCAATTTAACACTTGCTAGAAAAAATGAAACAGGATTCAATATTGAAAAAAATAAGTACACAAAATGGGAGTCAAAAGAATCTGGTTCATTTCTTCAAAAATCTGACAAGATGATTACAAAAATGGCATTCAAAGCACCTAGGAATGATATGTTCACTAAAATGCCCTCTCTCCAAAATCTACAACCCCTAATTGATCATCAAAAATCAATTTTATAATCAGCTCTAGCCTCCAACTCCAAAATCTAAGCTCCTCAATCTTAGCCTAAAAGCATTCCTTTAAATATGTCACTACATTGAGTTCCACAAACATGCCTCTCTTCCTAAATTTTTGGCCTAAAAATATAAGGAATTAATCCTTTTACAAATAAAATATGCCAAAAACTATACAAGGGATTAATATTAAATAAAACTTAATACTAATTGCACAACCCCTAAACCCTAACTCTTATTTCCTAACTTAGATAAAAATCTAAGTGCGAACTATTGCAAAGTGGAGAAGTCGACATGACCCTCAATCCACTTGCAATGCTTTTGAAAGAACCGATGAAGATAAGCATGAAAGGTGGCATGTTCAGTTTTCGAGGCTAGAGTTGGCACTGTCATGCATTGAATGCCCTCTCTACTTGGCAGACTCCAAAATAGTTATTCCATTTTCTTGGCATGTGTGTTTGTTCTCTTGAAGCTTCTTGGAGAAAACTCTAGGAAATGAAACCCTAAGCTTCCTGTAACTATGAAGGAGCTCAGTTTTGACTGTGATAAATTTCAACTGCTGCTAGAGTCGAGCCTTCATCTGCTACTTCTTTATGTGCATCTTTGATAGAACTCGGCATTTGATCTCCATCTTTCCATCAGTGGACTGTAAGTTATCTTCGAATTCCCTATTGATTCTTTTGCAATGGAATACAAAGAATAAGCATGCATTTCTCCTTGTTAACTATTTGTTCTACTGTTGCTTTTGATATACTCATAATTAATGAGTTATAGTTGTATCTTTTTTTTCAACAGTCAAACTTGTTGTTTCATTCCTTTACTTTGCATTACTGAAGGCTCTCTTTTATTGAACTCGAGCCCATATCATGCTTAATGGCATCCATTGTTTTGCACCTCTATTTGAACTGTTCCTTAGCTTTCATCTTCTTCTGCTATAGCTTCTCAGCATAGCTTCATGGCTTCATGCATTATATTTTTTGTTCCCCATTTTTATATGGATTTGATTCAATATGGCTCTATGCATTACTGAAGGTTCTCTTTTGTTGAACTCATTGTTGATTCTTTGTTATTTTGTACATGCGGGTTCAAAAGTTTATGAACCTGAACTTTGTTCACTAAAGTTCACATGCCATATGCGGTATTCACTGTTGTTTATCTTACCATACTATGACTATTATCATGCCATGATTTCACCATGCTGTGATTGTTTATCACCCGAGATAGGTTTATGACTTACCAACATCCGCGGGTTTGAAGTGTCGTTGCCTTCATTGATATTATTTGTGCCTTTATTTTGAACTCACTGTTGTTATAGACCAAGGCTTTCACTGTGACCAATGATTTCAATCTTGATTTTATGGCTATTACTAATAATGTCAACTACATTATTAGTAACAGTCAAACATTCAATCTCCTTTTGCTATATGGGTTCGAAAGTTACTTGCTTATAAAACAATAATAGTCACTGTTTTACTGTTGTCATTTCATTATTCTTTTAAAACCATGACTGTTACTGGTTTATAAACAAGTTCAACAGTTACTTAAAAGGAAAATAATCCCTTTACATCTTAATAACTGGAATAGCAGTAAGCAATTTGTAGTCATTTTCTAAAATTGTCATAGCAACACACTTCTCAATTGATGAAACCTTGAATTCTTGTCAACTGCATCTTTATCAATTTTAGCATCAGCCTCAGCATATTCTATTGATAACATAGAGCACCCAAATTGTTGACTCTCTTTTGCTGACCTGAATAAAACCTTGTGTAATTAACAGCTATAAACATGATGAGTTGATGAACTCTCTACTTTACAATTCATACATGATGAGTTTGGCTATGCTGAATAGTTGCTCTAGGGAACCATGAAAACACCTCTTAATGACTCACTAAAGTTACAAGGTTATGACTCAATCTGTCTTTTCAATTCTGCAATGTACTCTAAATATTGAATTGAAATATGAGACAAGAAAGGACATTTGTATACTACATTCAGTATGAATGCACAATGTAATGATCATTGATAAATTTTGAATTTTGCAATACTTGATCAATACTTAGAGTACAATAATGACATCTAGAATGAATGCAATAACGACATGTAAATTAACAAAACCTGCAAGGTAGTGTTAATTAGACAAACAAATGCAACCTTTTCCTACTTATGCTTATTGTATTGTATGATGTATTTTTGAGTAACAATTATTTTGGATTGCGTGTAATTATGGTTTAGTTTCAATTATTATGAATGTGAGTGTTGTATTCATTGTGCTTGATGTGTCTTCTTTTACAATATCTATTGTGGAGTACTAGAAGACCTAGGAGGATACAGAGGTTGGGGTATGTGTCAAATGTTCCTTTTTTAGTTATGTTTGGTGTGTGTGTACTTTATCTAATTATCACTCCTGTTTGACCATTGGGCTCATGTTTTACTGTATTCTATTTTTCGTATCTCTATAATGATATCTAGATCTTTTGTGTGAAAATGGATATGAGGTTACGTAGTTGTATACTTGATTAGATCTAGGAGAGATCTGTGAGCCTAGGGTAGTTTACCTCGACATGTAGTAGGAGGTGGCTTGCAATAAGCGTCGAGGCCCACAAGTGGCTGCTAGGATCACTTATTGTAAAGTTTCAATAATCAAGTGATAACCTAATATAATTAAGGGGTATTTAATTGAACCTAATAAGATATAAGTCCTCACCCATGCTTGAGTGCTAGTACAGAATAAGGTGGAGTTGAGAAGATGACTAGCCCCCTTTTAAGGGATGAGTTGGCATAGTTGATGACTTCGTCAGTACGAGAGGTCATTGATACCGTGTATGGTCACTTGAGTGCTAGGATCCAAAGAGATTTTTAGGACAAAACTCAAGGGTTAGACATACATGATGACACCTTCTTATGCATAGTCTAGTTATTCTACATGTGTCAGTTGCCTATGGTTTAGTGAGTTGTACCTTTATCTTTATCATGTGTATCTTGAGTTAGAGTGCTTTTCAGGATCCTTCTACTTAGAGTCTTATCCTTGTTTTGTATTGGTTATCCGATTGGGGTTTGTGTTTATCTCCTCAGCACGGTGGGGTAGGCCTTTGTGGTTCTACATGGACGGGTGGTAGTGATTATTTACCATTTGAGATTTGAAGTCCTAGTGTCAATGCTTGATGGTGGTCCTATAGTTGGTTTCCATATGATGCTTCATTGGTGTTTCTTTCATATCTTCTTTATTTGTTATCCTGTATTAGTGTATCGCATGTGATACCTAATCTAGACATTGTAATATCATAGTTAGATTTATTACTACATACCCTATGATATGTGCAGTGGATGTAAGTTGATTTGGATATCATGGATGTCCATGAGGATTGTATTTATTGTTATATCATGTAATTGTAATTATAAGTTATGGAATCTTTTATTGATGTTAGTTCTAGTTTTGTTTTGTTCTTAAGTAATTCTATGTTATGGAACCCTTGAGTCTTGTAATCTGTGATGGATGTTGTATCAATGTGAGTAAATGGTGATTTCTTCCGCACTGGTGTTTATCTTATTTGTTAACTTTAGAAAAAAAAATTGTTCAACGAACTTAGTAGCATGTTTAGGTTAACTTCTCTTGGGTTCCCTGGTGGGGTGTTACAGTTCCCCAGGATAGAGTTTATGTGAGAAATACATCCTTGGATATGGTTGCAGATGATCTCATCCCCAATGAGTCAGATAATTTTGAAGATACTAATTGTGTTCCTAACACCTTTGAAGAACTGATTTTTAACCCTAAGGTTGTTTTGGAGGGACAAGGTAGATTTGATAAACCCTTAAGTGATCTAGAGAGTAGTGAGAACCAGTTTATTGCTAAGACTCCAAGATCTCCTTCAGGGAGAAGTATGTTTATTAATGACTATGTGTTTAAAGACATCAAAATCTCTCCCATAAGGTAGTTGGATAACTTCTTGGAAACATCTAGAGATAGTGGTGATAATAGTATTGACTCTGATTATGATTGTGACTCCCCTGATTATATTGATGAGGAAGATGAATTGGGTTTCTTTGAAGAACAGGGCTTAACCGAATCTAGAAGGATTGAGTAGACTAAATCTAAAATTTCTAATCCAAAGTTAGGAGAAAAGTGTAAAAGAGGACCTAAGTTGATTCAGATGAATCTTGCCTTGGATGGGAATGCTTCTAACCAAACTAAGCTAGTGAGATCAGGTCAGGGATATTCAAATGTCCCCTCTTGGAAGCAATGAGAATATTATCCTAGAATATCATGGGCTGTAATGCCCCTAACAAGGTTTTTTTGATCAAAAGAGGCCTTGATCAAATGGAATCAAACATTATGTGCCTTTAGGAGGTGAAGATTAAGGATTTAGATGTGGGTTTTTTCAAAAAGTTTTTGGAAAATAGATGAGTGGTTGGGTTGGTTCGGATGGTGCTTTTGGGGGTTTGGGTTTTTTATGGAATTATGATAGTCTATACATTCAAATTCTTGAGGCTAACCACAATTGGCAAGTTGCTAAGGTGAATTCTAAACAACTTCTTATGGAGTTTTTGATCTTTAATAGTTATGGTCCTAACAATCCTACTAAAAAGAAAATGGTTTGGAATGATATGTCAAAGTTCATCCCAAATTGTGAAGATAAGTTATGTATCTTAGGGGGTGATTTTAATGTTGTTTTAAGAGAGGAAGAGAAGTTAGGTGGAAAGGGTTGGCAGGGAAAGAGTCATTATGATTTTGTTGACTTTGTCCATAATAATGGTTCTATGGAGGTTCCATTGAGGAGTGGTGATTTCACATGGACTGATTGAAGAGCTGGGTTTCTTAATGTTGCTAAAAATTTAGATAGATTCTTGTTGGTTGGTGATTGGGAAGACTCAGACTGGCTGTGTCAAGTAGAGATTCATCCCTTGGTGGGCTTGGACCACTTTCGTATCCATCTTCATATTCAAGAGGATGGAACCCCGAAGTGTTCTCCCTTGAGATTTGAAGCTATGTGGCTTAGAGTGGATAAATTTTTGTGTCTTTCTACTAAATGGTGGAAGGAATCCCCTCCCTTATCAGGTAATAAAGCTTTTATATTCTTTAAGAAAGTTTTAGTTTTTAAAAGATAAAATTAAGATATGGAATAGAGAAGTCTTTAAGAACATCTTTGTGGATAAATTGATCCTAGAAAAGAAACTTGGAAATCTTAACTCCAAAGTTATAAATGTTGGCATGAATGAAGAGTATTTTAAGCTAGATAAAGATCTTACAGTGAATATAAAGAGATTCTAGCTAGAGAAGAAATGTTCTAGAGGAATAAATGTAGAGAGATATGGTTGAAAGAAGGGGATAGAAACTCTAAGTTCTTTCATAAGTCAGTCAAGCTCCGGAGGGATACAAATAAGATCTTCTCTATCAAAGACCCCAATGGTGTCCTCCTTCATGATAAGAGGAAATTAATAAGGTTGGTGTGGCTCATTTCTCAAACTGTTTCTGTGTTGGTACCCCGGGAGGAGTGTGGGATAGAAGTATTCTAGATGTTATTCCCTGTTGTATCACTAATGAGAAAAATTAGGATTTGACGAAGGCTATTTCCTTGACAGAAGTTAAAAGGGCTCTTTTTAGCATGGGGGGTGGGGGGAAAGGCCCCTGGACTAGATGGTTTTCTTGCTCTTTTTTTACAAAAATCTTGGCACTTTATTGGTGAGGATCTTTTAGATGTTGTTGAAGAATCCAGGTTAAAGGGTTTATCTTAAAAGGTTTTAACAATACCTTCATAACTCTCATTCCAAAAAAGAAGGATTTTCAAACCTTTGACGACTGTAGAACTATAGCTCTTTTTAATACAGTGTATAAGGTGATTACCAAAGTGATGGCCAATATTTTGAAAGGTTTCTTGCCTAGTATTATTTCACAAGAGCAAAGTGGCTTTCTCCAAACAGGTCAATTTTTTAAGGCATTATCATTGCCCATGAAGCCATCCACATGATCAAAATAGCCAAGTTGAGGAAGATGATGATTAAAGTTGATATTAAGAAATCCTATGATAATGTAAATAGAGATTTTCTACTGGGTTTTCTTGGGAAGTTTTGGTTCTCGTATGGATGGTTGAAATGGATCAAAAGTTTTATAAAAACTCCAAGAATCTCAGTCTTGATTAATGGGAGCCCTCAAGGCTTCTTTGAAATATTTAAAGGGATTAAAAAAGGTGATCCTATCTCTCCCTTTATTTTCATTATCCTTTTTGAAGTCCTTGGTTGAACGATTTCTCTATAGAGACTCCAAGGCAAGTGGAAGGGTATAATTGTTGCAGAAGGTGTTGACCCCTTATCACACCTCTAGTTTGTTGATGATACATATTTAATGGGTGAAGTAGATGTTAGGAGGATCATTTGATCAAAATAAATTTAGAAAAAAAAAATTTGGCCTCAGGTCAATTTATCAATTGGCTTAAATCATAAGTTTTTTTCTTTAACATAGACATTGGCACTCAACGAGATATTTGCAAAATTTTAGGTGTAAGACAAGGACGCTATTTTCTAGGGAAGTATCTTGGAGTCCCTCTTTTTATAGGGGCAAGGGGTTCTAGCCTTTGGAAAGGTTTGATTGACAACTTCATTAATATATTTGAAGGTTGGAAAGGTAAGTGGCTCTCTTTAGCTGGTAGGATTTTGTTACTTCAGTCTGTCATCTCATCCATTCCAATTTACTCAATGAGTTGTTTTAAACTTCCCAAGAAGATTATGAAATATTTAGAATAGATGACCAAAACATTTTTTTGGAATGGACCTAATTCAGATGATAGAATCCCATTGATATCCTAGGATCATATTTGTTTCTCTAAGAAAAATGGTGGTTGTGGGCTTAGAAATTGGCATCTTACTAACTTAGCTCTAGGTGCTAAGCTGGTGTAGAATATTTGTGCTAACTTGGGTATGCTTTGGGTTAAAATTTTGAGAGCTAAATATCTTGATAACATAAATAATGAAATAATTTTTACAGTTCTTGACCCTCCTAAAGGATTTGCAATTTGGAATTTCTTGTTGGGGTGCAGACACGTCATTACTGATCACATCTCTTGGTTGATTGGGGATGGAAAAAAGGCCTCCTTTTGGGAGGACTCTTGGAATGGTCATTCTGACCTGAAAGATATCACATCTCTTAATGATATTAAATCCTTCTTTATAAATTTATGGGGTGATAAGGTTGGTGATTACATTGAGGTTAAGCAGACTAAGGTTGGTCAACATCTTGCATGGAAATGTATTGATAACTTGGAGATCCCTTATGCTCATAAGATGTTGATGAATCAGATTTTTAGTAGTAGGGCCTTTTCCTTTTTAGGTAAACTGGACAAACTGATTTGGTGTGCTGCTAAAAGTTGAAAATATTCTATTAATCTTGGTTATGAATTAAAAGCAATGGAAAGAGCATCCCCTGATTGGCCTCATAAACTCTTCTGGCATATAGATTATCTTCCTAAGGTCAGATCCTTCACTTGGATAGCTACCCATGGGAGGATCTTAACTATGGAGAGGAGGAAGAGATATGGCTTTATTGGTCCAACCAAATGTGTCCTTTGTGATGTTGATTCTAAATATGTTGACCGCCTCTTAGTAAGGTGTAGATTTGCATAGGAGTGTTGGTTTATGGTTTTGGGGAAATTGGGTTGGTATGGACCTCTTCCTAACAATATTAAGGATTTATTTCTCATTTGGCCAATTTAAGTTCTTCTACTACAAATCTCAATTCTTATACCCTTTACTCTACTGTAGACAAGTTTATTCAACAAAGTTGGCCAATGGTTAAGATAAGATTTTCCAATAATGGAGGAGCTATAGGTAAAAAAAAGCTATCTAGCAAGATTGATTCTTGAAATAAATCTGATGAAGGTTGGTGGAAGATTAACTTTGATGGAGAAGTTAGTGGAAACCATGGCCCCTTAGGTGTAGGGGTGATTGTCATGGATTGTTTGGGTGATGTCAAATTATGTGCTACTAAAAGGCTCAAGGATGGAACTAACAATGAGGTCAAAGCTATGATAGCTCTGTTATCTCTTAGAATTGGAAGAAAATTTAATTTTAATAAGATATTTTTAGAAGTGGATTCTCAAATTATTATACAAGCCCTTCAAAAAGGTGGATGCACTGCATGGCACTTACAATCACTTATTAGTTTAATTCTAGAAGAGTTAGAAGATTTTGATGAGTTCAAAATTGGCCACATAAGGAGGAGTGGTAATATGGAGGCTGATGTGCTTTCAAAATGGGCACTTTCCTTGGCTAATATTGATGACCTCAAGATTGAGGTTTTTTAGGCACCACCCTTATTCTCTCATCATTGCTTGTGGTTGGCTTTCCTTTTTGGCAGCTCCTCACTTTGTGTGAGTTGATAGTTTGTTGAGTGTTTAGTGTGTCCTTTAAGGACATTAATTACCACAACACCCAAAGCCAATGCATGTGGAATGTTGGCAAGTTGTTGTGATTATTTTTTGATGTGGTGGCTCTTGCAAGCCGAAGTTGTTAGTGTTTAAGCATGCGATCTTTTAGGCTCCTTAAATATTGTCCAAAGGTTGAAAGCCTTGGCAGATCTCTATTTTCTTGTGAGCACTATTTTCCTGTACTTGGATTAAGGAAGTGTTTGAATATGGAGGCTACATTTTCTGTTGATATGGAGAAGCAAAAAAAGAGCTTCAAAGGGCCGGTTAGTAAAGAGATGATGAAAGGTTTGCTAAAATTCAAGAATCAAGAGGTGGTCGATGTAGTGTTAGCTCTTTTAGGAGAGAAGTTTCAAAGTAGACTAATCAAGCATAGGGTAAATCTGGATGTTATCTCAGTTATTATTGGTTGGGCCTTAGAGTTAGGAGAAGACACCTCAGAAGTGGATTTTTTTGTTAGGAAGTTGTTTGATGAAGATCTTCTGGTGGACCTGGATTCAATTTTAGAATGGGCATGGTCAGGAATTGGCATGAATTTCTCAGAGTGCTTCGAAGATGAGGAGGAAGGGTGAATATTCGACAAAGTCCCCTTTTTCAGATGGTGGGGTAAGCTTGACAAGGTTGTGTATAAGGTTGAGAGGAAGGATGCTTGGCTTCTCCTCAAGAAAATGGTCGTTAAGGTAGAGGAAAGAGAGGAAAGTAGAAAGAGGGTCCTTGTCGCTTTGATTGCTAAGAAGAAGAGAGGAAAACGTGATGGTGGGAAGGTTTGAGCCACTCCTAAATCAATGTTGTAGCTTTTATCTCTTGGATAGTTCTAGACAAAGGCTCATAGTTAGTTTTGCATGGTAACAAATTGTGGTGATGGTGTTTTATTCGACATAATAGGAATGGAGAATAGTTCTAATGGTTAGTTTTTTGAAGATGGACTAACTTTTACTAGTTTTTTCTATCCCTCCTTCTCTATCTATTTACAGTTAGGCTTAGTTTATTCCGTGACTATTTTGTAGAATGGTAGACATACTTGATATGTTGGCAGTTTTTAAACTTTCAAATATACAGACCCTGTAGGTTTTTGGCTCCAACTGATTATTATGATGTTGATACTTTCTGAAGTTGGATTAGCTTTGGCTAGTGATATTATCCTATATGTTACTATAATAGTAACCATATATTCACACTTCCAATGTATCTTTCTTTATATTAATAAAATTCTCACTGTTATAGACCAAAAAAAAACTATAGTCAAATTATCTCAGAATGATGTGAAATTTAAAAATGGGGGTCAAAATCCACTTTACATATAAATAATAATTTTATTTCATGGAATTATCAAAAAAAAGCCCACTTTTGGAGGATTTTTAATAAGATGTGTTGTCAGGTTGAAAAAATGCCACTTATAGCATGCTAAAATCTTAACATCTTGAGCTAGACAAATCTGTTTGAGGCCTAAGATAGCTTGAAACAAACATAATTCCAAGGGCAAAAACAAGATTAAAAACTAAACAAAAAAACAAGAAAAATAAAGAAAAGACTTGAAGGTTGCCAAAAATCAAGTGCTTGCATCTGGAGAAGAAAAACTCAATCTAAAAAGCAATAAGGTGATCAAGTCTTGATGAAAACCTTCCAAAACAATGTTCAAAGATGTGAGACTCACACCAATTCAAGGGATAATGGATTTCCTTCATAACGCATCATTATGAACATCAAAACTCAAAGGTAACACCTAAAAATTCATGAGAAAAATTGTGTAGGGTTGTCTCAATTTTATGATGTCAAAATTGAGGACAACAACTGGCTCTAATTGGGGAATGTTTCTCATTTGTTCTTAGAAATAATGAGGAATGTAGAATCCATACCTATAAGTGCCTTCATCTACTCCATTGGGCTATAGAGTTAGGTGACCAAAAAGAAAATGACTCAAAAAGGATGATGCGACTAACGCAAAGCAAACCTAAGTTAAAATTAAATTAAATTTGTGCAAACACACTTATTAAAAACAAAGAAAAACTTACCTAATTATAACTAGCCAACAATGAAACTTTTCAAATGAAACTATTTACCGGTTCAACAAAATAGCTACCTTTTTCAGCATCTTGCAGTACCTTGCATGTTCACAGGCAACTTTGTATAGATAGAGCATGAACAATTGGAGAAATGATGTCAATGCTTGATGTAACACCTCTTGGAAGAGATTAATAATTTCACCTTTTTGAGATGAATCGTATGTACTGCTGCTCCAAGATAGGTCCATGAATTCAAATTGCTCCTGCTAAACCAAACATGCTTCTTTAGTTTCTACTTCAAGTGTATCTTCATGCTCAAGTACAACCAAAATGTCTAACTTTTCATTGGCCTCCAACCAAGCTAGATGTCTTATTGAATATCCCCTTGATCGTACAAAGATTGAACTCTGCTTGCATGTTGTAACTTGCTTGACTGGTTCATCAACCACCAACACCTCAGGTTGATTGAGAAAACCTTGCTCATATGATTTAGGTGATGACATGACCACATTATGCACCCTAGCATACTTCTCACAAACTTCATACTTGGTAAAATATTGATTATTTATGAGAGATTCCTTTTCAAGTTGTGGGGTAGGACATTCATGCAAAGTGTACCCAAGTTCATGACCTTTAGACACAAACACATCATTTTCAGCTTGATTAAGACTTACTTGCATGTCCACTTTTATGACATGATTATCTTGAACATCAAAAGAAATTTTTTCCTTCCTTATCTTTTCATCATCAGCCTTTTGAGGCCATGTGAACCAAATATGAGAGTTGCCAGCTATGTCTTCTTCCTTTTCCTAGAAAAGAATAGCAAGATCACTAGCTTCAAATACATGATACTTTGTTGCTGCCTTTATTCATGGTGTCTAAATAAAAAGCTTCTTTGGTGATGAAACTAACTATGGTTGATTCCCACCAAAAAATTTATGAGCAACATTTGGGTGAGGCCTTCCTTGTACATCTTCATGAGGAACAAAGAACATACCTTGAGCTATTTTCTTTTTGAGGGAAAAAAACTCATTTTCTAACCTCTACACTGGAGGATCCATCCTAGTGATGGAAGAAATGAATTGGAAGAATGATAACTTTCTTCAAACCCACTTTCTTAATTTAGTATCTACCCGACAAGAATGAGATCATCTTCTATTTCAATCGCCAATTTCTGTGCAGCTACAAGATTAATCAGGGCTTCTCATCTTAAAAAAAAACTAACTTTAGGAATTTGTGCATTTGCAAAGAAGCACTTCAAATTTGCAGCTATAGGTTGAGAAACAACTAGAATTATTCATGTCAATTTGTTGAAATGAGAAACAAATTCACGCATATGAACATGAGGTTCTTTTCTCATCTGAGTAAGTTGGGGCAACAGTGCATGAGCATCTTCAATAGGCTTGAATATTTCTTCAAACTTGGCTATGAGAGTATCTCAACTTGTGATAGTATGTGGTGGTAAATGGTAAAACCAGTTTACATCCATGCATTGGAGAGTTTCCACGAACAACCTTATAGACATGTCTTCATGTTCAATACCATGAACACTGTATGCAATGTAGAAATCAAAAATATGTTCATCCAGATGTTGCTATCCATTACCAAATAACTTAGGAAAATCATCCCGCAAACCATCAAGAAGAGCATCTAGAGGTAGAGCTAGATTCAATAGACCAAAAGAATTTTCCCATGGACCTTGGGCCATTTAAATGTCCTTGGTAAATGATTAAAAATAATACAAGAATTAATATTATGATAAATATTTACATTGAAAAAGGACAAGGGTATACTTCAAACAAAAGTGTGAGGCTTTCAAATGCATGTCGTCTCCCTAACGGAGTCACCAAAAAATGTTGGCTAAAAATTTTGTAAGTCACTGAAACCACAACTTACAAAGTTGTGACTTCAGGAAACATTCACAAGATTTCTCTCTCCTCTTAGAAATAGGGGAGGCTCCCTTCTTACCGTAGGTGGCTTCAATAAGAACTTAATTAAAATGACAAAAAGGGTCAAATTTCTAAATCAATTCCTCTTTTTTCAAGAATGATTTTACAAACAACTTTCAAACTTAAAAAAAAGGTCCTATTTCTACGATAATACTAGTGACTCAGGGGTTGACATAAGAACAATAGATGAGACAAAATTCAACTTATATATTTTTTGAACTAAATACAATAACCCAAATTCTCCTACACTTACCTCAAATGAGGATTTACTAATTGGAATAACCAGTAAGGCACAAATTTTCTTACTGAAAACTCACAAACTTAATGAAAATACCTACAACTAAAGCTCAAAGTATTCAGTTCTAAGTAATAGAAACCACTAAAAACTATAATAACTATTCCTCATCCAACACAAAGTCTTCAAAAGTTCAAATTGGCTCTAAATAAAATAGACATCTCAAAGTTTGCACAATTGAATTCAAGTCCCTTTTGAGCAAAAATCCGAAACTCACAATCAATATCTAGAAAATTTCATCACATAACACCTTGAATCAACACAAAGTTTGAAACCAAGTTGCCCCTTTTATTGAAAGGGATTCAATTTAAATCTAAGCTCAAAGTCTTATATTCCAAACAAAAACTCATAGAAGTTTCTTGCATTTCCCAAAAGATCAAAATTACAATGAAACTTCCTCCTTTATATAGGAAAAGAGTGGAGAGAAAGGTAGAGAAAGAAGGGGAAAACCCTTAACCACCTTGACTTATTCTCTAACTAGCTAACTAACTTTGACTTATTCAATGATACAAGGCCTAAAGCACTTACAACCTAATTAAATGTTACAACTTTGCATGTGCTACTATCATATACAATTACATTTTTTTTTTCATTATATTTAATCTATCAATTATAAATACATGACAAAAAGATACTAAGTATCTGACAAGACACAACACCTATTACATCATCCTTTTTTGGTCTTGATGCCTCTATAGGATGTTTGATGGTTGATATGATAGGGTTTGGTGAAAGCATCTTTATCTATAATATGAACCTACATCCTTGGTTGTCTTATATCATAATGGTTATTTCTTGTAAAACACATTTGTTTCTTTCTATCTCTATCTTGAAAGAATTCTTTCTGATTGTAGTCTTTTGAACTTTTTTAGGGAGAAAGATCCAGTCTTCTTATCTAGCTTATTTTTTAATTTTGATTCACTTGATTCCCTCAAAGTTGAATTTCTCTTAAGGATGGCCTTTGAGATCTCCTATGGGTTTCCCTTTCTCTTTGTATACATTCTCTTTCCTCATGTTCTAATCTTTTTCTAGTCCCCTTTTCAATTCTTTATCTTTCTCTTTCAAATTCAATACCAACTTCCTCATCTTCCTCCAAGATGGCCCAAGAAACTATATAGTGTGAATCATCTTCTCTTTGATTCCAAATAAAATCCCCTAAGTTTGAAATGTTATTTTTTGCATTACATTTATATCCAAACCTAGTTGCACAATTAGATAGTTAGCATAGGAAGGCAACACCATCTTAGATTAGTCTTTCAGTTTTGCCTCATGTTACAACTTTTCTTGATTCTCCCTTTCAATCCTTTGGGCCTATTCTTCTTCCTTTTCTAATGTTGGCTATAAATTATCTTGACATAGAAATATGATATGCATGAGTAGTTGTGACATGAAATTTCCAAAACATGACTACATCTTCATGTGTTGGATCCATTGCACTTTTTTGGACACACAAGTGTGAGTTTCAGGATATTTGTGTATGGAGTATGGCTCTAAAAATTTAATACAACAAATGAATACATGTGTTTGACCTCAAAATATGTTCTAATATGATGGAATTATAATAGGTTCTGGTACTCTTTTAGCGATTGTACCAACATAATTCAACACCATGGCTATTCCAAGAGCTTTTTTTTGTGTCATTTGATCAAGGAAGACCTTTAAACCTTGATCAACATGATGAAATTCCATTAGAAGAATTGAAAGGGTAGCCTAAGTTTATTGGAGAAGGTCAAATTACAACATTTGACCATATCAGAGATGTGCCATCTCTTTGTAATGTTCATAATGTAACACAAGAAAATGTAGTTGTCAAATTATTAGTTGTATCTTTTAAAGGGAAGGCACTAGAATGGTTCAAAACTTTACCTGTTTCTTCAATTGCTACCTGGGATCAGCTAGGGGATGTATTTACAAAGTTTTTTGAGGAAAAATCTGATCATCTTTCTCTAGTTGAGTAGTTAACTACAATCAAAAGAGCACCACAAGAGCAGATGACATATTTTAACACTCATTTTCAAAAGACATGGAACAAAATTCCTATAATGGAAAGGTCATCTCTGGATTATGCATTCTTATATTATTTAAAGAGTTTAAATAGTGATATTTCAGTCATGATACAGTCCATGGGAGGTAGTTCATTACCCCAAGATTATAGTATAGATGCTAAGGAAAATAATAGTTTTATTCAGATAGGAAAAATTGTACCTAGACCACCCATGCCCATTTTCCTAATATCCTAATATGCCCTTGCAAATACCACCTTTCAACCCTTTTCCAATTGTTCCTAGCTAAGAAATAGTAGTTGTAGGTCATTTACAAGAGCTGTAAAACATTAACAATAGTTAGCAAAAGATTGAGATTTTGTTGCAAACATTTAGCAATGAGTTGGTAAACCTTAAAAAGAAACAATTTCAGCCTAGACATCCATATCGGCCTCAAAATCAAACTACAAATCAGTCATTCCAGTAGCAGAACTGAGGTCAATATCAGGCAAATAGACAGTCCTATCAAGGAAATGTTGTTGGTAATAGGCAGAATCTAAATCAGATGCCTTTTAGGCCTTATGCTCTTGCACCTTTGAATGTTGTTGGAGATATTGTTCTTGCTCAAAATAACCTTGCTGTTGAATATGAATGGTATTATCCATGCAATCAGCCACATAGTCAAGCTACATGTTCTAATTGAATTATCAATCAAGCATTGATGGTTCAAGGTACTTAAAGTATACAACCTATACCCAAGGGTGAACTTGAGTAGCAAGATGTACTTCCAATTGATGCTACAACTTTTAAATTGGCAAGGAGAGGAGTTTTGCATTGTTAGTAGAGATGACCTTCAAGTCTTTGCAAATACTAGATCCAAGAAAATAGCTTTAGATAATGAAGATGTAGTTAGAGACAAGGATGCATTAGTTTCAAGATCATTTTTACCTCAAGTACAACAAATTTTTCAAAGGAACCATCTTGTTGTCAATTAGGAGTAGCCCCAACAGTAAGTACAACCTATTGTTACTAAAGTGTACCCTAAGGTACATGTTATTGTACCATTCAATATTGTTGAAAACATGAAGAGGATGAATGTTACTATGTCCATGTCAGACTCTCTTGCCATTACAAGGCAAAATGACATGTTTAGGAAAGCCTTATCAATTGAGGCAGCTCCTAAACAAGTCATTCATGAACCCTGTAAGGCTATGTTGACAAATCAAGAAGTTGTCCATCATGACAACAATAAGAAAGAAATTAAAGTTCAAGGTAAAGGTACTAAACCTCCTCCATTTTATATTTCATTGATAATTGAGACAATATGGTTCACAATTGTATGGTGGATAGTGGAGCTACTAGCTCTGTTATGCCTAAAAAGAGAGTAGACCAGTTTGAGTTAAAATGTGAGCCTCTCGAAAAGGGTGTGGTCTAGCTTGATGGTTCATCAATAAGTATAGTAGGTTTGATTAAGGATAATAGCTTGAATCTTCATGTCTTTCCTAATTTCTCAATTCCTCAAGACATCTATGTGACTGACTTACCTCCTTATTTTGCATTATGCATGTCTAGAGATTTAATAGGAAATATTAGAGGTTATTTATCCTCTGATTGGTCACATATGCTATTTAGAACTAGATATGGACCAAAGGTTACCATAAAATCCAAATTATTGGCCAAAGATCATATAGAACCTTATGTTCCTGGTGCCATTAATGCAAACCTAGTATCTTTTGATAAGGATGAACAATCAGTTGTCCCAGAGTCAAGAAATCATGTAGATGATATTCTTGATATTTTATTAGATGAGTGGGTAGCAAAACATGCTACTAAAAATCATAATTTTGTTTTTGAACATGCTAACTTAGGTATGTATGTTATTCATGAGCCTGATGTAATTATGACAATTTTGTTTAAGGCTGAAAATCATGATTCAGAACAAAAAATATGGTATGGGATATGTTTTTTGATGGCTCAAGAGGTAAAAATAGTGCTTGTGGAGGAGCTATGTTTTGATTACGTAAAAGAAGGTTTTGAAAGGACCCAAAACCTTTTACATCAAGATTAAAAGATAAGCATTAAAGATCCAATAAAACTTGTGCATCAACACCAAAAAAAGCCACACACACAAGTCCAAACACAAAAAGAACAGATAGAAAAATAAAGGACAACAAAAAGACAACAAGACAACAACTTGCTAGCTAAATACAATTCATAATTTTTGTTGCTTGCTTAGCCAACATCTGCATGTTAGCTGCAGACACTTTTAGTTCTTCAATGTCATTTTTTTTAATCATCCTCCAACTTCCCGAACCTAGATCTAGTTCTCCTGTTGGGACCTTGATCATATCTAACCTCAGTTATCGCCTGCTCACCTTTTCCCTAGTCCAACTTGTACACCATTATTTTCACATGCTCAGTTGACTCCTTTAGGATAGCAAAGCTCTACTCTGCCATATTCCCAACTATTTTCTCCAGCTTTTTGACTCTGTTGTCCATAATCTCAATCCTTTTTTCCATCCCTTCACCACTTTCAATTCCTTCTTCCATAGCAGTGATTATGTCATTAAAGACAGTGAGTCCCTCAGCCCTTTTGACAGTCTCAATGAGCTCATCAATAGTTTGGCCCATGGTTTTCTCCCCCAAATTCATTTTAATAAAGACCCTAGACTCTTTTTTGAGCTAATGATATGAGACTTCATATCCGTGATGTCATTTTTCATTATGCTAAGGGTAGTCAAAAAAGCCAGACAACCCAGATTCTCAAAATCCTTGTTCCCTCCCTCTGTCTTCTCCTTGGAAATCTCCACCTTATCCTTCCTCATGTTGACTATTTCCTTCTCAATTT
This sequence comes from Chamaecyparis obtusa, assembly GCA_027943335.1. Lineage (NCBI taxonomy): Eukaryota > Viridiplantae > Streptophyta > Pinopsida > Cupressales > Cupressaceae > Chamaecyparis > Chamaecyparis obtusa. The sequence continues at coordinate 615,895 of BSBK01002085.1, read as the reverse complement.
TTATCACATCCTAGGAAACATCATGCAAAATATCATCCTCGACCAAAACATTTTGTTCCAGCCCCATACTCTCTTCCACAGCTTGGTCATTCTCCACTCGGTCTTCCTGATTGTCAAGACTCTTCTCCTGAGAAGAACCCTCATCAAAGGAAATGAATACCCTCTTATCAATTTTCTTCTTCCCCTATTTTTCTTTGGTACGCTTTCCAATGGGATCCATTTTTTTCTTACCCTGCTTCTTGATACTTTCCTCCCCACTCTCCTCTTCCTCCATATCCATCTCCGTTACCAAGTCCTCCATCTTAATCTTCTTCTTCTTTCTTTTGGGACTAGACTCTTGATACTCCTCAGAATCTCCCTCATCATCCTCAATATCCTCCATGAAGGGCTCCTCTAACTCTTTCCCGTCAGTTTCATAGTCCTTAAGGGCTTTCCTATTCAGTCGAGGCCTCTCCACCTTCTTTGATTTCAAAACCTCATAAATGAGGACCATAATCCCTTCATGATAGGCATGATCACCTTTCAGATCCCTCTACCAACTGAGGATAGAAGCATGTAAAGAGCTCAAAATGTAAAAGGGGAAGTTGATTTTCACCCCATGCCTAAAATGATTCAGTAAAATCAAATGATGGTTGTAAATTTTGGTATAATGACCATCAAGCATAATGTAGCTTATAATCACAAAAAGAACCAAACGCCATGGCCTAGAAATACTTTTAGGATTAAAGTAAGAGTTATCCACCTTTACCATACACTTCCTCTCCTGCTCTGTTGGTGCAAAAGCCTCCAACACTTTATCCAAGATCTTCCTATCCCTATAGAAGTTGATACCATCAATCCTTAGACCCATCACCTCTGCAATTATCTCCTCAGTTACCTCCATGCTCTGCCTACCCACCATGAATTTCCCCGTGTTCTAGGTTTTAATTAAATTCTTGGTCATGACCACTTTCCCTCCATGCAGCTTCTCCATGTAAACCGCCAGACCCCTATCTTTAACTATCTTCCACACCTCCTAGTTCTGGCTCCATTCACTGCAGTTCCCCAGCTCACATCTTTTCTTCCTACCTCCCATAGCTCTATAATAGTTTGAAAAACCTTTCTTAAAGTTGTAATAACACCCTCTGTTACTATGAATGACCCATAAATCATGCCAAATGACCTCAATAATCATCTTGAAATCACCCCATTGTCCTTCATATCTTCACACAAAATTCTACAATCAATACTCATTAATAGGCTCTTCATTTAGAATGTGTTGCTTGATATACACTCGATCCTCATTGATTAATGATAGCCCTTCAAAAGGGAGGGCAAAAACATCATCCCACTCAATATCCACCTAGCTTTTACAAGCCACATTCCTAGCCCAGTCAACCACCAAATTGGCCTCGCTAAAGTTATGTGTGATCATACACTCATCAAAGGAGTCTATAATGTTTTTAGCCTTGCTAATAACATTGGATATTGTCCATGAGGGGGTCATAGCATTATTAAGACATTTGATAATATTTAGGGAGTCCCCTTTAACCCAAACCTTTCTATAGTTTTTCCTTTTAGCTAACATCAAACCATAAAGAGCAGTGTTAGCCTCAGCAACATGGTTAGTATTATGATCTATAAGAATGACCTTGGCCCCTTTTTAGTTCCCATAATTATCATAGACAACTATACCACAACTAGCAATACCCGGATTTCCCTTAGAGGCACCATCAAAATTGACTTTTATCCAACCATTAGGAGGATAGTCCCACCTAGCCTCATTTCTCAGAATTCCCTTAATATCTTGAACCTTCCTCCCTTCAAGCTTCCAATTATTGTAAACTTTAACCTCCCACTCATCTTTTGGATCCTGATATTTTTTGTTCAATCCAATGTTCTGCAAAATAGATCTCTTAATCTTGTGGAAGATAATTTCCTAGGTAGACTCCTTGTTTCTAAAATTTCTATCATTCCTCTCTTTCCAAACCCCCCAACACATATAGGGGAGAAAGAAGTTCCAAATAGATTGTAAGAGTTTTTTATTTGTATGTGGCTTCCAAAAAGTGAACAAATCTTGAATACCCTAGGGAAACACCCAATCCATATTCATCATATCAAGAAATTTCTCTCATATTTTTCTAGCAAAGGAACATGGATAGCCATATGGTTGATGTTCTCTTCATCACATTTGCAAAGACAACACCTCTTTATTAAAAATAGGCCCCTTTTCTTAAGATTATCAATAGTTAGAATTTTATCCTACAACAAAATCTAGAAGAAAACATTAATTTTAGGTGTTTAACCCTTATACCAAGCCTTAGCCCAACAAGGTTTGGGACTATCTTCAAAATTCTGCATGTACAAAGAGGAAATTGAGAAAGAGTCATTAGCATTATATTTCCAAATAAGAGTATCCTCTTCATCAACAAGGAAGACAACATTCAAAATTTTGTTCAAACTACTAAGAGAAGGGTCCATCGTAGCCAAATCAATCCACTTAACCCCCTCCCAACAATCAGCCACATGATCTCCCACAATTTGTTTGCATTGTATCATCTTATCTTTCTAGTTTGAAACCTCATTGAGAGACTGCTCAAGAATCCAGACAACTTCCCAAAAAGAATATTCTTACCATTTCCAACCTTCTATTTGATACCCTTCTTGATCATCTCCTTTCTATTCAAAGCATTGTTCCAAATGCTAGACCCTCCTTGAACAGTTTCAAGATTCAAAAAATTATTGAAATCATTCCTATCTCTATTATATTTATTGTGCCAAATGGCACTCCATTCTCCTAAATTCTTGAACAATATCCATAGAAGTTTGGCCATAAGAAAATCATTCATACTTCTTATAGTACAAAGACCAAGACCCCCTTTCCTAATAGGTTTACAAACCTTCTCCCAAGATATGAGAGCCATTCTTTTTTTATGTTCCACTCCAGACCATAGGAAATTATTTTGGATTTTCTCTATACTTTCAGAAAACTTCCTAGGGATTTTAAAGAGACTTAAAGCATAGAGAGGAATACTTTGGAGGGTAGCTTTGAGCACCTGTATCTTACCAGCTTGGCTAAGGAGAGCACCCTTCCAACCAGCTAAAATCCTATGAAATTTATCAATCATATCTCTCCAAAAAGAGTCTGGAGGAATAAGGCACAAAGGTAAGCCTAAATATGATCCTGGGAGACAATCTAGCTCACAACCCAAAACTCTTTTTAATCTTTCTTGTCTTCTTTTAGGTACATTAATAAAAAAATAGAGCTCTTGTTCCAATTAATACTTTGATCGGTAGTAGCAACATAGTTTTCCAGGGCTTTTTTGATAGCTTTTCCATTCTTTATTGAGGCTTCACCCATAATTATGGAGTCATCCACAAATTGTTGACGTGAGAAAATTGGGTCCTTTGAAGAAGGTTTGAGCCCTATAAACTCACCTATGTTAACCAGTCTGCCAATATATCTACCCAAGCACTCAACCATGATAACAAACAAAATTGGAGATAAAGGATCCCCTTGTCTAAGACCTCTCGAGGACTTGAAAAAAGGGGTAGGAGATCCATTCACAAGCATAGAGAAAGTAGTAGAGGAAACTAAGCAGTGGATAAGATCTCTACTTCTCTTGTTGAAACCAAAAGCCTCTAAAGTAGCCTTCAAAAAATCCCAATCAACCCTATCATAGGCTTTAGACAAGTCTAACTTTAGTAAAAAGCCTTCCTTCTTAGAATAGTCAAGGAATGAATATTTTCATGGATAGAAATGATTGAGTCTAGAATCTTCCTGCCAAGGACAAAGCCATTCTATTTTCCAAAGATCAGGGAGGGAAGAAAGAGAAGAATCCTAGAGGTTAGGACTTTTGATAAAATATTGTACACTAAATTGCATAAACTTATTGGTCTAAACTGGTCCATACTATCAGCCCCAATTTTCTTTGAAATCAAGGCTATAAAGGTGCCATTAAGTTCCTTGAGGATCCTTCTTGCCCCAAAAAATTCTTTAACTACATTCGTTACATCATCTTTCACAATCCTCCAATACTTTTGAAAGAAAAAAAGAGGATAACCATCTGGTCCAGGGGCTTTATCTCCTTCAAAGGTAAAAATAGCCTTATGAATCTCATCCATAGAAGGGATGGTAGTGATAGCTCTATTATGATCTTCTTTCAAGATGTAGGGAATACCATTCAACAGTTCCTTTTGGCATTCCTTATCGAGGTTATCAACTTTCTTTAACAGTTCCCCAAAAAAGTTATTAGCCTCTTCCCTAAAATCCTCCTCTTTTTCACTGATGTTGCCATTAACCTTAAGTCTAGATATTTTGTTTCCCATTCTATGTTTCACTATGGTCATGAAGAAGTATTTTGAATTCTTGTCCCCTTCCTTTAAGAAGATCTTTCTAGACCTTTTCCTCCAGAAGCATTCTTCTTTTGAAATGATATCATGGTATTCAACAAGTTTAGAATCTTCCTCATCTTTAGTAAAAAGACTATATCCATCTTTCTTAATACTATCCTATATCTCCTTCAGCTCCTCTACAATTTTCCTTTTTTTGGTAAAGATATTTCCAAAAGTCTCTTTGTTAGTATCTCTGCAAGGAGATAATATTATTCAACTTTCTATTTCTCTTTTTCTTGTACTAATAATGTTGTTGAGTATGAAATTTTGATTCAAGGTTTGGAATGGGCAAGGAGAAGAGGTATTGAATGCATTAAGGTTCATGGTGATAGTGAACTTATTTTGAATCGGGTAAGATACTTACACATCACCAAAAATGATACTTAGAAGTTGTATAAACATCGAGTTTGGGATGTAATTGATTATTTTGCTGCATTTAACATTATTTATATTCCTAGAAGTAGAAATTAGCATGTAGATAGGTTAGTGGTTATTGATGATCAATTTAATATCCCTGATGATATCAGTAAAGATGGGTATTAGAAGCATGTTAAGATTGTGGTAAGGCCTTCTATTCCTGATAACAATATCAATTGCCAAGTATTAATTGACAGTGATGAGAAAAATCTTAGTTTTCTTTTGGAAGAAAACATGTTTTCAATTTCTAACCAAGGCAAAATGGGGCAATATTATGATGATCATATTATTCAGTTGAAATCTAACAAGTTACCTAAGGGTTTGGTTACACTGGAATCTATTTTTAACAGATATGATGATCTTAGGAGAAATTAGGCTAGTATGCAAGTAAAAGAGGACCATTATGAGGAAATTGAAGTGGCTGATGGAAAGTTTCTTAAGGTTGGTAAAGTTTGTATAGAACATGAAAAGTCTAAATTTATTGAGTTATGTAAATATTTTCTAGATATTTTTTCTTGGGAATATTTTGATTTAATAGGTTTTGATCCCACGAAAGCTCAACATACTATAGAGTTGCATCCTAATGCTAAGATTGTAAAAAAAAAGCAAAGGCCTCTTAATCCTAAGCTAGAACCTCTGATGTTTATGGAATTAACTAAGCTTATTGAGGGGGGTATCATTTATGAGATTAATCACACTAGTTGGGTTTCTAATCTTGATCATGTCAGGAAAAATAATGGAGAGATTAGGCTTTGTGTTGATTTTTGGGACTTGAATAGAGCCTCTTTGAAAGACCATTACATGTTTCCCTCAATGGAATAGATCCTTCAAGTAGTAACTAGTTTAGAAATATTTTCACTGTTAGATGGTTATTGATGAAGGGTACTCCCATTTTCAACACAAACACACACAATGAAATTGAGTATAACAATGAATTATAAGGACAAGAAATGGGCTTTCTATTATCTCCAATGAAATAGAATTAAAATGTTTAGAAATATAACATGCACAGACACATGGACATTTTTATGACAATATTCTACAAGCCAGAGCCACTAGATGCTTTTTTCAAAAACTGCCCCAGATAAACCTACGTGCCTTCATTATATAGGCAAGTTCAACTATCCAAGAGGGTTCTAGAAATTTTAACCCTAAAGTTTGAGGTCGGCCATTCCTAAGATATTATTATTAGTTTTTTTTATATTATAATAGGCCAAAACAAATTTTGGAACTTAAAAATAAATTTTGAAGGAATTTCATTTTCTTCTATTTTAGGTAGTGCAACTTTTGGAGACCATAACTCATCACTCCTTGACCCAATTGGCTATTATAACCCCATTTTAGAAATGGTGCAAAGTTATCTATAGAATTTCATAGTGAAATATCCAATCAACTAAGGTTTTGACCCCATTTGGATCCTCTAAACCCTTCAAAATTGAGCTCAAAGTTTTTGTACCCTACTGCCAATACCCAAACTTTTCAATATCTTTAAAACTAGACTTCATCTTGCAATGAAAATTTACTGGCAGGCTAATATAACCATGGTACACCTCCAAGAAGGAAATTAGAACATTTTGAGCTCAAATGAAAAACTTACTAAAAATAGTAAATTTTCAAAAATAGCAGCTCTACACAAGATAGCCCTTATTGAAAAGAAACCATAAAATATTTTTAGTTGATGCAAGATTTCCCTTACACCTATGATGCTCATGGATCAGACACCCAGGGTAATTTGAGAAGTGTCCTTGTCACATTTGAGGTGTTTAAAGGAAAACCAAGACGGTTAACCTCCTCCCTTGATATCCATGATAAATCTTCCACAGGTTGTCCTTTCCATTTGACCAAATATTCTCCATATGTCATGTTCCTTCTTTTGTCAACATGGCTATCCAAGATGTCTTCAATATCCTCTTTAGCTGAATTAGTTGATAGAATATTCCACTATGCTTCTGTGACCCGATCCTTAACACTTCATGATATTCCATCAGATTTGAAATTTTTAACACTAGTGAAATATTGAGTTCACTAGGAAACTCTACTTCATAATTATTTTCTAAATCATGCATCTTCAATATTTTGCATGGTCCAAACTTCTTCATCTTAAACTTATCATATGTTCCTACTAGAAATCTCTCCTTTCTCAAAGGAACCATGACTTCATCCCCCACCTGAAATTCCTTATGCCTCCTTTTATTATCCTCCTTAGCCTTGTACTGTGTATTTATTTTATTAATATGCTTCCTTACCTCCTTGTGAAAATTCAAGTGTTCTACAAAGTCTTTAGCATCAATGCTACTTGTCTCTCCTTTGTCCAACTTTCTTAATTCTTATGCATTTCTAGGACTACTTCCATATACTATCTAGAATAGTGATTTACCAGTGCTCCTATTGATAGAATTATTATATGAAAATTTTTCTTTTGGTAAAATCAAATCCCATCCCTTTGGTTTATCTCCAATCAAGCACCTCAATAGATCCCCCAAACTCTTATTCACCACTTTTGTCTATCCATTAGTCTGTGGATGATGTGTTGAGATGAACTTCAAATATGTCTTCAATTTTTTCTACAAGGTTCTCCAAAATTACCCAACAAACCTTTTGTCTTGATCTGAAACTATGCTCTTTGGTAAACCATGTAGTCTCAACACCTCCCTAAAAAACAATTCTGCTACATGAACAACATCATTAGTATTTTTACAAGGAATGAAATGCTCCATCTTTGAAAACCTATCTACCACTACAAAAATGAGATCATGCCCTCTCTAATTTATTGGTAGGCCTAGAACAAATTCTATACTAATATCCTCCCATGGATTCTTGGGTATAGGTAATGGCTGATATAACCTTGTATTTTTCTTGGCTCCTTTTTCCATCTGACATACCCTGCAACCTTGTACAAATTTATTAACATCTTGCTGCAATTGTGGCCAATAATAATTTTCACTAACCAGAGCAATGGTTTTATCTTGACCAAAATGTCCAGCCATTCCTCCACTATGCTTTTCTTTGGTTAGATTCTCCCTCATGGAACTGCTTGGAATTCACAACTAACTACCTCTAAATAACATACCATCTTGGATTATGAATTCCAACCATTTAGTTCTATCTAGAGTAACAGGTTATGTACAAGTTTTCCAAGCTTTGCCAAAATCAAGATCCTCGAGGTACAAACTCTTGAGTTCCTTGAACCTAACAACCTCAATCTGCATCTTTTTTAGAAAAAAATATCTCCTGCAAAGGGCATCTGCAACCCTATTAGACTTCCCACTCATGTGTTTCAATACAAAAGTGTAACTCTACAAAAACTCAAGCCATTTCAAATGCCTTTGATTCAACTGTCCTTGACTATTCAAATATTGCAAGGCTTTATGATCAGTAAATAAAAAAATATATTTTGGAAAAAGATAATGTCTCCACTTCCTCAATGCCTGGACTATAGCATAGAACTCTTGATCATAAACTGAATATTTTCTCTTGGAATTATTCAACTTCTCACTGAAATAAGTAATGGGTTTACCTTCCTAACTCAAAATGGCTCCAATAGCATTACCACTAGCATCACAATCTACTTGAAACACCTTGCTAAAATATGGAAGAGCTAAAACAGGTTTTTTTGTAAATTTTCTTTTCAACAATTCAAAACTCTTGTCTTCTCCTATTTTCCACTTAAAATCTTTCCTATCCTCTTTCATTGTTTCAGTCAAAGGTCCACAGATACTATTAAATTTTTTAATAAACTTTCTATAAAAGCTAGCCAAACCATGGAAAGATCTTACCTCAATAGCATTCCTTGGAGTAGGCCATTCGAGGATATCCTTCACCTTCTCTGGGTTCATTTTTAGATTTTCCTTCTGAACTAAAAATCCTAGATACACTAACTCCTTCAAAAAACTACACTTCTTTAGATTAATAAATAACTTCTCTTCCCTTAACCTCTCAAACACCCTATGAACATGCATTATATGTTCTTCCAATGTCTTACTAAATATCAAAATATCATCCAAATAAACAATGATAAATTTACCTATAAATTCTTTTAGTACTTTGTTCATGAGCCGCATGAATGTACTCAGTGCATTGGTTAGCCCAAAAGGCATGACTAACCACTCATAAAAACCCTCCTTTGTCTTGAAGTTTTTCTTTCATTCATCTCCCTCTTTGATCCTAATTTGATGATATCCACTCTTTAGGTCCATCTTTGTGAAATACAAAACTCCACTCAAACAATCTATAATATCATCCATCCTTGGAAAGGGAAATATGTACTTAATAGTGATTTTATTAATAACTCTAGAATCCATACACATCCTCCATTATCCATTTTTCTTTGGTGATAATACTAATGGTACAATACATGGACTCAAACTCTCTCAGATCAATCCCTTCTGCAACAACTCCTGCACTTTTTTGTTCAATTCCTCACTCTCTGTCAGATTCATCCTATGGGCTTCCTTGTTTGGAAAATTGGCCCCTAGAATCAAGTCCATTTAATGACTGATGTTCCTCATTAGTGGCAATCCATCAAGTACATTATCAGATACAATATCCTAGAACTACTCCAACAAGTCTACAACTTTTCCAAGTACATCTTCTACTTCCTCTTTACCAACTTTTTAAGTTAAATAAAAACACATATTCTCATGTCTCATACCTTCTAAGAACTTCCTTCCATCAACTAAACATATTCTTCCATTACTACATACTTTTTCCCATGTTTCCATCAATGGCTTTAGCTTGTGTCAGACTCCATCCTTTGTCAAAGAATAAGTATTATCTTGACCATCAACTATAGCATGTCTGTCGAACTGCCAAGACCTTCCTAGAAACAAATGACATGCATCCATGGGTATGATATCATAGAGTACCTCATCTTGGTAGCTTCCAATCTTGAACTTCACTAAGAAATACTCATTGACAAAGACTTTGTGGTCATCCTACACCTAGGAAATTTGGTATGGACGAGGATATTTTTCCCTTTTTAGCTTTAATTTTGTGACCATTTCTTTTGACAATAGATTATGAGTGCTTCCACCATCAATAACCACTTTACAACACTTATCCTCGCACTTGCACCTAGTGTGAAATAGGCTCTTCCTCTAATCTAATCCTTTCTCTTCATTTATTAGGGTCCTCCTAACAACTAGGGTTTATCCTTTCTCAACATCATCTAAGTGTTCTAACTGAACTTATTCATTTGCATATGCAGCTTGTGCATAGCCTTTAATCCTCATGTTCATCCTTCCTTGACATTGGGGACAGTCATAGGCTTGATGTCCTTCTTCACAATGGAAACATGTCCCATGAAAACATCCTCTTCCAGGTCCTTTCCCTCTTCCTCTTTCTCTCATATCCTTGTTATTTTGACCATGGGAACAATAAAAATTATTTCCCCTTTGATTATGACTGCTACTTGACTCATCATTCTTTTTGGATCTTCATTCCGGCCTCCATAAGACCATGCACTAGATCTTCCACCACAACCTCTTCCACCTTGCTTGCTTTCAAACTTCTTGTTTGGCTTCTCTTCCACCCTTAAGGAAAACTGGTATGCCTCTTCAATATTGGTCATTCCAACCAGACTCAACTCCTCCAAAATACTTGGCCTTAACCCATGAAGATAGTGGGTGACTTTTTCCTTCTCATCTTCTGCATGACTTATTCTAATGAGGACTTGGTAGAACTCTTATGTATACTCATGCATAGATCTTCCTACTTGTTTTAACTCTTGTATTTTCTTCAATAGATCAAGCTCATAATCAATGGGAATGAATTGTCTCTTCAATTTCTCCACCATTCGGTCCCATCTTGTGATTTTCTCCTTTCCTCTTCCATTCCTCTCCAAGTGAATCTCCTTCCACCAAATTTTTGCATGACCCTTTAGTTTGGCCTTCACAAATTTGACCCTATCCAAATCTTCAACATCTTCATACTCAAAATATTCTTCTAGATCATTGATCTAGTCAATCAGTTCCTCTAGATTAAGATTTTAAAAAATGTCAAAACTTCAATCTTGGATCTCTTTTGAATCTTGGAAATAGCCCTCAAAAACCTATCCTCCTCAAGATGTCTAGGTGCTTATGGTGCTTCTTGGTCACCTTGTCCTTCTTCTTCGAATTTCTCTTCACTTTCATCTCTAACTGCAATATTCATTCCTCCATGAAACTCCTCTTGCAATGCTTGCACTTGTCTTTGGAGGGCTCTAAAACCCTCTTCTATCACACATGCAACTCTTCTGCCATGGTTCCTTTGTGGAGGCACTTTTGGCTCCTATCACTCGAACCCACAATCACAATCTAGTGAAAAATGTCTCACATTCGATGATATGTCTACACACTCTAGAAATCCTTCTTTGATACCACTTGATGAAGGGTACTCCCATTTTCAACACACACACACACAACAAAATTGAGAATAACAACAAATTGTAAGGACAAGAAATGGGCTTTCTATTATCTCCAATGAAATGGAATTTTAATGTTTAGAAATATAACATGCACAACCACATGGGCATTTTTATTACAATATTCTGCAAGCAAGAGCAACTAGATACCTTTTCCAAAAATTGTCCCTAATAACCCTACGTGCCTTCATTATATAGGCAATTTTAACCGCCCAAGAATGTTCTAAAAATTTTAACCCTAAATTTTGAGGTTGACCATCCCTAAGATATTATTATTCATTTTGATTACATTAGAATAGGCCCAAACAACTTTTGGAACTCAAAAATAAATTTTGAAGGAATTTCATTTTCTTCTATTTTAGGTAGTGCAACTTTCAAAGACCATAACTCATTGCCCATTGACCCAATTGGCTATTATAACCCCATTTTGAAAATGGTGCAAAGTTATCTATGAAATTTCAAATTCCAAGCTCCAATCAACTAAGATTTTGACCCCATTTAGATCCTCTAAACCCTTCAAAATTGAGCTCAAAGTTTTTGTACCCTACTGCAAATATAAAAAAAAATTAATATCTTCAAAACTAGACTTGATCTTGCAATGAATCTTTACTGGCAGGCTAATATAACTAAGGTGGACCTCCAAGGAGGAAAATAGAACATTCTGAGCTCAATTAAAAACCTTACTAAAAATAGTAAATTTCCAAAAATAATAGCTCTACACAAGATAGCCCTTATTGAATAGAAACTAGAAAATATTTTTGAATGATGCAAGATCTCCCTTACACCCAGGATGCTCCTACATCAGTTATTTAGGGTATAACAAAGTGTTGGTAAAAGATGAGGACCAACATAAAACAACCTTTACAACAAAATGGGGCACAATGGCCTATAAAAGGATGCCTTTTGGCTTATCCAATGTTGGTGCCACCTTTTAGAGGGTAATGGATACGACCTTCAAAGGGATATTGTATAAAATAGTTTTAGTTTACCTTGATGACATGTTTATTTTCTCCAAGGATGCTAATCGTCATTTTGTGCATTTAAAACATGTTTTTGAAAGATATAGAGATTTTATAATCTCCCTTAACCCCCCAAAATTCATCTTTGAAGTACATGAAGGCAAGTTATTAGGACACGTTGTGTCAAAAGATGGCATCATAATTGATGTAGAAAGGAATAAATCAATCTTGGAACTACCTGTATCCATCCATAAGAAAGGTTTGCAAAGTTTCATTGGTAGAATCAAGTTCGTAAGAACATTCATGCCTAATATTATCTCTTTATTGAAGCCTTTAACAATAATATTAAAGAAGAATGTTATTTTTAGTTGGACAAGAGAAGGTAAGCATAATTTTTAGTTATTAAAAGAAGCATTTTCATCTACTCCAAATTTGGTTAACCCAGATTTCTCCAAGGATTTCATTCTTTATGCTTATGGGAGTATTGATTCTATTTTTGTTATTTTAGTGTAGAAAAATAATGAAGGCTTTGAGCAGCCTATTGCCTTTTATAGAAGGGGCCTTGAATACTATGAGTAGTGTTATAGTATTATTGGTTGTTGTCAAAATCCTCAAAAATTTCAAGCATTTACTTTCTAACAATAAGATTCATCTCATGGTTTCTCACCCAAGTGTTAAAGAGTTTTTACTTAGCAGGGATCTCAATGAGAAGAATGCAGGTTGGATCACCAAGGTTATGGAGTATGATGTTGATGTTAAAATTACAAAATTTGTGAGAGGAAAGGAGCTATACAAAAATATGGCTAATGAGCTCACTCAAGTACCATAAAGAAGTAAAGAAGCAATGTCGGTTAATTATGTTACAACTGCAAATGATCATCCAACTAGATGGTTGAAAGAGATGGTTCATTTTTTACAGACAAGTGAATGCCCTCTTGGGCTTGATAACACAAAAAGAAGGTATTTCAGATTATAATACATACCTTATGTATTGATCAATGATTTTTTATTCAAAAATAATCATAATGGTGTGCTCTTGAGATATGTGGATGTTGATCAGATCAGCAAGGTATGAAAAGAGTCTCATGATGCGGGGGGTCATTTTTCCCCCGAAACAACTACATTTAAAATCATGAGAGAAGGCTATTATTGGCCTATATTATTCAAGGATGCCCATGCATGGGCAATAAAAAGTGAAAAATGTGCTTTGTTTGTAGGAAAAGAAAGGCTTACAACCTTACCTTTCTAGCCCATAATAGTAGAGTATCCCTTCATGAGATGGGGAATTGACTTTATAGGCCCCATTAATCCAAGTTCTAGTATAGGTCATAGGTGGATTTTAACTGCAACTGATTATTTTACACATTGGAATGAAGTTGTGGCTTTGAGGGAAGCCAATGAATCTATTGTACTTAACTTCTATGAAGATCTTATAACTAGATTTGGTATCCCCGAATCAATAATTTATGATAATGCCTTAGAATTTGTGGGATCAAAAGTGATTGAATGGACTTTGAAAAATGGCATTTATCTTAATACTTCCTCAAATTATTACCCTCAAGGTAATGGGTTGGCTAATTTAACCAACAAAAATCTTATCAGAATCATTAAAAGGACATTGCAGGAAAATCAAAGGGACTAGCATTCAAAGATAAAATATGCATTATGGTTGGATAGGATAACTCCTAGGTAGATTATTGGTAACTCCCCTTATGTTTTGGTGTATGGAAAAGAGGAAAGATTGCTTATTTCAACTAAATTTCCAGCATTAGATCCTGCTAGTCAACTTGTTTTATTTGAGGAGGATGATCCACTGAGTTTAAGGTATGTTCATTTGTAGGAGTTGGAAGAAGAAAGGAATGAGGCTTTCAAGAATATGGAGTATCAGCAACTCCAAAAAAAAAAAATTTGATAGAAAATCCACTCACGGAAGCTTTAAAGAAGGATACCTCATTCTTAAATGGGATGTCCTTAAAATGAAATGAGGAAATCATACAAAATTTGACAACATATGGATGGGTCCTTTTATGATCACAGATTGTAAGGAACATAATGCATTCTAGCTCTCAACAAGTGTTGCTTTGACATTTGATGTGCCATGTATTATAAGTTTACTACTTTCAATAAGGTGTTGTTGCACCATAGGGTAGATTTTATTTTCCACCAAGTGATGTCCAAGCACTAGTTAGTTGTTGCCTTAGTTGTTTCAATTTTTTTTGTTTTCAATGTTTTTTTTTGTTTTTGTTTTTTTAGATCCAACTTGTTGTTACAAAAAATCAAATAGCACATATTGTTCAATCATAAGCATGATTTTTCATGCTCATGATGGAGTAGTAGGTGATGTTTTTTTTTTCAAGTCTCAGAATGTGTTATAGGTTCCAAACTAACTCTTTCTGCCCAATGGATAAGCTATTAGTTTCCCTATGTCTCACAAGAAGACATGCAACAAAAGTTGCCAAAAATGTTACTAAATTTTTGCACTTGTTGCAATTTAGTTGCAACATCAAGTCTATCAAACAAAAGGTACATTTTGTTGCCACCCTTTATCATTATGTTTAATTATTTTTAAATATTACAAACACTTGGAAATATTTCAAATCTTTCAATCGTATCAAACATACAAATTTACATCTTTTTGCAATTGATAAGAAAAGAACTGTAATCTACTGAATGTAAATGTATCTCTCACACATGACTGTGAGAGTATCCATTACTATTCCTATGCAAATAAAAATCTAGAAAAATGAATAATGTAAATGCATAGAAGAGAGTTCTAGGGAATGATTCATTTCCTGGTTATTAATGGTTGGTGTAGGTCTAGATATGGATTGTCCTTTGTGTCTTCTCAAGTCTGGTTTGTCTCCAAGTATCTCCATGCCCTACAAAAAAAATTGAAAGAAGGTTCATGTTAGATCCATTAGGGTATAAGCAATGACTAGTTCCCATCAACATCAGTCCATGAATATATGCTATTCAATCATGATCTTTATTTGAACAAGAATAGTAAACATGAAAATCAAGGAAAGGAAATAATCATGACCATACCTAGAATACTTATTGCTAACATGTTTGTTCACTATGTAGGGTCTAGTCTCTCGTGGGCTTGTGGAATTAACTATAGCCTCCCACAAGGGCTATTGAGGCCAACATACCCATCAAAGATAATATTGAAGAAGGATACATAAAAAATAGAGCCGATGCATGTTCATGTTGTCAAATCAGTAAAATCATCAAAGGGACACATTCCTTTTATGTGAAACCTTTTGTTTTTACATTAGAACAGAGTGTTATGCTGTTGCATATTCATATTGTCAAATCACAATGGAGCATCAAAGGGACAAGAATCATACTTGAAACCTTTTGTTTCATATTATCATACCGACTTGGGGTAGCTACAACACCTGGGAATCATTTTTCTTCTATCAAGTAACATTTCAATTTTCATCTTCATGCCGCAAAAATATCAATGAAGCATGTCTTCATTAACATGTTTCATTGATATGTTTGTGGTATGAAGATTGATATTTTTATCCTTATAAGGAAGATGGAGAATCATATATAAGAATGGAAGAGAAAGAATAGTATTAGGATAAAGCAATAATTTGGAAAATAAGAGTAGCAAAAGAGTTCATATTTTATAGTAGAAGTATGCATGTGCTCATAAAAATGAGGAGTATATATCAAGTTAACAATACAGATTCATAGAGGAGAAAAAATTTAACAAGGAAGATGGTAGGTATAATGAAGAGTGGTTGTTTAATGAAGAGAAAACTATTATAATGCAGAAAGAAGATATAAATTCATTACAACGGTGTCAAATAGGAATACATGGATGCATTGTTTTAATACATAGTTGGAGAAAGAAATAAGTTTGTTCAAGCAATGGATCAATCACCTTATTAGTATGATTGAAGATCCTCTACATATTAAGGCTACATGACAAAATCATCATTATGATAGAAACTATAGGATGAAGGAAATTACATGGAAGCCATGATATTAATTTCCAGAAACAAGTTGTCTTGAGCAAAATAATAGAAGGATTTTGTATGGAAGAAACAACAAGTATGTTCCTGTGAAGATAAAAAAGAAAACCAAAGATAAATACATATTTGTATTTCTAGAATGAATAATATAGAAATGTGAGTTTTTAAAAAAAAATACATATGCAAGCAATTTCCCTATAAAATTAGAGAAGCCCATTTTGGGAAATGTGAGTTTTTTAGAAGGTTCTTAGAGAAAAATAAAATTCAAAATGCCAAGAACAAATTTATTTTCATAATAGTAAAAATAGAAAACCCTTTTAGAAATTATAGCTAAATAATGATGGAAATAGAAAAAAGTCAAATATTTATGCAGAACACAAGAAAACTCAGAATATGTCTACTTACTCGTAGGTAGTTCTAGGAAAGTTTGTGAGTTATCTGGAGGTGTCTTGTTGTTTTCCTATAGTGGTGACTAGTTGTTCATAAGATTCAACAAATGGTGGATTATGGCCACATTTTCCTTTCTCTCCAATGATCAGAGCATAGTCCAGGATGGAATTGGGAAAATACTGAAATCTATTTTTTGGTATTTTTTGTTTTAGTAAAGTGCAAATTTGAAGGTCTTTGGGGCATTTTGGGGCCTGAACGCCATCATCGTGTGACATCCTAGTTTTGGTTCAAGATTTATTAAAGACCTTTCCAACGGAATAAACAGTTTGCAATTCAGAGCTAGGACTAGAAAGTTATGCCTTCTCCAAGTGGACCTATTTTTATATAGAGTTTTTTAATATTTTTTGGTAGTTTTAATGGTTTATTTGTAATAAACATTATGAGGACTCTTCATTTCATTTCCAAGGGGTTCTAGTGACCCTTGGGATCCATCAGATTTGTATAAACTCCAATTTCGAATAGAATGGGTCACTTTTTGGCTTGCAATCTTGTTGTTAATCTTTGTGGTTTTTACATTGAACTTAACAATACTACGGGTATCACACCAGGTATTGTAATCTGATTTCATAATTCAGATTGTCCAAAGACTAAGTCACGACAAGAAAAAAAACCCTAGATTTTGTGCATATTTTCTATTAGAACTCCAATCAATAGTGACTAAGGTGGATTAAATCCCAGAACTTTGATAGAAAGACCGAGACTCATGGCCAAGAAAGTTCAAAACTCCATATTTCTCCTCACAACAATTGATGGCATGCTCTAGGGTTCAAACTCTTATTTTCACTAAGCTTCTCAACGTTTCATTTCTTCCAAATGAAGCCAATTTTGTTTAGGTTTCTTTTGTGATTACCCATGCTTAATTATTTTCATTTTCCACTTCAAGTCAAGATTTTTGTAGTATGTTCATTCCATGTTTGTAATAAGGTTTTTTTCCTTATGTAACATACTTACTAATATAGTAATATATCACTTGAGTGATATGTTAAGTGATATATTATTGTATTAGTAAGTATGTTTTATTTTTGTATTTTTTGCATTTATAGTTATTATTAATTAGTTGATAGTGTTATAAATCAATTAATTAATAATAAATTCAAATGCAATAATAGGAGGTCATTATATTATGTATTAAAATTTAATATTTTATAAGTAGTGTTATTATAAGATAATTATTAGGTTTTGAATTTGAAATTCATAAGTGGGAGTTATTTGTTTAACTTGGAGTGTTAAGGAGAAGATGTGGTAACCTGTTTTTGCCAAGTGGACTTGAGTGTCATGAGAGGTTTTTGAATTATTTTGTACTTGTTCACATGGACACTTGAAGGATTTTTTATTGCCACATGTGTCAATGGATTTTGACTTATACTTGGATATATTTCAAAGTTCTTTGAGTCATTTTAGGAGCTTCTTGGAGTTTGTTTGAGTTATCATCGTAGGCATCTAGCAGAGACAGAGTTTGAGAGGTTTTGGAGACCTTTTTGGAGACTCTAGATTCCTATTTTGGAAGGTTTTCTCTCAAATATAAGTTGAGACTTCCTCATTTTCAAGAGGTTGTTTTGATCTGGATTTTTTTATATATAATTCTCATTTTTGAATGAGAAAGGGATCAGTTTTTTGGCAGAGCCTATGTTATCATTTTTCTAAGGCATTATGCTTTATATCATTACTATATCATATTGGAGTATGTATTTTATGATCCTTTGAGATCTTTATACAACATATTTTGGATCTATTTTGGAGTCTCATTTGTATGCAAATTTTTTGATTGATGTTCTTTTTTCGTGTTTCTTTTTTGAAATTGTTAAAATTTATGTCTCATTCTACATCTTTAAGGACTATTATGTACTGTCCATAGGTCATAGGTTGTACAACTTATTTGAAAATATTAACTATGATTAGTTCTTTTGATATTTTTATTTTAAATTCTTCCTATGAAACACTTATATGCATAGTACATCAACTCAAGATTATATATGTATCACATTGTTGTAGATATTCACGTTGTGTTCAAAGAAATACCAATTTCAATTAATCAAATTGGTGCATCGCCTTATTGTTTATGCAATTTTTAGTTATCAATAAACTTCCTTTCCCTTTTCCAATCAAGTTCATAAGTTTGAATTAGGTTAGGTGAAGTACCATATAGGAGCCAACCTATAATATTGAGGTCCAACCATTCAAGTAGAAAACCTACAAGCTCATGGTTGTTCCCGTGTTCTTCAAAATGCTAGGTTTTCAGAAGCTTAGTGTCAGGTGCACTTTTAGGAGTTAATAGGGCTTATGGCCTACAAAATGGGTTTAACCCTCTATGTTTCTTCCATGATGAACAAACTCAAAGCTCATACATGAAAAGAAAGAATAGATGCATATATCACCAAGAAAAACAATATTTTTTGTTTAGATCCATAGTGCTCAAACCTTGATCATCATAAAGTGTAGAAGAAAATCATTTCTATTCTCTTTTATATGAATAGAGCTCAAGGTAACATACAACTTACTAAATACATAATGTTGAAAGCCATAGCTTGCAAAACAAATTTAGATAACTTCAAGGAAAAACCCCTCAAATATAGGGAAACCCTAATGGAAGTG
Source organism: Chamaecyparis obtusa (assembly GCA_027943335.1). Lineage (NCBI taxonomy): Eukaryota > Viridiplantae > Streptophyta > Pinopsida > Cupressales > Cupressaceae > Chamaecyparis > Chamaecyparis obtusa. The sequence continues at coordinate 596,717 of BSBK01002085.1, read as the reverse complement.
CATGGTAGCAGAGAACCAACACAAAAGATGAATGCAAAATGAAATAAAGAGGTTCTTTGGAGTTAATTTTTTCCTACAGTAAGTCATAAATGAAGAAGGTGTTTTTTGCCTTAATTTTTAAGAAACTTTTCCTTCAAGTAATACCCACACAAGTATTAGGTTTTGTATTGATTTTATGTTTTGTATTAACCTAAAATGTAAAGTATTATTGGTCAAGTGATACTTTATCAATCACTTAGTAAATAATATTGAGATGTAAAAATAATTACATTTTTGTTTTAAGGATAAGTCAAGTAGATGCAATTAAGGGTTTAAGGGAGATTTAGTAACATGTGGAGGAGAAATGGGGAATTTAAGAGGATTTTGAGGTAGTTACACATTAGTTTAAGGTCCCACATGGGTGGATCATCAATCAAGGAGCATTTTGAGGTAGTTAACTACATGGTTCTTATAGTTCCAACCCCATTTTGGGGTGATTTTAATTTATGCTTAACCCTTGTAGACTATAAGTCTTATTCTCCTGTCATCTTTTCTCTAGTTCTGAGTTTGGAGGCTACTATAGTAGCATAAGCATAATTTTCAACTCATTTCTAGAGATTTTTTCCACTTGAAATGTAAGAAGCTCCCCATTTTCAATAAAAAAAAAATCTTGTTTCCTTCTCAAATTCTTCTATTTGTAGTATTAATTATGAATGATCTAATAAGAATGTTGTGTTTTTCCTTCATTTTATCAATTTCATTCAATATTTAATGCAAGGAATAACATTTTATAGTGTATTTCTATGAATTTGTTTGTTATTCTGGTGTATTAAAATAGTGAAAACACCATTGTTTTCCTTTTTACAAACATAAAAAAACTAGACCCTTCCATATGAATCTTTTTTGCAACCATGTGTAGTTGATTTGTGAGATAATAGAGTCTTTTAGTTGGATATTTTTGTGTGTTTCAGTATCATATCAAGATTTTTCCTATTGGTGTATCACCTGTTAGTCATAGGTTTGAAGTTAAAAATTTCATTTCTTACCCTTTTCCATGTCAAGCATTAGTTTTTTAAGGATATCTAAAGGGGAGCGATGCCATAATTTGGAGATACATCTTTACAATGAGAAACCCATAGGCTCAAATATGTTCCCATGTTTCATGGGATTTCTGAGCTATAGACTTAGCTCTCGAGCAAAAATCCCTGTGGCAACAAGATCCAACTCACATGTGGGGTTTTATTATAAGTTTGGTCGGGGCTTAAACTTCCAAATGTACATATTGTGCATTAATTATTCATGTCAACTTCAACTCTAAGTTTTCATGTTTATTTTGAAATAAATCTCCAAGTCTTTTGTTTCTATTTTACACTCATGTTTAGTCTCCTTAATCATGTTTTTACTTCAATTTTCTTCCCCAAAATTATTGTGTGATCGTCTATTGTTGGTTTTGGTTGAATTGAGTCTTTAGAAAGTGTGTTTTTTTTAGGTTGGAATTTTCAAAATTTCCTTTGTTTCTCAAAGGTATCTTTCATTATGAATGAATGATTAGGTTTTTTGTTTCAACGTACAAGGTCAAACTTTGTTGTGCTTGCCTTTCCAAAGTGTACCCTATTCATTTGTCTCCATGATATTTTTTTATCTTTTCTATTTTTTTCATGTCTTGTTTGTGAGTTTTGGATGATTTATGGGATCCAAGAACATGTGTTTTTTATGTGCTTCTCCCCTTTGTATTGTAAATTATAAGAATACATCAAGACTCAATGAAAACCATTTAGGATTTTCCTATTGCAAACTAATATTTTAGTTGTGCCTAATCATTTTGTAGTTAGATCTCACTTATCTGACTATATAGGGTCCATCTTCCTTTCAAACATCAGGGTGTTTAGAAGTTCTAGAAACTCAACTCACTTTTTACACAATTTTTCTCTCTATGCAAATGCAACGCTTGACTATTTTGTATACATTTTCATCTATCCTAATTACAAGGAATTTTCAATTTTCAATTTTTATTTGTCTTCTTTCCATGTGATCAGAGATATAAGTTCTCATTGTGACAAATCCATCCCACCTACCTTGTGTAATTGGAATATATAGTCTTGATTACACTTAGATTAGTAAGCCTCATTTGTAATTGGGACTTTTAAGTAAAATGACAGTGTTTTGTAAAGCATCTTGCAATTGAGACTTTTAGTCTCAATTGCAATGGAGATATATAACCAACATGTGTAGTTGGGGTTTCAAGTCTCAATTGCATTTATCATACATGTTTATTTTCATTCAATTAAAAATTATTGTTATGATTGTACCCTTTGTCACATATATACTATGTGAAATGATACTTTTAGTCCTGATTGCACTAAATATTCTACATTGTTCCATCCAATCCAAACTTTTAGTTATGATTGAAACTCAATGTTTTGCACTACTCTATGTAGTCTAAACATTTAATTTGGACTACATAGTACCTTCCCCTTTACCATGTGCTTATTTAATTGGGAATTTTTATCCTAATTGCACATGTAATCATATATGTCCCATCTTTATTTACACTGCATCTTTGAAAAAACAAAATTGCAAATTAGTCCATTTTTAGTCTTTTGCCCCATTTTTTGTGTCACATAAATTAATATTTTCTCTGTTGTCTCATTTTTCTTGTCAACTTGTTATTCAACCTTGAAAACCCTTAGGATTATTTTCTTTGATGCCATTACAGATGCTCACATTCACGCTCTAGGCTTCTCACCTCAACTTTGTAAAGAGAACCTCCCATAAAGAATTGGTATTATGCCAAGCACGAAGATGAGGTTAAAGTTCATTGGAAAAGGAAATAAGAATTATTAAGATGCAAGTTGGTGTTATTGAAAACATTTCCTTCACTAAACATAAATAAGTAAAGCACATGCCAGCTAGTAATAGTATGAAGACCTTATATAATAAGTATGATGTTCATAAGAGTTGTGTCTTGTGAGACACTTAGTTTAGTTTCAATTATACATATGTAACTTAGTTTTGACAAATAAAACTTAAAGTTAGAAATTATAATTACATGTGATCATTTTTACCCAAATTTTCCTGCCCCATACAAATTTGGCCACTAGTTGGGAGGTCTAATATTCTGCAAATCCTGTTGCACCTCAAAAAAAAATTCATGGCTCCATGCCTTTTCCTCTGGTCTCTGTAATATTTTGGTGTTCCCGGCTTCAAGCCCTAAGTCTGAATTTCATAAATTTAGCCATTGGACCCTTAAAACCCTAAAAAATTGATGAAGGGTGCTCCCCTTAATACCACAAACACATAATAGAAATAGAGAAACAACAACAACAATATGCAAGTACAGAAAATTGGCTTCTTATTATCTCCACAAATGTGGAATTACAAACTTTTAGAATTACAACATGCAAAGCCACATGGGCATTCCCTTACAATATTCTATAGGACAAAGCCTCGAATCAATACCCAGATCTACTACCCAAAACTGCTCTAGACAACACTATGGGCCTTCGTTATATAGGCATTTTCCACCGCCCGAGAAGGTTCCATAAATTTATCCCTAAGGGCTGACCAAACTTGAAATTATTTTATTTTTCAATTTATTACATCAAAGTTGGCTCAAAATAACTTTTGAAACCCGAACAGAAATTTTGAAGAAAAATTATTTTCTACCATTTCAGGTGGCCCAAGTTCTAGAGATCATAAGTCATCACCAGTTGACCCGATTGACTATTATAACCCCATTTCAAAAATGCCACGAAGTGCTCTACAGGCTCAACTTGTGCAAGTGCCCATCACCCAAATTTTTGACCTCATCTAGAGCCTCCAAAGCCTTTAGAACTAAGTTTAAATTTTTTGTACCTTGCTGCCAATACCGAAAATCTTCAATATCTTAAAAACTAGACTTGATCTAGCCATGAAACTTTGATGGCAGGCTGATATGACTGAGATGAACCTCCACATGTAAAATCAAAACATTCTGAGATCGTAAGACCAACTTACTCAAAATAGCAAGTTTCCATAAATAGCAGCTCTGCATAAGATAGCCCTTATTGAATACAAAAAAAAAAATAGAAATATTTTTGGGTGATGCAAGATTGCTCTTACACCCAGGATGCTCCTGCATCAAAAACCCTATGCCTATTCTAATTCACAGTTACTTTTCAGGCCACTTAACTGATTTATAAAGCATGTGCTTTATTTTTATCACCCACAAGGTCATGTTTTCATGTCTTTTATCCTAAGTCGGTCCCCATTTAATATTTCCCTAAGTCCTTACCACCTGGCACTTTAATTTTTCCTAAGTCCCGATGACTTTTCTTCCCTAGGCCCTGCTCTCTATTATAGCTTAATTGGACAGTTGGCGTATCTTCTCATAGAGACTTTTTGACACATGAGATCATGCGCCAGCCGTCGATTCTTCTTTATAAATCAAGCCTTTCAAATGGTGGGTCCACTGTCAGGTGTTGCCAAGGTGTTATGTTCTTATTGGTTGCTAGGTGAATGACATGGAATCTATCAAAGCAGGCCCGATAGGTGGCAGTCGATGATGATCTAACGATTGTCATATGATTGCATGGAATATTCCAAGCCCATGCAATCATATGCCAACTATTGATCTTACTTTATCTCTAGGCTCTGTCAGGTGGGTCCTTTCTTGGTGACGTGCTCATTCTTTATTGGTTGGCCAGATGATAGCTGGGCTCTATCAATGGGACCATGTCAAAGGATCTATAGGGATGTCAGTAGAATTTAGATCTACGGTTGTTGCTTGATTGCAAGGGATCTTCTAAGCCCATGTGATCTTGCAACAACCATCCGATGAGAATCTTAGTGTGTCATGGGTCTGTGTTGCTAGGAGGCACTGACGTGCTTGCTTCTGATTGGTCACTGGGTATTACAGGTGGCAATGTAGTGGGTCTAAGTATCTTAAGTGAGGTGGTAGTGGAATAAGATCTACGGCTGGCACATGGTCTAATGGAATCTTTTGAGCTCATGAGATCATGCGCCCACCATCTGATGCAAGACAAGATTCTTTCTGTCTTCCAATGTCAGTGGTTTCTAAGGTGTCTGCTGATGAGGCAGTTAAAATTGAATAAAAGAGAGACAAGTGGCATGGGTGGGCCCAAATTTATGTACTCGGTCAGGTGATCACTTAAACAAAAAAGGGATATTCTTTCTATTCAATGATTTAGAGAATAGGTGTGTTCACTAGTTCATGCAATAAGCATGCAGTCAAGTTTCCCTTTTAGAAAATGGGAGATAGTCTTTGGTCACCAGTTCTCTAAATGTAGCCATGGGTCCACGAAGGATTATGAGACTTGGTGAATGCTTCATTTGCTGAATCGCTTGATCAGGCCAGAGTTAGGGAATGTGTTTCCTGACTTGGAGACTTCCTTTAGTCACACATTCACTGAATGACTAAGGGTTACTAAAATTTTGCCAGGATAAGTGGGTCCAGACCACCAGGTATTGCTGACGTGCATAATTCTTATTGGCTAAGAGACTGCTGATGAGGCCAGAGATTTTTCAAGGCTTGCTGACTATTATAAAGATTATTGAGGACCACCTGATCTGCTGGAAAATAAATAAATCAATGGTCACATTTTAAACTTGAGCCTATTGGTCATTTTTATTCAAATTCAAATCTTTCTACAGGGTTTTTACTAGTATTTGATCCAGTGAGCCACGAACGACATGGGTAGCTTAGAATTTATGTCACCAGGATGATTGCAATTGGGAAAATGATGTGAAGACTTGGGCAACTATCGCAGGTCGATTCTTGCTTCCTGAGAGTACCAATTTGAGCATTCATGGCAAGGCCGATTTGCAGGAAGGTAGATGAATCAAGGCGGCTTGTCCACAGGTAGATGTAGTACAGAGATGGAGATTGCATTCAAGGCATGTATCTGATCGATCAAGATATTTCAAGATACATTTATGATTAGAATTTACATAATTAGGGTTTTTATCATGAAAATATGTAACCCTAGTTAGGTTTTTCTCCTGCCTATCTGCAAGAGGAGATGTATATATTAATTTTTGGGAGCTTTTTAGAGCTTAGAGTTGACAATTATAAAAGAAGGATTTTCTCTTTCTCAGAATTTATCTGTGGCATTCTCTCTTCCCTCTAATTTTTGCAGTTTGAAGCTTTCATTGATGGTTCAGATATTGCAAGGTACTTTATGACATTTTTTATGTCCCTATGCTTTTTGGTCTGAGTTGTCTCTTAATGGATTAAGTATATGTGTGTGTTTTCAGTGATATCTTAGGGTTCTTGATCCCTCTTTCTTTCTACAATTTATGTGTATGCTTGTGAATGATCTGATTTGAATGCTCCTGTGGTATACTTCCACCCCTAGCAATCTATCTCATTCTTATACTCAATTGCAGAGGTGAATGTTTGTTTGTAGGTTATAGTTTGTGTCTAAGTTCTTAGGAGTGCTATTGCCTTGTGAAATTCTCTTTCCCTGCATAGCATCTCTCTATTGCAGACCCTTCTATGAAATATTGATGTAAACCTATTCAGTGAGTTGTGATCTCCTAGACTTAAGATTGTGTATTGATTTCATCCTCTATACTGTGATTCATACCATATTTTTGGTGTATCACCTAGTAGGTAGTTTTCTTTTAGTCATTTCCCTTTCAACATTCCTTCTATCCCTTTCCCCTCAAAGATTTACTTTTCATGTCAAGAAGAAAATTAAGGTGATTATCCAAGAGGAACCAGCCTAGAACCTGGAGGTCTCATCTCAGTTAGCATAGGTCCCACAACCTAGAGATGATTCCCATGTTATACTAGGTTATCAAGACCAAGAGAGCTTGAAAAAAGGGTGCAAACTTAGTGTATAACAATCACATCACATTTAGAATTTTAAAATGCAATTATATGTATCATATTACAAGTCAAATTAGAGTAGGACTATAATGTTGAATAAGTCGATAGTTAGTCAGGATTATCCCACCTTTTTCACATAGGCTCTCTTCTATAAATATAAGAGGGCTCATTGTAAATAGAATATATTTGGGTAATGCAAAAAAACTCTTTCAATTTGTGTGCACTCTAAAACTTCAATTTTAGATGTAAAGCAAATTGTAGTCAATAAAAGAGATAGGTTGCTTCCAAACTTTGTGGTGGAACAAGTTGTGATTTGACGACATTATTTGGAATTGATTATGAGATTTTTGTTATCTAAAAGTGATTTTAACCCAATCTTACAGCCTTTGAGCTTCTTATTGTGTTTATAGTTAATGTTACAATTCAAACGTGATCTTTTAGTCTTTATACTGTTTATTACATTTTAAGATAATGTCTTTTTCTCAAGCTAAAACTTAATTTATAGTCTTTATTTTTCCTTTACCTTTTACCTTTGTTCATTTAAGGTGTAATAAATGTTGGTGTCTTTGAGCTTCACATATATTCCATCTTTGTTTCTTATTTCACATTATAAGTCATGGAAAGTCTTTGGTCTTTCATGAGCTTCTTGGTCATTTAATTTACTATATTTTACTTGAAATTTTCTTGTAAGAAAGGAACATCAATCCTAAAAGAAGATGATATGATGAAGGAAGGATACCTATTTTAAAGAAAGAGAATATGGTGAATGTCATTCCTATTGATTAGCTTAGTGTACAAAATCTTATATCCTAGTTAAGTTTTAGGTAATTTTAGTAGCAATAAATAGGAGGAGCCTTCTCTAATAATAATGAGACTTTTTATTGTGTGTTGTGGTTGAAACTATTATTTTGCAATTAATCCCAAAAAATTGGTTTCAAAATATTCAGTCAATATTTTGTTCTCATCTTACAAGAATATGAGGAAGACAACTATGACTTTAAAGCTTGTGTGGGGGAAGAAAGTTGTCTTTCCAATTAGATTTGAACACAAAACACTCAAAACTGCATTGGATCTTGGCATAGACATTTCTAAAGCATAGAATAAAATGATCCTACAACTTAATGCATTTGATTAGATGAGAAGAGAAGCATCTCATTGCACAGAAGTGATACAATCTCAATGAATCAAGTGGTATGATAGATTTATAAAAACCAAATAGTTTGAAGTTGGAGATGGGGCCCTAATATATGATTCTAGATACTAGGATCATCAAGAGAAATTTCAAATGCACTAACTTGGATTGTATGATATTACAAAGGAATTATCAAATGGTTTTGTATACTTGAAAACCATTAACACGGTAAGGTTTTCCCTGCTAGTCAATGATCATTTCTTGCACTTATATAAGAAACCTTTGAGTAAAGTAGACTTCATTACCAAGGTTCAACAAGATGAATTTCAAGAATTTTTTGTAGCAATATTATTTGAGGTAGTCATTATAAGAACTTCATCATAGTAATAGTATGTATTCTTTAAAAAAATTTCCATGCTTTTGGAAAAAATTCCTATTTCCAATCAAGTTTCATTTTAGTATAGGTTTTAGTAAACACCACAATCGAAGGACCTTGTTCCTACAAAAGTAGAGTGTTGGGAATGTCAACTTCAACCAACTTTAGACATCATGGTATAATAACTTCTATTTTTATGTGGTGTTGTGATGACACCACAAAATACAAATTAACACTTCAAGATATCCTTGTAGAAGATCCAACTCAACAATTGTTAGTTCTTTCCACCTCAAGAACTCACACCATTTCATGAAACAAAATGAATTTGAAAACTATATGCATCATCTTGCTCACACATGTCTATAGTTGTCTCTCACTATGTCATAATTGGTATGATTTCATCAAAAGCCATGCAAATTTTTTGCACATACATTAATTTTCAAATTTGATTTGCATTTTTCTATAATTTTAGCATGTATTCATATCACAATCAATTTTTACGGAATAGACTTGTCAATTTTAGTTGGGGGAGGGGTATGATTACCAAAATAATATTTACGGTAACCTTTTGTGCATGTATTATTTTAATCATACATACCTTTTAAATCATCATCTCTTTCTGAGATCTTTTGAATATTGCACAAAAATTTCCATAACCATAGCACTTAATTGAGTGACTAAATCCATGTATGCTAGAATTGTCACATCATTAATTCCTTGCTCAAACTATTGATAGTTATCTCCAACTTTAGCTATTTCTTGTGCTTATGTTCTTGCCAAAACTTGCAAAAAGAAGCTTTGTAGACTTTGAGCCTAAATTTAGGATACTTTCAAAATTTGCAAACCAAGTAGTGATAAGAGGAAGAGTTTGAATCAAGGGAGGAGACCCAATTCATAAGGGATCAACTATTCAAAATCTAATAGATAATAAACAAGAATGTAAGGAGTTTTTGAATGCTAGATAGGTGGGTTATTTCTACAAATTGACAAAATTTCATTCAGAAGTGGCTTTACAGTTTGTGCTAATCTTACAAGATGGGGTAGCCATAATGAATGCCACTATTATAGCCCAAAGAATGATGCAATACTTTTTTTTTAAATAAAAATGTAAACTCTCCAAGATAGATGCATTATTAACTTGACATTAATATCTTATTCATTCACAAAGTGTACAAGATGAAATTAGAAGTAACATTACATTCCATGAATGCAATAATAAACTCTCTCAACACAAATCTTCTCATGATTCCCTAGCATTTCTACTAGAAGAAACAACTTCAACATAACTAAATACTCATCAAAATGAAATAAGATAAGTAACATATCATCCATTAGTTTCATTTAAAAGTTCAGACATAGATGTTCCTAAGATATTTATTTCTTCAACATATATAACAAACATTTAATAAATTCACTATATTTCTCACTAACACATTCATTTCCTTTTAATCAATAGAATTAATTCCAAAGGAATTAACTTTACTTGTTATCTTTAATTCCCTTATTAAGATTACATTCAAGAGTAACCCTTCATATCATTAACCTCATATGTAGTAATCCTTTTAGATGATCTAGTTAAGATAAAAAAATACTATGTTCTAATATAACATCATATCCTACTCCATAGAATATGATCATATTTACATCAAGTAATATATATATTGTATTAAAATTTCTTTTAAAGAAAAATCTAAAACTCAACATAAATTCAGATTACCTAACTACTCTATTTACATTCTATAGTAACTCATTATTCCTATATACTATTCATAGTCAACCAACTAATGGTGTTGTTAGTTTCATACAACTAAAGTGTTGAACAAAATGCATACATAAAAGATCAAGATTAGGTTTCTTAGTACCATATTATTATATGAAATCATTTCAATAAAACTCATCTAGGATCTTAAAAATTCACTAACCATCTAGCACTATGAACAATTTACAAGAATCCTTTTGACAATTTTTAATTCAATCATTAGGATAGATAATTTATTTCCTTTCTTTTCTACTCATTCCATAAGAACATTTAAACAACATTATACATTCTTTCTTCTACATTCATTTCTTACATTTACATTAAAAATTTAACAAGGCATTCATAATTAGTCTAACATTTTCCCATAACATATATATACATTTCTTCTATTTCATATTATATCATATGAACTTCAACATATTTATTTTCCCCTTTTTTCACCTAGATCTACCTCTTACCTTGCTTTCAAATAGAATTACATTCATAAGTCATAATTATGATAGTATGCCATATCAAAATCAACTCCTTATATGAGTATATAAATACATGAATGAATATAAAATAACACATCTCATTGTATATACAAAATATAGGATTAAGTCCTCAGAGTTATAAATCTAAAAAGATCAAATACAAGGTCCATCCCCATGACCACAAACAATACCTCGATAAAAAAAGATTAACTATCCAAATACATGGAACCCATAGGTCCACCCCAAATCCTCCAAGAAAGGAGGTATAAACCAAGGCCCACATGAGCACAAAAACCAAGGACATAAGGTGGTAAACCCTTCTTAAACATAGGGCTTGAAAACATAATTAAACATCAAGTCAAAAAAGGACTACCAAAGGCAAAGGAAATTGAAGTATAAAGACTCTAGGCTACAGACCAAGTGATTTCCATTACATATCCCTCATGTTAGGCCATTTTCCAGTCAGTGCAAAATTCTTTGAAAATGGCCTTTTTCCCTGCAGTCTTTGTTATGTTGTCTCTACCCGGCCTGCAGTCACAGTTTTGTCTTGCGAAGTAAATCCATGATGTTTCTTGGTGTACGCTCTTGGCCCCGTGCTCTTTAATGTGTCACCTTGCTCCAATTCAGATCTGATCTCCTAAATCATAAAACCCAGGGAGTTATTTAAGCCTTAAGGTCTGCAGGAAACAATTTTAGAATATGCCTCAGTGTCAAAAACCCACAATGTTTTTGAAAACCCATGATGTTTTCAGCTTCCCTGCTACTTTTCAGTCTGTTGATAACCTAGTGTGTTTTCAGTCTTTTTGCCAAAAAATTTGTGTATTTTTTATCCTCTTCTGTCGATAACCCTGTGTATTTTTTACCTCGCACTTCTGCCCTATTTGATGGCGTTCCCTAACTGCGCAAGTGCGATTGGTTGGTGGGACCCAATTCTTCTCAGTTGCCCAGTGTGGTTAAAGTTCAGACATAATCGATGGTTGTCACATGTTCGCATGGTGAAGATGCATGATGTTTTTCCTTTACACTTTTGCAACAGCCGTTGGATTTTCTTGTGTGGGCGTGAAGTGGGCCCAGGTGGGCCCAGTGTCAGAAGGGAAGCAGGGGTGCATGTTCTTATTGGTTGTCACATGATCACATGTCAGGAAGTCCTGACATGCGACCATGCGACCAGTTGATGTGTGTCTTGTGGGGCCATTGATGGAGAGGTGGCAGTCTTATGGCCTTGGCACCCTTGCGATCATGCGACAAGGTTCTTCCTTAGTGAGGCCCAGTGGTAGGTGGTGATGTGGCAGTTTGTCAGTGGGCCTGAGAGATTCAGAGGGGAGGATGGCATGGAAAATTTAGTGGTTGGTGCATGATCTCATGGGAGGTGTTAGACCCATGCGATCATGCACCCGTCATTCAATTTCAAAGGCTTGTAAAAGTGAGTCCTGTGGCAGGTGTGACTCGGCAGTTGCAGTGAATGGTGGCGGTTATGTGGCGGCCTATGGTTGGCTATCACATGATCGCATGTTAGAGATTTCTGACATGTGATCATGCGACCGGTTGACACCTATCCCTTTGGTGTTGGAGTGCTGTGGTCCCCTTGTTTGACTTGGAGGCTGAGGTGGCAGTCTTGCTACCTTGTCGTGTGATTGCAAGGGCCATCTTTTGGCCATGAGATCATGCGACAAGGGTGCCACATTGTGTTGGGGACTAATGGCAGGTGGTGATGTGCTAAGTTTTAGTTGGTTGCAGGTGTACCGAGGTGGTAGGGGGTTTGCGGTGAGACCTGTTTGCTCGGTGGTGATGATGTGCTCAATTCTCATTGGTTAGCGTGATGACTTGGCAGTTTGTCAGTGGGGCCTGTGTTTGTAGTGCCCGAGCGTGTTTGACACTTGGTGGTGAATGCTGGTGGTTAGTCACATGTTTGCATAGCCTTTTTCAAGGCTATGCAATCATGCGACTGATGTTTTGTGTCAACCCTATGCGGCGGCAGTTATGCGGAGGTAGAGGATTGTAGTGTGTCGCATGTTTGCATAGCCCATCTCCTGGCTATGTGATCATGTGACAACTGTAGAAGTATGTCATCATTGGGAACTTGTAGAGTTGTGAAGGTAACGTAATCGAGGACTTCTCAAGATGGTTTGTGATCAACATTGCACTGTTAAGAAGCTGCGGTCACATGATCACAAAGGTTAGATTGGTGCCTTGCGATCATGCGACCAAGCACATATATAGCCAGAATTCCTATGGTGGTTAAGTTGATGACTAGATGACTACGCAACTAAGGGTAAATAGTTAAGTGGCATAGCCTGGGAAGGTAAGGATCTGACGGCAGAGGTATAAAGTTGGCAGAGATTTGAACGAGGACCGCTGATTCACTTTTGGCGCCATGAATATAGCCGTTAACCTGCAAGTTTTTTTTTTAAGGGGTTTCCAGTGACAGGAAGTACCAAAATTTATGGTTTTGGCAACGGTTTTCCTCTGGTTTGGTGGTGATGGTTGTTGCGAAGTGGTTCAGGGGCTCTGTGGTTAGTTGCATATTGATTTTGTACCTGGTGGAGTATGTTTTTGAGCTCGAGAAGCTGTTTGCAGGTGGCTGATTTGACTAATTTTCATGGAAATTCCTAGTTTTCTGTCTTGGCTCACAGATTTTCATAATTGCAGATCTGCCTGAGATTTGTTTTTTCTAGGTTGCTTGGTTTCCTGCCCCTGCAGTAAATTCTTGATTGGTTCTGGTTGGTTGGGTGGGTGAAATCCTAGCCCTAGCTGTCCGTAGCTTGTTACATCCTACTAGTTTAGGATTCCAAGGTAACTAGTGGTATAAATAGTTGAAATTTTGACTTTGTAAGGGTTCCAACTTAGAATTCCTTTTTGGTTCCAGTGAATGGCCCTTTTCCTGTAGATATTTCTCCTTTTCTTTGCATATAAGGTGTTCTTCTTTCCCTTGCTGGTTCAAAGAATACAATGCATATTGTAACATACTTGTTTTATGTATGAGAATTTAATATACTCTTACTGTTATCAAGCTATCTCCATTTGAATTCTAAGTCCATTAGTCATACATCAAGGGTGTTTGATTTTTCTATTTGCATTGCCTAAGTGTTTGCAAGTGGAGTTGTCTTCATAGAGATAACTAGTTCAGGGTTAGTGTTCATATATGTATGAGCTGAGGTGTCAAAGATATTTCATGCTTGTCTTCCAGTGGATGTTGGTCAATGTATTACCTATTTATAGGTCTCTTCTAAGGGGAGGGTTAAAATCCTTTAGGTGGGTAATAACATACTTGGATACATAGGTGGGTTGTTAAGTTGAGGTTTGGTCATGGTGTGTGATTGATGTTAGGCATCAACACATTGAGTATATTGTTTTCTTGTTTCATAGTTATCCCTTGCAATACTGTATTTGACTCTATGGCCCAATGGACAAGGTACTGGTCTATGAGAGACTTAGGGCATCTCAGGGGTCCTTTCAATCCATTTAAAATCATTCACATTCATTCCCACTCTTTCCCTTTCTTGTTGTTAGTGTAGGTCTCTAGTTTTCAGACTCATTGCATGCAAGCAGGTTATTGCATCAGATTTGGTTTCATTGGGGTATAGGATACCTATAGGAGTCTGGTAACTATTCCACAATAATACATCTACAGGCCTTTCAGTCATCAAGAAGAGTCATGAGTGTGCAAATGAGGCAATACCCACCTGAGTGATGTGGAGCTCAAAGCAAAAGGAGGATGCCCTCGGTCCTCATCAATTGGCACTTTTTCCCTGTCAGACTTTGGAGTGAAGACTAACCAGTTTGTCAATCATAGTGTAAACCTAGCATCGTGTGGGAAAAAGTTTAAAAGCCAACAAGATGGCGACTCTGCTGGGGAGAAACAACAAATCTTGTTAAGGAAATCATAATCTCTAGTGGCCATTGGAAAGAGTCAGATATAAAAACAAGGCATTTGCTACATCTTCTCACCAAGTTGTGGGTGGCGGCTCTGATTTTGTCTATTTCATCAGTGTTCCTTCTGATAAACAATGTGGTTACTTATGGAGTTTTGTAGTGGTTGGAAGAAGAAACAAAGAAATTTTTTTTTTCCTCTGCAAGGAGGTGGTGACTCTACACTATCAAAGAACTTGATGGAGCTGCAAGGGGAGCTCTAGATCTACCCTGCTTCCAGCCAAAGGTCTTCTGCTGCAAAATTCCCAAGTATTTCTCAAAGATCTGAAATGTCTCCTTATTAAGTGGTCAAGCACAAAGAAAAGGAGTAAGGTGTGAATAGAGGTTGAATACTTTAGGTTCTCAATTGCATTTTTGCAAGATTTTATGGAAGTATTGCATTAAGTCTGATGGGAAAGCTTGAGGAGGAGCTTGCATTATTAGACCAAGGCATCCAGAGGGATTGCATAAAATTGGTAAGATTGAAGATGGGGTGCAGATAGGATCTGTCCATATCTTTTTTCTATGATAGATTTTGTGGTGCATATGATGAGCTTCCAGATGACATTGAGTTTCCTGAATCTGAATTCATTGGTTTATTCTTGGAGCTTTGTTTTCCTGAGTCAACCAGTTGGTTAGATGCTTTGTGGGAGGAGTATTATGGATGTATTAGGGATTGGGTACTTAGTGATGCTAGTCTTGAGCTTGAGGATTCACTTGGGGTTGTGTCTAGTAGTACTGTTATTGAGAATGATGGAACTTATGAAGGAGATGTGTCTAGTGCTGACACTCTTTCTTGCAATCATGAGAGTGATGCTCTTTCTCAGTTTGGGGTAGAAAGTTTGTGTAGTAAATCAGGTGAGGAAGAAGATTGAATGAATGAAGATGTTGCTGATGATTGTATGTCAGAGGAGGGTGTTCTTGAGGACAGTTGTTCACTTCGTAATGAACAAATTTTAGATCTCCTGTCCTATGAATATCTCAGGTATGCAGGGAGGGATGACTCTGAATTCCTACATCCAACATACATTGATTTTGACCGAGAGCATGAGTCAATAGGTTTTGACTATGACATGTGTGCCTCTGATTCTTTTGCTGCTCCAACACTACTAGATAGTGACCATGCTATAAATGATGTATCAGATGATGAGGTTGCTAGTGTTTTCTCAGTTTCAAGTGATACAGTGGTCCTTGACATGGTTTTGAGTGCTGATTGGGGAAGTTGTATAGATTGTGGGTCTTGCCTTGACTCTGGATCTTTTGATAAGCCATGGAAGGATGGCCTCTCAGCTACTCAAACTTCACATTTTTATGGACATATTGATGTTTCCTTTCCCACCTACCAACGGTTTTCAGTTTTGTCAGATGCTGACAAGATGCAGGTTGCTCCTATGTTCGGTGATCATGTCCCATGTGATGATTTCCCTTAGTGTTTGCATGAGGATCAGTGCATCTTCTCCTTGGAGGTACATTTTTCTGATATAAATTAGACCGATGGTGTTTACACCAGCAATTCAAGTGAGCTAGAGTGTTTTTCTTTCCGTGTGGACAATAGGATTCCTGGATTTGGTGACAGGATTGAGGATGATTCATGTTGTAGTTCCTTCAGCATTTTCCTTTTTGACTACAACATGCATGTGCCACAGCATTTCCAGAATTGGTATGATTACCTTTCCATCCCTCAAGAGGAATGTGCTAGCAATCTTTGTTTTAAGCTTTTGAAAAGTGGATATAATCATGATCTACCACGTGGAAGAAAAATTTTCAATTTGCCTCTAGTTTGTCGGGATGAGAATTGTAATTTCAGTTTTCCTCTGTTGAATGGAGATGAAAACTACTTGTTTGATAGAGGTAAAAGCTTATCAGAAGTTTTGGGGCCCTGAGCCTTTTGTAATAAATGTACACTTTGTATAGTTTTCCCTTTTCCTGTTGTGTGTCTTTCTTTCCTGTTCCTTGTGATTTTTGAAGTCTCTGTGCTTTTTCCAGTAGGTGGTCTGCTCTCCTAGAGATCCTAAATTTTTGCATGGGCACAAGTTACCCATCATCCCTAGATAGAGCCACTGTTAGGCCATTTTCCAGTCAGTGCAAAATTCTTTGAAAATGGCCTTTTTCCCTGCAGTCTTTGTTATGTTGTCTCTACCCTGCTTGCAGTCATAGTTTTGTCTTGGGAAGTAAATCCATGATGTTTCTTGGTGTGTGCTCTTGGCCCCATGCTCTTTAATGTGTCACCTTGCTCTAGTTTAGATCGCATCTCCTAAATCATAAAACCCAGGGAGTTATTTAAGCCTTAAGGTCTGCAGGAAACAATTTTAGAATATGCCTTAGTGTCAAAAACCCACAATGTTTTTGAAAACCCATGATGTTTTTGGCTTCCTTGCTACCTTTCGGTCTGTTGATAACCTAGTGTGTTTTCAGTCTTTTTGCTAAAAAATTTGTGTGTTTTTTATCCTCTTCTGTTGATAACCCTATGTGTTTTCAACCTCGCACTTCTGCCCTATTTGATGGCATTCCCTAACTGCGCAAGTGCAATCGATTGGTGGGACCCAATTCTTCTCAGTTGCCCAGTGTGGTTAAAGTTCAGACATAATTGATAGTTGTCACATGTTTGCATGGTGAAGATGCACGATGTTTATCCTTTACACTTTTGTGACAGCTGTTGGATTTTCTTGTGTGGGCGTGAAGTGGGTCCAGGTGGGCCCAGTGTCAAAAAGGAAGCAGGGGCACATGTTCTTATTGGTTGTCACATGATCACATGTCAAGAATTTTTGACATGCGACCATGTGACCAGTTCACATCTATCTTGTGGGGCTGTTGGTGGAGAGGTGGTGGTCTTATGGCCTTGGCACCCTTGCGATCATGCGACAAGGTTCTTCCTTAGTGAGGCCCGGTGGCAGGTGGTGATGTGGCAGTTCGTTAGTGGGCCCAAGAGATTTAGAGGGGAGGATGGCATGGAAAATCTAGTGGTTGGTGCATGATCTCATGGGAGGTGTTAGACCCATGTGATCATGCACCCGTCGTTCGATTTCAAAGGCTTGTGAAAGTGAGTCCTGTGGCAGGTGTGACTCAGCAATTGCAGTGAATGGTGGTGGTTATGTGGCGGCCTGTAGTTGGCTATCACATGATTACATGTTAGAGATTTATAACATGCGATCATGTGATCGGTTGACACCTATCCCTTTGGTGTTGGAGTGTTGTGGTCCCGATGTCTGACTTGGAGGCTAAGGTGGCAGTCTTGCTATCTTGTCGCATGATCGCAAGGGCCATCTTTCAGCCATGCGATCATGCGACAAGGGTGCCACATTATGTTGGGGCCCGATGGTAAGTGGTGACATGCTGAGTTCTAGTTGGTTACTAGTGTACTGAGGTGGCAGGGGGTTTGTGGTGGGACCTATCTGCTCAGTGGTGATGATGTGCTTAATTCTCATTGGTCAGCGCGATGACTTGGTAGTTTGTCAGTGGGGCCCATGTTTATAGTGCCTGAGTGTGTTTGACATTTGGTGGTGAATGCTGGCGGTTAGTCACATGTTTGCATAGCCTTTTTCAAGGCTATGCAATCATGTGATTGATATTTTGTGTCAACCCTATGCAGCGGTAGTTATGCGGAGGTAGAGGATTGCAATGTGCCGCATGTTTCCATAGCCCATCTCCTGGCTATGCGATCATGCGACAACTGTAGAAGTATGTTGTCATTGCGGACTTGTAGAGTTGTGAAGGTAACGTAACCGAGGACTTCTCAAGATGGTTTGTGATCAGCATTGTGCTGTTAAGAAGCTACGATCGCATGATCGCAAAGGTTAGTTTGGTGCCTTGCGATCATGCAACCAAGCACATATATAGCCAGAATTCCTGTGGTGGTTAAGTTGATGACTAGATGACTATGCAACTAAGGGTAAATAGTTAAGTGGCATAGCTTGAGAAGGTAAGGATCTAACGGCAGAGGTATAAAGTTGGCAAAGATTTGAATGAGGACCACCGATTCACTTCTAGCACCATGAATATAGCCATTAACCTACAGGTTTGATTTTTTAAGGGGTTTCTAGTGATAGGAAGTACCAAAATTTATGGTTTTGGCAATAGTTTTCATCTAGTTTGGTGGTGATGGTTGTTGCGAAGTGGTCCAAGGGCTCTGTGGTTAGTTGCATATTGATTTTGTACCTGGTGGAGTATGTTTTTGAGCTCCAGAAGCTATTTGCAAGTGGCTAATTTGACTAATTTTCATGGAAATTCCTAGTTTTCTATCCTGGCTCACATATTTTCATAATTCTAGATCTGCCTGAGATTTGTTTTTTCCAAGTTGCTTGGTTTCTTTCCCCTATAGTAAATTCTTGATTGGTTCTGGTTGGTTGGGTGGGTGAAACCCTAGCCCTAGCTGTCCGTAGCTTGTTGCATCCTATTGGTTTAGGATTCCAAGGTAACCAATGGTATAAATAGTTGAAATTTTGACTTTGTAAGGGTTCCAGCTTAGAATTCCTTTCTGGTTCCAGTGAATGGCCCTTTTTCTGTAGATATTTCTCCTTTTCTCTGCATATAGGGTGTTCTTCTTTCCCTTGCTGGTTCAGAGAATACAATGCATATTGTAACAGACTTGTTTTATGTATGAGAATTTAATATACTCTTACTGTTACTAAGCTATCTCCATTTGAATTCTAAGTCCATTAGTCATACATCAAGGGTGTTTGATTTTTCTGTTTGCATTGCCTAAGTGTTTGTAAGTGGAGTTGTCTTCACAGAGATAACTAGTTCAGGGTTAGTGTTCATATATGTATGAGCTGAGGTGTCAAAGATATTTCATGCTTGTCTTCCAGTGGCTGTTGGTCAATGTATTACCTTTTTATAGGTCTCTTCTAAGGGGAGGGTTAAAATCCTTTAGGTGGGTAATAACATACTTGGATACATAGGTGGGTTGTTAAGTTGAGGTTTGGTCATGGTGTGTGATTGATGTTAGGCATCAACACATTGAGTATATTGTTTTCTTGTTTCATAGTTGTCCCTTGCAATACTGTATTTGACTTTGTGGCCCAATGGACAAGGCACTGGTCTATGAGAGACTTAGGGCATCTTGGGGGTCCTTTCAATCCATTTAAAATCATTCACATTCAGTCCCACTCTTTCCCTTTCTTGCTATTAGTGTAGGTCTCTGGTTTTCAAACTCATTGCATGCAAGCAGGTTATTGCAGCAGATTTGGTTTCATTGAGGTACAGGATACCTATAGGAGTCTGGTAATTATTCCACAATAATACATCTACAGGCCTTTCAGTCATCAAGAAGAGTCATGAGTGTGCAGATGAGGCAATACCCACCTGAGTGATGTGGATCTCAAAGTAGAAGGAGGATGCCCTCGGTCCTCATCAATTGGCACTTTTTCCCTATCAGACTTTGGAGTGAAGACTAACCAGTTTGTCAATCATAGTGTAAACCTGGCACTATCTGGGAACAAGTTTAAAAGCCAACACCTCACCCCTTGGGTTGTCTTGGATAGCCACTCTGGGCCCAAGGCCCCAAGTAGGCACATGTGGAACTGAGCACCTTTCTTGAGGAAATGGCTATTTGATTGTGTCATCTCACATAGGCACCTTATCCACTTGCATTTGTAGCCTATACAAGTACTAGCGGCATGGGTGAGGCATCACTTAATCTTTATTGATGTGTAATCCTCCCACCCTTTATAGTTCATTTATTTAGGTTATGACTTGATTAAAAAACTCACAATGGGTTATCTTGGCTAGCAACTTTAGGGCCTCGACCCCCATGGAGAGCCACTCACCTACTGCACCTAGGTTCTTTACCCAAGAAACAAAATTTAACCAATGCATAAAAGAATCACATCACATCATGAGAACATGTGAAAATTCCCATTGGAATATCAAAATATCACATTTTTAGGTTTAAGAAACCATGTGTTACCCTTAATCCACCGAACAACACTAAACCCCAATAAGGCATTCAAATGGATTCAAAATGCATAAGAAAGCATCAAAATGAATCAAACATGAATATACCTCATCATAAAGAGTATACAATTATCAAAATCATCATAAAATATGTCCTTATTGCCTCTAGTATCTTCACAAAACTTTAAGTCAATATTTAGATCTAATTTGGACCAATATAGAGAAATTATGCACTTGCAAAATGGTGCTACACTTATAGGATAGAAAGCTAGACTTATAGGATATAAATACGCACTTACAACCTAAATCAATATAGTTGTACCAAGGAATCAACACACATATAAGAATAAATAAACACACTTGACTGGTAAAGTTTTAAAGAAAAAAAAAGATGAAAGTTACAAATTGATTTTATGGTTGAAATTGGGTCAAATCAAGGCTTTGAAAGCGGAATCCGAGGAAGACCCATTTGATATCTCCTCTATTCCCTTGTAGAAAATTTAATTGAAAAATTCTAGACATCGAACCAACCTAGGTAATTAACTTAGAACAAAAATAGGTCCTTATGTAGAAATATTGAATTACATTCTCAGAATAATACAACTTGAATATTCATTCTCAGATAGCATTTATCAACCCATAAACATATCATCTTCTCATGATACATATAATAATTGTATGCGATGAAATGTATTATTAGGAACACAAAGCTAAAATAAGCATTCAACAAAACAAACCAAAAACAACACTTAGATTAAACCAAAAGAAACTAAACTTAAACACCAAAAAAGAATGCAAACCTTGCACTCTCTTAAAGAAAGCCTCCTTTGTTGAAAAGATGTTGTCCAAAGATGGAGGTATGTATGCTCAATACTTTCTCAAACTTCAATGAAAATGTTGGACGAGACATTATGGGAATATTTTGGCATTATGATGGTATGTTGAGAGTTTTTAGTGTTCAAACTAGCATTATAACTTTGCTCAAATGGTGGATGAAAATGAAGAAGAAGAGGGCTCAATTTATAGGTAATAGGAGTATGGAATGAATGGTTAAGATGAATGGAATGGTGGAGATGCATTTGAGAGAGAGAACATGGATTCTACTTTCTCAGATGCCTCTCATTTTGACAAGTGTCACAAAGAGAGAGGTTGACATGAGAATGTGGGTGGAGTGTGTAAAAGGGATGTATAAGAATTTAAGGTTGACATGAGATGTGGAGGTTTGGGGATGTGAGGATGTGACATGAGGGTTGAATTTTTGGGGTTAGGATTTCTTAATTCATGGATTATGATTGTGAAAATGTTTAGTGGGTTATTAGACTTGGATTAGAGGGCAAGTGGGAGAATTAGGAGGATGTGATGGGAGGAGAGAGAATGAGTGGAGGGTTGGATTAGCTAATCATGGTTCATTATCTAATTAAGAAGGTTTATTATGTTTGAATGGATTGGGTTGAGTTAGAACTCAAGGTTGGGTGGTTGGAGGTTTAGTTAGATGAGGATTAAATTCAGGATCCATGTGCTCAAATTGAATTAAACACATTATTTAATTTTAAATGGGAGAAAAAAAAGGGTTATGAATTAATTTAAATATATAAATATATTTATTTAATTAGTAGAGGAAGGGGATTTAATTAATTATTAGACTATGGGTTGTCATTTAGATAATTAATTGGGAAATAGTTAATTAATTAAATTAATTAGCTAGGGGGTGTCATAATTTAAATAAGTATTATATATTTAATTGATTAATGTCCTAGGAGAGAACTAAATAGGATTACTTAATTATGTAATCAAATTTAGGTGTCTATTTTTTTCCCCTCTTGACATAGTGTTAAAATAACACTATTTTGAAGACGTTTTGAAATAATTGACAATGCAAATAAATAACAAGGAACAAAGTTGCCCCAAAATACAAAGAAAAGTTTTAGACTAGGTGATGCCTTCTTGAGAGGGTCGCAAGGAAATAAAAAAGGGGTCTGGGCAGCATCTTGAATGGAAAAAGAGACTGGCGAGGCCGGAGGGAAAGGAGGAAAAATAGGTGAGAGGAAAGGGATATGGGAAAGAAATTGGGACATGGGAGGGAAATGGGGGAAAAATAAGGGTGGGGTGGGGTGGGGGGGGGGGGGGGGGGTTAGGAGGAGAAAGAAAGAAAAGGGGAGGACTTAGTAAGGGCCATAAGGAACTGAAATGGGTTATTTGTGCATATCTAGGCTTAAGAACCTTTTCTTTTTTTTTTACCTCTAATATAGTATAGTACGATGGCAAGAGGATGATGATCGAGGAACCAGAACAAAATTGTGAGGAGTGTACGATAGCATCAGTCTCTAAACAGACAAGTAGGGTCTCTAATCTAGCTTTTTTATTTATGATATGTCCTTTATTTCAATTTATGTTTTGAAAAATCTCAATCTCGTAGGCTCTGAATTGATGACATCACCCTCAGGTCCTGCAAGATCGTGATCTAGAAAAAAATACATTGGAACGGGGCGTTGGACTAAGATTTTGAAATTTTGGAGGCAACGCCAAGGTGGGAGGGATTTTGATATTTTTCATGGTAATGCATTCCTACAAAGGATTTCTAGTGGGATCACATTCCTAGAGAAAAAGGCTAGATGGGATAGAAAATTATGTGATCCTGCAAGGGATCATGGGGTAGGGTCAACTTTATCGTGGGAATGCATTTTAGCGATGATTGGGTTATAATTAGGTTGAGAGAACTTGCACCTGAGGGATCATGATAACTAAAGGCTTTGTGAGAACATGAGAATAGATAGCATGTGGTAATGCAGGAACTAGCCTACAGGAATGTAGAGCATAGGGTTAAAAAGGGATTTTAGAAGGGGATGAGGCTAGGGGATGAATCTTGAGGGCTTGTAGGCTAAGAATTTGGTAGGAAATAAATTGACATAATTGGATTTGATTGGTTGTAGTGGTCCTTGGACTGACTTATATCACAAGAGAGGAAACCCACAGTGCTACAGGTGATAGATCAGTTCACACCCATTGAACTAGACAAAGGTTGAAACAATGGGGTTGGGGTACCTAGAGCGGATTCCCCATAGGAGAGAGTACATGGAAAAGGTTATGGTGTTGTGTGAAAGGTGGCATTCAAAGATGGTCACCTTCCATCTTTTGATAGGGGAGATGACAGTTACCTTGGAGGATGTGTACCAAACTTTTAGGCTCCCTATTTGAGGCACTAAGGTGATAGCGGGGGGCACCACCCACCAGTAGGCAATGACAAAAATGGTGGGGTCAAGGGTTTCTCCTATCTTGTGCCATAGGCATTTATCCCTAGATAGAAATTTGGACACAATTTCGGTAGCTCATTGAGTATACTTTTATGTGTGCAAGTTAGTTTTGAGGTATATTGCCTCTAACATGAGAGGGACCGGTGTGACGTTAGTGCTAATCCCAGTGATCATGAGGATCATAGATGTTAGGGTGTCTACTACATGGGGAAAACTAATGCTAGCACATATCTATAGATACCTATACCAGATAGTTTAAGGGGAGTGATAGAGAAAGAGTATAGTGTTTGCAACCCTATTATAGGTGTGGGGATGGGAGAATATAGTTGTGCTAAGACTAGTGGGGAGGTAAGAAAATAAGGTGGATCAACCTATGGTATAAAGATGGGTTGATCCACTCACCTATCATGATGTCGATGATACAAACTACTAGAGGGAGGTCCTAGATGGGGTGAAAAATGGAATCAGATGGATTTCATATCTAAAGGTGGGGTTGTGGCTGGAGGACCAGACATAGTTGTCATTGTATGCACCCTAAAATGGTCGCCTAGACTTTGGGCCCCATTTATTTGATTTATCAATCCTGAATCATTTTTATCAAATAATCAATATTTTCAACATTATTAATTTCTTGATCAAATCTTAATTTCGATCATATATTGGATTTTTATCCTTGGGCTAACCATTTATCCTAAGTCTTTATTTGATTAAAAGGAATATTTCCTTCCCTTTTGATTAAATAAAAAGCCCCCACTTTCCTCTTATCCTAAGTTGCACAAATAAAACATTATTCTTATTTCACAAAAAGGAAAAAAGTACTTTTTGTCTCACATGAGGCTCAAAAGTCAACACTTCACTCTCATTGGAGGATACTTGTGCACATGGATTGCTCCTCTTTCAACCTCCACCGCCGATTAATCCCTTTTGCCTCTTAATCTCCATGGTCCATTCTATCTCATTTCCTATAAAAGGAGAGCTCTCTCCTTCATTTGCATATATACCATGTTTTTATGCTAATGTTATGCTGCAGGTTTTAGGTGCATTTGGAGCTTTTGAGGATATTGAAGACTTGTTGCTTTCATCATTTAGTTGCATATTTGCTTTCTTAGTTGCATGATAATGGCATTCTTAGTATAGATTTCCTTTTATGCAATAGATTAATCTCACATAGTCTAAATAGGAGGCATTGTAACCCATTGCTATTTCCTTTCATAGATTAGTTACATTATACTTTCCTTTCATAGCTTAGATTGCATTCTCACTTAGATTTTCATTGCATTGCATATTTGATTCTTGGAGATATTGGCATTGTTGCCCTTGTCTTCACTTGAATCTCTCATTGTGTGGTTGACTAGCAAGGTCACAAGTTTGTAGCTCTAGCTGAGAGCAAATCCATAATCTTGCAACTCCATGCATAGAGAGCTATGAGCCGCTTTGTGAAGCCTCATTCTTGAGCAACCTTGCATGTAATGGTTCATAGAAGTGCACCATTTTAGTGTGTACATTTCTGGCGCCCACCATGAGGCAGAGTAGACTAGCTTTGTCCCTTCTTTTTCTGCATTTTCATCATATTCCGTCAATTTTTTGGCAAGTTTTTAGCGTAATTTTCATTCTCTGGTTTTCTGTCTCAAAATATCGCGCGATACTTCTCAGTATATTGCGCGATATAACTTATAATACCCGTGCGACACTTCGCGTCTCAGAAGAATCGCACGGCAGTATTGAGGTATATTGCCTGGTGTCGTGCGAAGTATCACCCGCCTATTGTGCAGTATATCGCCCGGACTGAGGTATATCGCCCGGCTATAGGAAACTATGTCGCGCAATACTGGTGAAGTCTGAGGTATATCGCCTGAACCTGACAGAGAGCTATTTTTGGGCTATTTTATTTATCTTGCAAGTTTCGGGTTGCTAGCTATCTTTTTGAAATTTTTTGAAATTTCCAGCGTTTTCAAATCCGTTGCCCTTTTTTTTTTTTGAAATTTTGCAAATGGTATCAAAAGTTTAAGTGTGATATATCGTTGGAAAGGTCTTTCCGAGCCTAATCCAACCATCATGGTTTCATTTTCAGATTTTATCATTTGATTAATTATTTTTGCAGATTATCTCATTTTTCATGTACTAATCATTGGTAGACTTTAGATTTTGATTCTCCTAACTCTTGTTGGTCTAACAAGTTGTGGTTGTAGGTGCTCTCATTACTTGAAATTTGTCAAAAGAACGCATGTCAAAGAGGGCTACTAATAGTTTTTGCAGGGCTGCCCAAGCATAAAAAAAAAAAAAAAAAAAAAAATTTGCTTGTTTATTTGCTTTCCTTTCAAGTGTGGCATTCACTAATTGTATTAGAAATTTTTAAAACCTTGTGAAAGAGATTTTGAGGTGGTAGGAGAAGTATGCTCTTCACCATTTTGGTGAACCATAAAATCTTGACCCATCTTTGAATTTTGAAAACAAGAGGGTAAATGAACTTTGCTTGGTGTGTTTGGGAGAGATTCTTGAGATAGGGGAGTATGCTCTTCACCCTTGTGGTGAACCAAAAACCTTGAACCTCAAGAGTTGATCCACTTTTTGTTTAGATTTAGAATCCTTTAGCGGGCCTGCTCTTGAGCAATCAAGAGGAATGACCCAAGTGGGGACAAGCCTTTTGCCGGCTATTCCAACTCACTATAATCTCAAGGCTATCGAGGACACAAAACCTTGGTAGACATAACACTTGTCTTCACTTGATGTGAGTAGCTCATGGGATTGCGACCATGGGGAAAGCACTGAGCAAGAATGCTTAAGGTACTCTTGAGGCCGCGAGGTCCTAGTCCTTCATGAGGAGCAAGAGGGGTGTTGTGAACGGAAGCCCTTACTACGAACCTTTAGATATAGGCCACCTTATTTAGCCGCTTATCTTCTTAGTGCAAGGATTGATCCAAGTGGACTAACCCGGATCACCCCAAGATACTCACCATATGTGTCCCTTTGGTTGTGTTGTTTGACACTTCCATGACAAAGCCAATATCTCTTGTGGGCAACCACTTGGTGTGAGGCAAGGGGGCATCAAGTTGTGGGCTAAGTTGGTAAGTATTGAGCCTTGTCTTGTAGGTAGATATTGCTTGAAGTGTCTTTGATTGTGTGATACCAGTGTAAACATTCTCAATATACAAACAATCGGTAGCATTCATAGGGTGCAATTTTATTTTTGATATCATAAGTGTTTGTCTTGGCAAGGTTGCTTTTGCCCTTGTTTCAAGTGTTTGAAGACATGTTTGATCCTCTACTATTTGCAAACCTATCCAATTGCTATTGAATTTGTGATAGAAATCAGACATTTTCACCCTCACATTCAAAAACTTGAAATTAGACCTTAAAAACTCAAAATTTTGCACAAATTGGTCAAGATCAACATCAGTATCACATTAGCCAAAGAGAAATATCGCATTAGAAGGTTGTTCTTGGTGAGAAATTTTATCTCTAGAATTGTGAGCTACATTCTTGGGAAATTCTTGTACTCTTATTGTCCAAATAATTTTCATTTAATCTCAATTTCAATTATATTTTGGCCTAGCCCAACCTCCTGGTTCAAAAGTGCAAGGGTAGTCACCCTTTGATTTGAAGCACCTCTTTGACAGTTTTGGTAAAGCCCCTTCTTCTATCTTTTCATTTCTCTTTGGACAATAGAGAACTTTGATTATCTTAGTTTGGTGTTGACATTTTGTGAGGTCATCCTATTACCAAGGGTCTTATATTTTTAGTCTTCCTTGGTCAGTCCAGATCTTAGATCCTAGGTGTTGTCATGTTGCTCAACATCTCAATGAACATTATGGTATCAATTGCACAAGATGGCTCTTAGTCTTCTTCTTTCTTCTCCATTTCCCATGTTCTTCTGAAGTCTTCTATTCCCATGGGAAATTCTTCTTCTTCTTCTTATTCTTTTCCTCTTATTATCTAGTCTACCTTCTTCTATTCATCTATTCATTTCTTCCACGCTTGATTTCTCCTCTTTTGGAACCATGAATCTTGACTATCTAGCTTTGGAACCTTTATTAAGAATAGATGATCTTGAGCTCATTGACATATTTGAAAAGTGTTGTTCCTCCAAAATTCTCATGAGTGATAAATTTATAGCAAAAATAAAAGAAAAGATGATTAAATCAGATGCCTTTGCTAGAATCATAAACATGATCATATCACGATCTTCTTCTTCCAAACATTCTTCATCATCTAAACCTTCTCATTCTTCTTCACCTTCCAAGTCTTATCATGACTCTTCCAGACATCAGTCATATTCTTTATCTTCTAAGTCTTATCATGATTCTTCTAAACACTATTCACATTCTTCATCTTCCAAATCTTATCATGACTCTTCTAAACATTATTCGAATTCCTCATTATCCAAGTCTTCTTCTTCCACTAAGTCTTCAATTTCCTCTTCTTCATGATCTCATTCTTCTTCTACTTCTCCTAAGAGTCTTACTTCTCTTCAGAAGACATACCATAAAGAGCAACATGATAGTCCTTGTGATGTCTCTTCCACAAAGAGTGACACACCTACCTTTGAGGACTATGATGACTATGATGACTATGATGATGGACAATGTAGCAATACTTATGGAAACTCTATTCCTAAGAGTCCTCCTCGTCGTGTGCTTAGGCTTACTAAAGGGTCATCCTATTGGATAGATTGTGATGGTGATCCATATGATTCTGATTTTTAGAGAAATTATGATATTTGTTGTGAACAATATAATACATCTACTTCTATTGAGGAAGAGAAAGCTTTCCGTGCTGATTATAAATGAAGATACTATGAGCATGTCTTGTCTAAAAACTCTCATGTTGAAAATAAAGATTACACTCTCCAGCAAGATCATGTTAATGTTGAACCTTTGTCTTGTGATGGTTCCCTTCCAACCCCTACTTCCTCCAATGCCCATACATTTCCTAAAGCTTCCGAGTCTTCCAAATCTATCACAAATCCTTCATCCAACAAAGATCCTAAGAATTTTCATGCGGTTCCCTATAGTTATCCTCAAGGGCCACCTCTTAAAGATACTCAAGATAACCTTCACTTGGCTGCAAATACTTTCAATAATGTTGAACCTAAAGAGCCTAAGCCTTCATCCGCTATAATACCTATTTCAGCTAGTCCTTCACCACCTCTTCCAAAGTCTTCCATACAATCCCAACATGCTTCCTTGTCCTTAGAAGTGGCTCCATGTCAAGAGGACTCTAAAAATGATAAAGAAAATAATATAAAGAAAGATCAAGATCAACGACCCTCCGTATCATCCAATTCTCTTCATGATGTATCT
The DNA here is from genome assembly GCA_027943335.1 of Chamaecyparis obtusa. Taxonomy (NCBI): domain Eukaryota; kingdom Viridiplantae; phylum Streptophyta; class Pinopsida; order Cupressales; family Cupressaceae; genus Chamaecyparis; species Chamaecyparis obtusa. Next base: position 567,814 of record BSBK01002085.1, on the reverse strand, counting down.
TCTCCATTGCATGGTTCTTTTGATCCTCTACGCTCTTCCGCATTCATTCCACCATATCCTAAGCAAGATCAAGCTACTACTTACACCATTGAGCTTATTGATAATCAAAATAACCTTACCACACTTGCGCTTTCCAAAGATGATACTTCCATTAAGGTTATTAAAAATGATGTTGTTAATTCTAATGTAAAGCCTATTGAAAATCAAAATAAAGTTGATACGCTTATGCTACCCAACAATCCTTGTCAAGATCAAAGTATTCCATCTTCTTGTTCTACCACTCCATGTTCACTTCCACTTTCTTCTCTTCCAAAATCTTTGCAAGCTTTGAATGATCCTATCAAAGAAGATGCTCCTATTCAAGATGTCCAGGATCCTATTGAAAATCTTAATGCTCACTCTAAAGATGCTGATGTCCTTGGTTGTCATATAGATGTTGATGAACTTATTGATTATCCTTTTGCATCTTCCACTTCCATCCTTGGACCTCCTCCACCACTACCAAGAGCTTCACGTCTACCTTCCATTTTGGGTCCTTACATCCCTCCATCTCCTATTTTTCCTCAAGATCAACATAGATGCATACCCTTGAATCATTTTCATCCACTCACCCATCTAAACCAATCATATTGTCTTTCTTCTTCCACAAGTCCCAAGTCTTTTGGAAGTAACTTGAATGTTCAAAACAAGAAAAAGAAGCAATACAAGAATCCATCAAAAAAAGATCACCATGTCTCCTCTAATCGACATGGAAGCATAAAGTCAAAAGAGATATCTAAGAAGAAAACTACAAGACAAGTATGGGTTCCAAAATCCATCATTCAAGATATTCTCTCTAAATCATCAAAAGGAAATAAAAAGTTAATGGCTATATGGATTCCAAGATCTCTCTTAAGAGAGTCTCATGTTGAACAAAAAGTGAAATTGACATTCAAGCTTCCAAAGGCTTCCACTTCATCTTTTTCCAAAAACATTCTTCCATTCCATGTGCCTGAACCACAACCTTTGCTAAACATTTTCCATATTCCCTCTCGTATTCCTCCATTCACATTTGAGAATTATAACAAGCACACCAATCCTCTCTTCGAGGAGTCAGATAGCAATAATGAACCTGAATATGGTTTGTACTTGGACTAGAATATGGTTCATGTTTCCTCCATCCTCTCGCCACCCTTCAAGGTGTGTATTGACGTTGATCTTACCTTTCTTTCCATCTACCTTTTCACATTCCTTCCATTCATTATCCTTCTACCTTCTATCATTTTTTCTTCATTTGCCTATTCCTTCTGCGTCTTCTTTTCCCCTTCAGCATCTTTGAGCATATCATTTTGGATCCTTGGTATATCATGGTTTATCCTTTCAAGGAGCATTAGCTAAAAATCTTTCCTTCTTCCAAAAAAATTCAAAAAATAAAAAAATTCAAAAAATAGCAAAAAAATTGAAAAAAAAAAATTTAAAAATGTGCCATGGTGAAAACCTGGAAACAGGCACCTTAGTAGCAAAAGTAAAGAGAAATAAATTCATCCTATGGTGAAAACCACTCTCTTGTGGCGCCTTGGATAAGTACCGTGATGAAAACCTGACAATCAGGCATCATGCGTAGTTCTTCTACATATTTCATCCATTCCATCTTCTCTCTTTGATCTTGACAATGTTGACCTATAATTGAACATTTGGCTATTTTGTGAGCTATCTTACGATGATCTTGCTTTCATTCCATTCATGCTTAGCCTTCATATTCATTTTCCTTCATTCATTCTAGCCTTTCACTATCCTTTTCCCCTCTGGTCTTGATCTAATAAAATAAAAAAAGACGTAAAACACGATGCTATGAAGCCTCTTGACATGTCTACTCCTTTGGACTGCATCCTCCCTTCTTTTGCAGTGCGCATTTGTGACTTATCCTATGCTATCCTTTCCTTGCTTATCCAAATGTGCTTTGCATGATAATTTTTTCCCTAGCTTGGGTACTCTTGAGGAGTTTGACCTTGAAGATTTCTTCCTTCCATTTGCCTTCATTCTCCTTTCCTCCATGTTTTCCACCAGCTTGCTTATCCATCTTGTCCTTCACCTTACTAGACATTGGGACTGGACGATGTGATCTTGCTTAAAGAGTTTGATGCCCATTCTGTCTGGGGGCATCTTTTGTACATATTTTATGATCCTGAAAAAATATCAAAAAAATTCATATATGATGCTGAAAAAATTCTAAAAAGCATATACAGTCCTAAAAAATACAAAAAAAATTAAAAAATTAAAAAATTAAAAAAAGAAGAAAAAGTGCCTTAGTGAAAACCTGGAAACAGGCGCCTTGGTAGCAAAAATACAAAAAAAATTGAAAAAAGAATCCAAGTGGTGAAAACTTGGAAATAGGCGCTACTTGAGGCCTTTGCACTCCTATTTGTTACCATGCGTACTCGACACTTAGCCACTTCCCATCATGCCTTGACCTTATTTGGCTTAGTCTGGAATTGGTCTTTGTCTTTGTCTAGTGGGCATAACTATTAGCATTGGTCTTTTAGGTATGTTTGTCTCTTGGGGCATTTCACAACATGTGTTTTTTCAACACCACCCCAAAATAGTGTTTTTCAACACTACCCTGGCGTCGAGTGTTTCTTAACACTTATCAGGTGTCTTACCCAACAGTCTCATATGATGTGATATTTCTCACTAAGCAGATATGATAATCAGAGTTTGACTCTATGACCAACACACACGCACTTAAACAATCAACTCGCTGACTATATGATGACTTTATTTTTCTTTGTGTGCTATCTATGAAGATTTCTTTGATGAGTGGTCTCTCCCTGAGAAGTTTTCGATGATGCATAGTTAGAAGACTGAGGGCATGAGAACATGTTTTATTTCTTTATCTGCTTGTGGGTATATTTTGTTGGTCCTAACTGTCATGAGCATTTATGTTGGTCTTACTTGACACTATGGATTGACAAGGTATTATCCTTGATTGTTTTGTGAGTGCATGCTTTTAGTTATCCTGACTTTCAGGTGTCTTGATACAAGCATAATCTTGCCATATCAAACTTAGGTGATCTCACTGCATTAGTCATCTTGACCTATATGTCTTTGATGCCTAGGTGAGATTCCCACATTTCTTTCTGATAAAGATCATATTCATATCCACATAGTTATGCTAGTGTGCATTGTATGATCTTACGATGCTACCAATAATGTTCGATGATGATAATTAGATGTCTATCAGCATTGTGACCTTGCAAGTCAACCACTTTCATAGTAGCTTGCATTTTTAGGGTCATGTTAGATTAGTTTTGCACTTTGCATATGGAGAGAGCTTTCCTTTTTATCATCTACGGACTAGTTGGTCAACTGTGCTTATTTTTTGATTCTTCTTGATCATATCTTTCATTTCTAATCTTCCATATCAAATCATTTTCCATTTTCGGACTCAAAATCAAAATTTGAGTCGCGTTTCCAAATCTTCCCTTCTTCTGCGCAGTTGACTGATCTTTTGAGGCCTAATCCTTCGATCTTTGTTGGGGCATCATCATTTCCTCATTTTCATGTCTTCCAAACTTCTAGTCTTTCATTCATATTCATTCCATACCCTCCTTTCTCACGTTTGACTGCATCTTTTCAGTCAAGCTGGGGCATGTTTTCATTGCCTAATGGTTAACCTATTGACCCTTACCTTCGATTATGATTTCATTTCGATTTGATCCAATCTTTATCGATTTTCTATCTCTCCTCTACCTGATTTCGATTTCAATTCTGAGGGGGCAGTATTTATGGGATTCTCATCCCCGATTCCTTGATTCTCTTGATTCAGACATCTTTTGTGAGCTGTCGCTCAAATTTGAGATTCGTATCTCTTACTTTGAATGTGATCCCAAATCGACCTCATGTTCAAAGGCCTTTGTTTATGCTTTGTCCGGATATGATCCCGAATCGACCTCATATTTGAGTTGTTTTGTGATCCCAGATCGATCTCACATTTCAATTCTTCTTTGACTGCATGTGTTCCCAAATTGATCACACATTAGTCAAAGAGGGGCAAATGTATGCACCCTAAAATGGTCGCCTAGACTTTGGGCCCCATTTATTTGATTTATCAATCCTGAATCATTTTTATCAAATAATCAATATTTTCAACATTATTAATTTCTTGATCAAATCTTAATTTTGATCATATATTGGATTTTTATCCTTGGGCTAACCATTTATCCTAAGTCTTTATTTGATTAAAAGGAATATTTCCTCCCCTTTTGATTAAATAAAAAGCCCCCACTTTCCTCTTATCCTAAGTTGCACAAATAAAACATTATTCTTATTTCACAAAAAGGAAAAAAGTACTTTTTGTCTCACATGAGGCTCAAAAGTCAACACTTCACTCTCATTGGAGGATACTTGTGCACATGGATTGCTCCTCTTTCAACCTCCACCGCCGATTAATCCCTTTTACCTCTTAATCTCCATGGTCCATTCTATCTCATTTCCTATAAAAGGAGAGCTCTCTCCTTCATTTGCATATATACCATGTTTTTATGCTAATGTTATGCTGCAGGTTTTAGGTGCATTTGGAGCTTTTGAGGATATTGAAGACTTGTTTCTTTCATCATTTAGTTGCATATTTGCTTTCTTAGTTTCATGATAATGGCATTCTTAGTATAGATTTCCTTTTATGCAATAGATTAATCTCACATAGTCTAAATAGGAGGCATTGTAACCCATTGCTATTTCCTTTCATAGATTAGTTGCATTGTACTTTCCTTTCATAGCTTAGATTGCATTCTCACTTAGATTTTCATTGCATTGCATATTTGATTCTTGGAGATATTGGCATTGTTTCCCTTGTCTTCACTTGAATCTCTCATTGTGTGGTTGACTAGCAAGGTCATAAGTTTGTAGCTCTAGCTGAGAGCAAATCCATAATCTTGCAACTCCATGCATAGAGAGCTATGAGCCACTTTGTGAAGCCTCATTCTTGAGCAACCTTGCATGTAATGGTTCATAGAAGTGCACCATTTTAGTGTGTACAGTCATTTGTTATGATTTGGACATACGTAATAGGGTTATGGGAGTACATCCTATAGAAGTACATGCCATATTAGGTAGCCTGACAATTTAGCAACACCTAGGGAGTTCCAGATGCAAAACATTGGTACAAGCGCATCACTCAAGAGAGGCTCTAAGAGTTTGAGGATTCTCTTGACTAATAGGGATTGATTTTTGTATGGAGAGCCATTCACATTGTTCACTAGGACTTGGTAGGAGGGGAGGTAGATTCCAAGAGTAAAACTAAGTATAGGCTATGATTTAGGAGGCCATAGGTAGTGGGTAGGATAGGATTATTGATAAAGGCTGAGATGATTAGGGAAGAAATGGCCCAGGTGGATAGGGGAAGAGTGGGGGGAGGTGCAAAAGGGAGATTATGGAGAGGGAGAGGGGTAGTCATACCACCCTAGGTTAAGTGAGGAGTGATGGTGGTAGCACTAGGGAGGTAAGCCCTGAGGAGGGCATGGAGGGGAGATGGAGGAGATGGGGGAGGAGGGGGAGGAAGGTGCAGAGATAGAGGAGGGGATCAAATGGATGTGGATGTAGGAGGAGCTGGAGGAGTAACTAGAGGAGATGGGGGATGGGGTGGAGGAGATGAGGGAGGGAATGGAAGACAAGCTCCAAAAGTCCCATCATCAAGATAGGCACTAGCAAGTGTAGAAGGGGAAAGATCATCCATAGGTGGGGAAGTTATAGATCTCGTGACCCAACTAGCATCACTCCAGACTTCCCATGATGTAGCTAGACAAATGCTATGTGAAACTCAGAGGGAGAGAGATACTCTCATGGAAGATTTATCATAGGAACTATAGGAAAATCTTGAGACTATAGATGATAGAGATTGGTTGTAGTGGGAGAGGGATGGCCATATATCATCCCTCTATTCCATAGGACAAGATACTGCACTATAGGCAGGCCAGTCAGTCAGGAGCCACAAGCGCTAGGACAAGGATAAGAGGGGGAGAAGTTAGAGGACTGGTGGGATTAGTTTTTGGGTTGTCCCCTCTCAAAGGAAAGGGTAGGAGAGTCTCTTTCTAGGGAAGGTACAAATCAATAGTGGTTATTCATGGGTTTTGTGCAGATGGTTGAGGTAGAGGTATCAGGAATTGGTGTGTCAGGTGTAGGATATGAGGGGGATGTGATGGGGCCTTTACAAGTACCCACACAAGGAAAGGTGATAGGTGTGAACATATATGATCCACCATAGGTTACCCCATCCACAGATCACATATAGGAAATAGTCTCCCACCTCAAATTTAATGTCCAGATGCAGCCTCCCGCAAGAGAGGCAGATAGGTAGTGATATGTTGCATGATGTACCATATATAATCTATACTATTTTTTAGGGCATTTTCCCTGGAATGTATATTTATTCTTTGATAGTCAAAAATTTTTGGGACATTTAGACATTTAATTGATTCATTTATGTGGGATTTTGGGGACATTCTTTATGATTCATGCGAAATATATATAGACGATGCTGAGTTGGATGGGATTTTATGTGTTATGAGCCCATTTTCTTATGAAAATGTATGAATGTATGATGTACTAACATGTGTGATACAAGATGTGATCCTTTAAATGATGATAATGTGAGACTAGCATATTTTTGATGTAGGATGTGATGTGCTTATATATGTTTTTGATATCTATGTGATGCATAGTGTGTGAATTGTGATTTATGCAGGATGTAGCTAGTGATGCTTTGTAAATACAGGGTGGATACGATGTGCATGTAGATTTTGTGATTTCATGTTATTCATGTGATGGATGTATGTGATTTATTTATGATGTGGTGATGTTCTTATATGGATGATGAAAATTTATCATGTTTTAACAATGTAAGACAAAAAAATGATCTAACAATGCAAGATAATTAAATCAATGTGTGTTTTATTTAAATGACCTAATAATGCAAGATAATTAATGAATGCAAATGACTTAACAATGTAATATAATTAATGAATTATGCAAGCTAATGACAAATGAGTGATTAATGTAAGCTAATGGGAATGATTTAATGAAGATGATTTAATGGAAAATGATCTAATGAAAATGATTTATTGAATGCAATCTAAGTAAATGATTTTAATAATGCAAGATGATTAAATGATTTAATGCAAGAGGATAAATGATTTTACCAATGAATGTAATCTAATGGTGTAAAGTAACTAAATGAATGAATGCATATGTTATTAAATGCTCACCTAAAATGAACACTTAAAATGGATTAGATGCACAAAGATAAGTAATGAATGTAATTAAAATGAGATGATGACAATGAACTAAATGCAGCATGAATGCACTTAATGTGGATAATGATTAATGACCTAATTAATGAGGAGATGTGACTTGAAATTCCACCTTAAAAATGAATGCAATTTAAAATGTATGCACACTAGAATGAATGTATACGAAAGTGAATGAAAAGGAGATGGGGATGGGGATGAAAATTTGTGCATGGTGGGCATACATACATCATATCATGGTTTGACTGATCCCTCATTCTAAGAGGATAAATAGGAATGGGGGGGACACTTGCACAATGAAAATCCATTGTTTAGGATTTTAGGCAATGGGTTGGGATTGTTGTGTCAAGTTTGCATAAGGATGATGGGTCATTTTTGGAGAGGTGATGGATTCGAGGGAGATAGGTTTGCACATAATGATTGGATTTATGAGGATTTTTGTTGCAGATCTTGGATCTTTTATGGATTGTTAGGATTTCTTAGGATTCAGTATGGGGTTTGAGTTGGAGATTAGTTGTGGGATTTTTCTTGAAGCTTGAGAGTAGGGTATTTTGAGATGGAATACCACCATGTAGTTTTGAGCACTTAGTTTGATATAGAAATATTAGAGACATGCCAAGGTTACTAGAAACTCAAGGCCTTTTCACCAACATTGCATTAGACTAACACAAAAAACATGCAAGGTTTTCTCCAACATCACACGGGGACCCAGAATGAGCCACTGGGGAAATGATGCTAGAAAACCCATAGACAAATGACATTTCCCAAGTGCACCATGTAACTCCAAAAGATCACATGTTGGATGTGCAAGGGTCACAATCGACTGACTCACAGGTAGGAAGTGAAAAGATCATACCTTTCCCCAGATTTCCCCTATTTGTAGCATGCTGTGATATAATGAGATCGTAGAGACTTTTAGGAGGGGAACAATGAGAAGCCTTGAAAAATATTATCAAGAACAAAAGAATCAATTCAAAATCAATGTGATTAATCCAAAAGATGCCTTTTTTTCCAAAAGATATTGACTAACTGAAATATGTTTAGGATTATGTCGGACATGAAGAAGGATGCATCCTACAAGGACCTATTGATGGGATTGGCTTCAAATTTGTGTCTAATGGAAAAAGATAACTCTAGGATAACCACATAACTTTGAATTTTGGTTTAGGTACTTGTTGAAACATGAGACTTGGTGAGACAATCTAATGACCATGTTTCTACAAGGTAGATGAGGCTATTTATAATGAGACCTGACAATATAGTATAACTGGAACAACTAACATGTTAAATGAGTATTTAAAAAAGCTCAGGAATTAGGATAGGTCAACATGTGACAAGAATATACAAAGCTCAGGATGCAGAGATAGGCAATGGTTTACAACCAATATATAAAGGAAGCTCAGGATGTTGGATAGTAATTCAAATTTTAGTTTATGCATGCAATGATGGAACACCATGAGAATATGGATTTGAGACAAGGATTTTGGATGGGGAGATTGTAGGTGGTTGCATGAGTATGATGGAATGGTAATTTAATAGATAATGGGATAGTCCACTATGTAAGGTGCTCTTTTCTAGGTTTTTGCCAACATACTTGTCCAAGGCATCTGATTGCTAAGTCTTTACCTTTGGATGATTATTTTTCTTTACATTTTTCATATTTTTTGATTTTTTTGATTGTTTTTGTATTTTTCTGATTTCTTCATTTTTTCTTGTTATCATCAAGGCTCCTGTTTACTAGGTTTCACCAAGAAAATGATTTTTTCAGGACATTTTTCACTTTTTTGTGGATTTTTTCAGATACATAGGATTTATTCCATAGCTCAAGTATAGAAATTATTTAGATGAATGATATTGATGGGATCATTTAGAGGTTCTCCTTAAGGTGTTGATAATTGGTATGCTCCTGAGCCAAAGCAGGTTGTGATAATATAGGGACCCAACTAGGTAGGCTCAAATTTTCCTTTCTTTTCTTGATCTACTTTTACTTTCTAGTTCTCTTTGAGGACCTTGTCCCCTACCTAAAACTATCTCAAGTGGACCCTCTTGTTTTAGCTTCTCTTAAGCCAGTTCTAGTACACAACTAGGTTCTCATATGCTTGCTTCCTCTTCTCATCTAATAGGTACATCTAGGTGAGGCATGCTACATGATAATATTCATCAATGATATATTTCTTTAAGGACACACATAGTGAAGGTAACTCGACCTCAATTGGTAAGACAACTTCAGCACCATATACTAGACAATACAAGGTGGTGCATGTGGGGGTGTGAAAGGAGATGTGATATGCAAGGGGGCATGATTAATTTTGAGGTTCCAATCATGACTATAATCATTGGAAACATTTTTGAGGATTTTTAGGATGGTTTTATTGGTTGCCTCAATTTGGTCATTTCCTTTGGGAAAATATGGATTGGAGAGTTGGTGATGGATGTGGAATTGGTGGAAAATATCTTTCATGTGTTGGTTCTCAAATGGAATTCCATGATCTTTGAATATGGTGGAGGGGATGTTGAAGTGACAAATGATGTGGTAGAGGATGAACTTGGATATCTAGATACCAGTAGTAAGGGTGAGCAGAATCACTTCAACCCATTTTGTGATGTATTCAGTGGTAGTGATGACATACTTATGTCCATCCAAGTAAAGGGGAGTTATCTTACCAACAAGGTCAAAGCCCCAACATGAAAAAGGCCATGGTGGTGAAATGGGATACAAATTTTGTGGATGGGTGTGAATCAAATTTTCATATTGCTAACATGGTAGGCATTTCTACACAAATTTGCAAGCATCATGTTCTATAGTGGGCCAACAGTACTCTTCTCTAAGAATCTTCTTTGCTAAGACCATACCACTAATTTTGGGCACCGCAGATTCTAGCGTGTACCTCCTGTAAAGACTAGGCAATCTCATTCGAGTATAAACACCTAGAGAGGATATTATGTTATCCACGATGATATAGGGTGTTGGATATGAGAGTGTAGTGGGAAGCTCTACAATTAAGGTTTTGGCATTGGGTGTTTGTGAGGTGGGGGATATGATACCATTTCATAGACAAGCATGAATATCATGGTACCATGGGGATTGGGGACCAACCAAGACACACACCATTTTAGAATCGGCATTTTTTGTAAGCGAGTGTAGCTAATCAACTAAGAATTCATACTATGTTGTGTCTTGAGGGATTTCAAGTAAGGACCTGATAGTTGTCATTGTATGTGTTGTCTTGTTTTGTAATTTGGGTACCTGCATGAATTCTAATCTTGGGAACTATTCTTTCATTTTCTCCACTAAGTCCTTGTAGGGTAGAAACTTTTCATCTTTCATTTGAAACTCATCCATGACTAGCTTGATGATGCATTGAGAATATTTGAATACTTGCAACTCTTTGATGTTCCAAAGGATAGTTATCTTAAGGCCTAAGATGAGCACATTGTATTCTGTAGTATTGTTGGTATTGGAGAATACCAATTTGAATGATTTGGAGATGTAGTCACCTTAAGGAGTGACAAAGAGGATTCATGGTCCTTAATGTGATGTGTAGGATCCATCAAAATATAGCTTCCATGTTTCTTTCTCTTCAATCATACATAGATTCTCATTAGGAAATTTGAGCCCCAAAGGATATACATCCACTAGAGGTGCCTCGACTAGTGGATATGTGATGATCTAGCCCTTGATTTCCTTTTTGTCTATGTATTAGATGTCAAACTCAATTAAGATCATTGCACATTTTTCCATTCATCTTATGATGGTTGTGCATGAGAGTAGGTATTTGAGTGAATCTATTTTTGAAATGATCTTCACTGTGTGATTAAGCATATAGTCTCGTAGTTTTTGGGTAGAAAGAAATGGTCTTCATTATGTGACTAAGTATATAGTCTCATAGTTTTTGGGTAGAAAAAACTATTGCAAGACATGCTTTTTCCATTGGTGTGTAATTGATCTCATAACCTAAAAGTGTACAACTGATGTAATAGATGGCTCGTTCTTTTCTATTGCTATCAAGTTGCACTAGGAGTGCCTCAAGTGTCATAGTGGTGGCTGATATGTACAAAATAAGTGGTTCCCCTGGAGTAGGTGGAAAGAGGATCGGTGGATTTTCTAGGTATTCCCTAATTTTCTCAAAACCTCTTTGGAACAAAGGATCCCATTTGAAGTTGGTATCCTTGTGTAGTAGATGAGTGAATGGTTGGAACTTATCTGTAAGATATGATATAAATCATTTAATAGATTATATTTTTCCATGTAGACTATAATTGCTTGAGCATCCTAGGGAGAGGAATTTCCATTATAGCTTTGGCCTTTTTAGGATCAATCTCTATGCCTTTGTGTTATACTATAAACCCTAGGAACTTACCTGATGTGACCCTAAAAGATAGACTTCTTCGGATTGAGCTTTAGTCCATAATGGTGGAGATGGTCAAAGACACATTCAACCATGTTCAAATGGTCTAACCTTGTCCTTGACTTTTCTAGGATGTCATACACGTAGTCTTTTAGGATTTTTTGGATCATGTCATGAAAGAAAATAGTCATTGCTTGTTGGTATGTTGCCCCTGCATTCTTTAACCAAATAGAATCATGTTATAGTAGAAGGTACCCCATGGGGTTGTGAAGGCTATCTTGTGTTGATCTTCTTCTGTAAAGTGGATCTGGTTATATCTAGAATATCCATCCATGAGTGAAAACATCTCATGCCCAACCTTAATGTCCACAATCATATCAATGTTGGGTAGTAGGAAATCATCCTTCAGACATGCCTTGTTGAGGTTACGAAAGTCAATGCATATTATGATCTACCCTGATGGTTTAGAAATTAGCACCATATTGGAGATCCATTCTCAATATTTTATGACACGTATGATTTTTTCCTATAGGATCTTTTCCAATTCCCCCTTAACTAGAAATCCCACCTTGGGGTATATTTTCTAGAGCTTTTGTTTGACTGGTTTGGTGCTTGGGTCAACTGCAAGGTGGTGGAAAACCAAGTTAGGATCCAATCCATAAATGTGAGCATATGACCATGCAAATTTTATTATGGCCTCTTGGAGAAGTGCGATGAAGGTTTCTTCCTCTGCCTCTAATAGTGATGTTGCGATGTATATTATTCTAGGACATTCCTCAGTTCTCAGGTTCACATGCTTGGTTTCTTCAATGAGTGTAGATGATTTTGTATGGCAACTAATCATGGATAATAGGAAGAGGAAAGTCTTCATCTTCTGGTGCCTCTGAAAGGTTTTCACCAGAAGATACACCCTTTATTTTTACTTTTTTGGAGTCAAGAAGTGCCCTAAAGGGGTTTTCACAAAAAGGCTCATTTTGTTCTTTTTTATTTTTATTTTTGCAGATAAAGACTTCCTCTTCCCCAAAATATCATTTAGGGTCTATCTTGTAGACATGTGTTGAAGAGTGTATGTGGTCTTTCTATTTTTCTTCTACTCCCATGAACCTTAGGAGTGCATCCTCTCTTTGAAACTCATCAATGTGTGCAACAATTGGTTGGTCCTAGTCTATGAGTTCAAGGTGGATGAATGAGAGGTCAATGAGGTTGATGGATAGTTGGTGAAGGACAAAATTTCCCATGAAAGTATGATCATTGAATATATCATCATAGGATTTATTTATTTCCTCTTCTAGGATATCTTTGACTTCCATGATTTTACCTTGGATATCTAGGAGGTAACATCAGGTGCATTAGTTCCCCCAGTTGTGGTATTTTTGCCTTGTATGTGTAGGTGACCGGTGTTGTGAGAAAATCCAAGGCCTTGATGTCAAAGATATGAGTTTGAGGTGGATGAGTGGGAGGTCAATCAGGTTGATGGATAGTTGGCAAAGGATAGAATTTCCCAAGAAAGCTTCATCATTGAATATATCATCATATGATTTCTTTATTTCATCTTTCAAGAATATTCAGGAGGGTAGTGTCGAGTGCATTAATTCCCCTAGTTGTGGTATTACGGCCTTGTACATGTAGGCAAGTGGTGTTGTGACCAAATCCAAGGCCTCAATGTCTTGGATTTTGAGAGGCTTCCAATGGGTCTTCCATACCCCCTTCATCAGGTCTTAGACCACCACCTTGATAATTCCACTATTGTATGGCCCATTTGTGTTATGTGTGGTATTTATCTTTGAAGTACCTAAGAATTTTAGTGTCAAGAGATGGGGGATCTTTTTATAACCATTCATTGATATAAGGATCCATCTCTTGATTATTTAGGATTCCATAGACAAGAATGTGATGAGCCCATTTGATTTATTTCAAGTTCCTCTTATTGGTTCATGCTTTGGTGAGATGGGTGCCCTTGATTATGTGGGTTAAGGGGTAGGGACCCTACTACGAAGGAATCTATTAAGTTGTACTCACCACAGCCCCTATTGTTGATATTGGTAATGGAAATGGTGAAGGCAAGGATTTTTTTATGGTCACAATGGGATTGGGAGGAACTGGCAACAAAAGTGCCAATGTTAATTTTAGAACAATGGGTGTAGTGAGGGAATGAGGCTTCCAATGCATGATAATATGCAAAGGGTTTCGGATCATCATGGATGGTTATTTATGTTTCTTGGTGTGGGAATTTGATTCAATTATGGTAGGTGGAAGGAATGACTTTAATGGAATGAATCCATGGCCAACAACGGAGGATGTTATAGGGGAGGTCAAGATCAAAAATGTGGCATATAGTCTCTTGTATTGCAACATCCAGTTTGATGGGTAACAAAATGGTATCTTCTAAGGTATGCTCCAGGTTTTCATAGGCCTTGATGGTGATGATATCATGTGATATATCTACTTTAGTGTATCCCACCTATTAGATGAACTTTAATGTACATAGCTTGAGGTTCAAACCATTATCTATCATGACTCGCTTGACTGTAAATTCATTGACCATGACAGTGATGCGGAGTGGGAGATTGTGGTCTGGTTTGATGGATAGCATGTCAAAAGATTTGATTGAAAGGTCACATGATGCAAATAAGTATCCCACAAGATTCTTGAACTAAATGGTATTAATTTATGTCAGCACACATTCTTCTTGGAGGGATTTATTGAGTATTTCTTGATGGATGGGCCAAATACAAAGAAGATCTAGGATGGATATTTGAGTGGGGGTATTCCAAAGGTTCTCCAAGAGGTTGTATTTCACATTAGAGAAGGAAGTAATGTTAGCACCAGTAATAGATATCTTACACCTACATGTGGTGACTGCACATTGACTATCTACACCTTTGACATGGATGACATTTATGGTGGGTTCAACCTAGGAGATGTATCCAAAAAAATTATCATAACTAATGTGGGAAGTTGTGTAATATTTGTCATTAGCATGGTCACCTTAATTACCTTTTCCTTGGTTTGGAGGTGGTAGATTCATAGTGGTCATGCTTTTTCCATAATTGTGTTAAGGAAACACATTTTGATAGATCTATAGGTTTGAATTAGATGAGGCCTAGAAAGGTGCATTAACTGTGATCTCCTTTTTGTCTATGAGATCTTGGATATAGTTCTTGAGTTTCATGCACTTCATGGTAGTGTGTCCCTTGACAAAGTGATAGTCATAGTACTCATTATTCATGTACCATGTAGGCTTCGAGGTTGACTCATCGAATGGTTGGGTTTGACGATAGATGATCAAGTTGGAATTGGCCATTCGATGAAAGATAATGTCCAAGGGTTCACTAAGAGGAGTCAACGGGTTTTTTTTTTTTCTAAGTGTGTGTCTTGTCTTGTCCTGAGGTGACTGATATGGAATTAGTCTAATTTTTTGGGGATTGAAAATCTTGCATGGGTTGTTGGTAATTTTTCCCAGGTGTTTGATAGAAAGATGTGAGTTGTTGGTATGCTAGAATAGGCAATTTAGGATCAGCCACAATAACTTGGATGCACTTGGTATTAGTGGCTCCATTGGTGACCCCATTCTTCTTTTTTTTTAGTAACGAGGTTGGTCATTATTGGGCTTGTCTTATTGGTTTTCTTTGTAGTGCCTGATGGTAATGTCATCCAAGAGGCCTTTCTCGATGTCCATTTTTTTCCCCTGATATCTTGGTAGGTTTGGATGCAATTTATGCACATGAAGTAGGATAACTTCATATGCAGGTTTTTGATAAATATCTTCATGAGATGTTTCTCTGGGAATTAATATGATAGCCTTATAGTGAGGTTTTTCCATCTTTGCAAGTAATCCACTAGGCTCTCACCTCCTTTTTGTTTTGAGTTGCATAGGTCCAAAAGAGATAGTTCATTCTTGATGTTATGGGTGTATTGTGCTATGAAATTTTTGGATAATTCTACAAAAGTCAACACATATATCTTTTAGAACCACTCAATGACATTTCCTCCCAGGATCTTGGGAAAGAGGTGCATGAGGAAATTATCATTGTAGGCAACCACTTGACAAGCCATATAGAAATCCTTGACATGGCTAACTGGATCTCCCTTCGCTTGGTACTTGTTAAACTTGGAAGTTTCAAAATGTTTAGGGAAGGGAACTATTGTGATAGATCTATCAAAGGGATAAGGGAAAACCTCCTTAAACTTAAAGGTCTTTCTTTCAATCCTAGCGCAGAGCTCCTTAATAGCGTTCTTCATTTCCTCTCACTCTGGGTTGGTAGGTGTGGGAGTGGGTACTCCCATTAATAAAGGTTCAGATGGTATAGGTGAGTATGGATGGTTTTGAGGAAGATATTGTGGGATTTGGTAAGGGGATTTCCTAGCTATATAAGTGGATTGGAGTGGGTTTTATGATGGAGGTTGGGGAAGGTATTATTGCTGAAGGGTGGATGCATATTTTTATGAGGGGTATGTTGGTGTCTATTGTTGCTAAGGTATGGAAGGATATTGTTGTTGTGGAGGAAGATACTACTATTGTTGAGGTGGTTGGTAGAATGGCATGGATTCATGATGTGTTTGGATAGAGGGGTTCACTTGGGCTCAGCCAATGTGGTCCGATTGGCGACAAGAGGTGGTGGTGTGAGATAATTGGATAAATGGGAATACCTTAGTTGTTGTGGTGGTGGTAGATTTTGAGGGATGATAGATGAAAGCATGACTAGGTAGTTAGTGAATGCAGGGATGGGTGTGGTTTGATGAGGAGGTGGTGGTGGTTGTGTTGTAAATTGGATATTTGTTCATGGAATGATAGGATTGGAGATGTTTGATTGTGTTTGGATTCCTAACACATGCATTTGTGCTCGAGTAAGACCCCAAGAATAACCTAACCTTGTGATAGGTTGAGATGTAGAAATGGTCGGGAATGTGGATGTGGTAATGGGGGTTTATGATATGAGTGGGTAGTTTTGGGATCTCATAGGTGGAGTCCCTATTGTAAAAAATGGTTGTTGGCTTTGTGTATTGATGATGAAACATGGGAGAGAAACTTGTGTAGAGGTTGGCTAGGTAACGGGTGGATTGGGTGCTTAGGTGAAGGTTTATTGGGTAGTAGATAGAGGTGCTTGCATTTCTCCTTGGAAAATTGGCACTGATGTGGAGCTTTGGGTCATAAAATTTGGAGGTAGTATTTGCATGAAACTCTACATGGGTGGTGGGGGTGGCGCTTGGGCAGATCTTTGTGCCTCATTTGTGAATAAATTTGCACTACAAAAATAACAACACAAAGTGACTCATGATGTCTGGATAGAAGTACAAATACCACTAACAATTTAAAAAGTTGCCATTAGATTGATAACTTTCCTCTGAATTGAGAAGTACATCTCCCTCTTAAAGGATATTCAATGAATTAAAAAATTGATACTCTTTTCACCAAAAAGCACCAAAGGCACCAACATCCATCCATAAACATGATGTAGATGAGTAGAGATTTAAATACATAAACAAAATAAATATGAGAGATTGATACAAAGCCCACTTCTCTCACACTCACAACTCGTAACTCATTAAATAAAAAAACATGTATTCTTTCCAAACATAGCCTAATTCGTAAAATAAAGAACCAAAATCAAGCACATACGCAATTGAATGAATAAAATATGCTGCTGAAAAAAATTTAATGAGACAAAGCTAAACGAAATTTGAAGAAACAATAAAAAATGCAAAGACTCATAAACTGTTTCTCTATTATTTCAATATCCAATATGAGTTGTACATTACATCTGCATAGAAAGAAAAACATGTCCTCTCTCTTTTATCATAAATCAGAAAACTCCCCCTTCTATAGCACACAGGCTTCCAAAAAAAAGAGCCCCTTTAATCACTAGAAAATTTCTCTTTTAAAGTCTTCATTCAATTTTTATAACCATTTCTTGAAAATATTATCCATTTATATTTTCATTTACTCCTCATGCTTCGATGACTTGGCATCTTTATAAAACCTTGGAATTAAAATATTCCATCATGTAATGCTCTTAAGGTTAAATGGAATAAATATTTAAACTTGGACATGTGGCATATGAATATGTTTTAAACCAAAATTAAAAATGAATATCTAATGTTGGGCAGACTAAAATATTACTATCATTTTGATTATGCTATAGTATGTTGTTTGTATCTCACAAAACAAACATCATTTTCAAAATCTCTCTGGTGAGGACTTTGCAAATTAGATTTCTTAAAACATATCCAAAATTCAACCTGATCCAATGGTGGAGTTAAAAGTTATGCCCCCTGCAATATGACTATTTTTTTGTCATCAACAAATTCATGATTACATGTTGCATTAAAAATTATTAAAATTATTCATGCTAAGTCTTGCACCTGAATCATCAATTTGAGTTGATCTACATTGTTTGGACATGTTCTTCCACACACACCTTCATATGGAGTTCTTTCATTATTATTATTCAACATCATGATACCAAACTTGGGTGCAATATTAACTAACCTTGTTGTCAACAATTCATCATTGAACTAGTCTCAACTATTGAACCTATTTGAACCCTTGAACTAGTTTGAACTATGTTCAAAGTGGTTAAACAAAGTGATGGATGTTTAGCTTTTTAAACCTTGAGAGCTCCCTTGAACCTTAATGAACCTGTTAGAACCTCTTTGAACTTGATTGTACCAATTTGACCCAATTTAAGATTATCTGAACTCTTTTTTCTTCCTTATCATAGTTCAACATACAAATTTAGAGATGTGATGTTTTTCACAGTATGATATGCTCCTAGAGATAATCTATTTCTAAGAAATTTTAAGGGAGACCATATGTGGGCCAACATAGGCTCTACTAGGGGATTTATTTTCATAGAAAAGAAGAGAAATCAAGCATCTATGGTTGAAAAGATAAGTGCCTAGCACCATTGGGCAATAAATTCATGATGAATGGAGTGCAGGGAGCTAGCTTGTAGATAGATAGAGGGAAGTAGGGAAAATGGGAAAACAAAACTGAAAGCGAAAGGAAGCTACACCACCAAGATGCCTAAACTAAAGCACCACCAAAACTTGCAAAGAAGAACTTATTTATAGTATGTATATGGGTAGGAAGATCCTACTAGAGGAAGAAAGGGTAGGAAAAACTCACATGTGACCATTTACCAGTAGAGAAAAGTATGAGCCATTTCTTAACAAAGAGTTATATCCGAATGAGATAACTTGATACAACCTCCATGTGGTGAACTCTCCATCACTGCATATCAAGATGATTGTGTGCAGGAACCTTATAAACCAAATATCATTCCCAAAGAGCTATGATTCATTATAGAATTTAGGTTTTTCATGATCTTTTAGTATGATAATTTCTAGATCATTATCAATTTTTTTCGAAAAGAAAGAGAGTTTAGACATCCCCAAAGTACACACTACATTCTTGTTGTCATCCTTTGTTAGTCCATCATCTTTTAAAGACTTTATAGCACTTATAACATATTCATAACAAGAATAAGCCTCATCTAGCATTGGGTCAATGTCAACTAAAATAAATTATTAATTTTTTGCTACAATTAAATTTAAAAAGTCTTTGTCTAAGATCAATGTGTTAGGAAAATCAATACCTGAATCTTTCTCTCTTGGATTTTCTCGCCCAGTGGATGTTAAGAAATTTTCAATAGTCTCTTCCTCAGACAATGTAGTACCATCAAAGAAATCTATTGATTCTTGGGGTTATAATTCTTCAACAATCTGATCATCGGCCAACTCTACATTTATTTTGAATTCTTTTTCACCCATTAAACTCATGGAATCTAAAGGGCCTTCAACCATGCACAGATTAGTGTCATTTCCAACAAAATATGATGGATTCATATCTTTGAAGCAAAAAGACTCCACAAGGGTTTGACTTAAACAATTTCATTCATTTGCATGCCATTTAAAATCAAATGTTTCATGTTCTAGATGCATATGAAGTTGAAAGTCTCCATTTTTAGATTTTCTAGGAAAAGAACAACTTTCACCACTATCAAATTTTGAAAAGAGAATAAGATTATGAGGATTTTTCTCACCTACAGCAATGTTTCTCACCATTGTTTATTCTTCATGAGGCCACATTATTTCTTGTTGCACTTCTTTTTCATCCAAGGCTGAGTGGTTACAAGAAACATAATAAAGTGATGTTACTGGGTGTTCTTCATCATCAATCTCTAACTATTTCTTAGACTGCAACATCTTCTTTTCACATTCTTGCAGATCTTTAAACTCATAAAATTTGTCATGAATGCTCCTCAAATAAAGTGCAGATACATGGTCATCCTCCAAGATGATATTGTTCTTCACTACCCAAGGAATGCTCTCTTTGTAATGATCCCACAACTCATGCAACACTTCATCATCTGTCCAATGAATTTCCATGATGGTGGGATTCGGCCTTTTCCTGATTACAATCCTTATTTTCAACATGGTGTTTCAGCCAACCTTCATGCACAAAGAATCTTCAAAACTGAGGAGAACAAAACAAGCACCATTCTTCATTTCAGTCTCCCGAATGGAGTTTCCAAAAATCTGTTAGTGAACAGATTTGCACTTCAAAAATAACAACACAAAGTGACTTGCAATGCCCAAATAGAAGTAAAAACTCCACTAACTGTTGGAAAAGTCACCATTAGATTGATAACTTTCCTCTGAATTGAGAGGTACAACTCCCTCTTAACAGTTATTCAATAAATTAAAATATTAATATGCTTTTCACTAGAAAACACCAAAGGTACCAACATCTACCCATAAACATGATGTATATATCTAGAGATTTAAACACATAAATAAAATAAATATGAGAGGTTGATACAAAGCCCAATTCTCTCACACTCACAACTTGTAACTCATTAAATCAAGAAATGTGTATTCTTTCCAAACATAGCCTAATTCATAAAATAAAGTTCCAAAATCAAACACATGCGTAGCTGAATGAATAAAATATGATGCTAAAAAAATATTTTAATGAGAGAAAGCTCAAAAAAATATGAAGAAACAATAATTAATTCAAAGACTCATAAACTGTTTCTCCATTATTTCAATATCCAAGATGAGTTGTACATTACATCTACATAGAAAGAAAAACATGCCCTCCCTCTTTTATCAAAAATCAAAAAACTCCCCCTTCTATAGCATTTTTATTCATCATGATACCAAACTTGGGTGCAATCTTAACTAATCTTGTTGTCAAAAATTCATCATTGAACCAATCTCAACTATTGAACCAATTTTAACCCTTGAACCAATTTGAACTCTGTTCAAACCGGTTCAACGAATTGATTGATGTTCAGATTTGTAAACCTTGAGAGCTCCCTTGAACCTTACTAAACTTGTTAGAACCTCTTCAAACTTGATTATACCGATTTGACCTAGTTCAAGAGTATCTGAACTCTATTTTCTTCCTTATCAAAGTTCAACGTAAAAATTTAGAGAGGTGATAGTTACCGCAGTATGATATGCAATTGGAGATAACCTATTTCTAAAAATTTTTAAGGGAGACCATATGTGGGCCAATATGCTGGAGTGGTGGTTTTCCATATCAAAAGTGGAGGTGGTGGTCCCATGATGGAGAAAGGAGTGGATTGTGTCATTTAGTGTACTATAGGTAAATTGGCATTGGATTGCAAGAGGTGGGGAATGGATGATGCCACTAGGGATACTTGAAGGATAGGATCTAGGATTTGTTGGACGACAATGAGGAAGGCTTTATTAGAGATGTGTATGGGATGTGTTGGTTCAAAGGGACAAAGTTTTGGTGGAATGGGAGAACCCTCTTGTGTGTAGTTGGCCAAAATGGTTAGGCGATTCTAAGCTATAATAGAACTAACCATTTGTGCATTTCTAGGGTGACTCATAAATGCCTTTATAGAACCTATGGTAGGTGTCTCATCTGGGTTAGACTATATGTTCTCTACTTGAAATTTTTTTTGTGGATCATATGACACCATGGAATTGTTAGGATCATTTGGATCAGATGAACAAGTAGCAAGGTTAGGATCCATATCATTTATCTTCTTTTATCATGTCTTGGTAGGTATGAAATGTAGTTCCTAGGATGAGGGATGAAGATGCAACAATTGATCTATGGTAATGTGAATGCAAGATGATTCAAAGGAAATATAAAGATGAGGGTTAGGATGGCCCTAAGGAAATATAAGGGTAAATTCAAAGCTTTATGATGATCTTAAGGGATGTTTGGATGAATTTTTATTAGGATGATGGGGATGTCCTAAGGATTTGAGGATTACTTGGTGTCATACGGGAATGAGTTTCCTTCACTGGTGTAGGACCAAATGAATGGGATTTTCAACCTTAGATAGACTTATGATCTTTGGGAGATGGAATCCTTATCAATGTAAGCCAACCTTTCGATAAAGATGATGAGGCTATAAAGAAAAGTACTTAGTTACCCTTGAAAATGCTTAGCCAAAGGGTGGAGCTATAGGATGGTTTTGATTTAGGATAGAGGATCTAACAACTCATTAGGATATGACACTAAATGGAGATTTTGACTTGGCTGATTTTTTGGGATTTGAAACAAGGATGAGGGTTTGATCTAAATGAGGTTCCTAAAGGGACAACCTACATGTACCTATAGGATGACCTAAAATGCAAGGGTGGTGAGATAATCTTATGAGATTTCAAAAGGATATATTGTGTGATGATCCAACTAGTCTTCTCTCTCAAGGCTAACAATGGCAGGATTGATGTGAAAATAGGCTCCAAATTGCAAGACTTTGAAGTTGTATGTCACTCTATCAAGTTTCTCTTGGCATTTGATCTCTTCTTGAATTGCGATCAAAAGAGGTTGGTGATCTCTGAGCTTGCATTCTATGACTTTCTTCTCCTTGCACACACCATCCAATTGTAGTTTTATCTTTTTGTGTATCATTGAATTGGTCATGTGTCCAAGTTTCTTTGATCTCTGAAGTTGATAAGGTGCACAATTGTTGGGATCTTTCCAAGCTAGGAAGTGATTTTGGTAAGTATACCTTGGCTTGCATTTTGAGTGACTCTAGAATTTTTTGGAAAATGTGAACCAACAATCCCATAAAAGACAAAGAAATATTGTGGGAACAACACGTTATGTTTTTATCTCTTTGGAAAAGGACTTGGACTCTGAATTTGTAAGTTTGAAAAAATGTTTTCACTGGGTCTATAACATTGAATACATGCACAAGCACTTCCTACCCTATGGAATTGGCTTAACTTGAAAACCTTTTCTCATAGAGTTAAGCACACACCCAAGATCTAATAATGATACGAGAACTATTGACCATGCAATGGATTAACAATGTTATATTAGCCAAATTCAAATGCTCAAGGATGGCCCGATATGGTGAGTGTCTTGGTGAGGTTACTATCCTCCTTACACAAAGATTATCAAGCCTTTAGGAATAGATCAGGTGGCCTCTAAATTAATGGCATCTAGTAAGATCTATGACATCCTCCCAATTGGTTTGTACACCCGTGACTCACATAAGATCCTAGTTGACCATTTCAAAATCATAGGAATATTCCTCTACCTTGGATTACCATCAACATGCATTGCCTGATCTTGAGAGGATAAGGTGAGAGTTTTCTCAACACCTTGTTTATATACTAATCAGGGAAGTACCAGTTTGAGGTCATTCTCTAAAGAGGAATTTCTTCCCTTTAGATAGGCCTTGCTAGAATCAAAACCAATTGAATTTGATCTTTCTCTTCACCCAAGTTTTGTGAAGGCGAGAGTAGAGTATATAGATACAAACTAATTATTTTTATGTCACTTAATAAGAATTTTGCAATGGAATAAAATATCTCTAAGGAAGTGTTGAAAAACACTCCTTTAAACACACCAAGAAGAATCCATTTCCAAATTGAACCTAGTTATGCTAAGTGTTTTCTATCCTAGAACTTCAACCACTCATGTAAGGTTCTTTGAAAAGAAAATGACAATGCTTAAAAGGAAAGTTTGATTTTGAAAAAACAACAAGTCTTACTTCTCTTTAGCATTCAAGATTGTGTGATTTTGTTTTAAATCCAAATTGCAGTGTTTATTGCATTGTTCATTATCCTTTAGGCATTCAAGAGTTTTTTTTAGTTCTTTTTAAGCCCAAATTTGAAGTGTGAAGATTGATTGTCAATTTTAGCCTATGTTTGTTTTAAACCCAAATAAAAAATGTGAGGTGTTGTGTATGCATTCAATGTTATTTATAGTGCACCAAAAGATAAAGTGTAGATTCTCTTTTAAAAAATTAATTCATGATCCCGCCAACTATACCTACAATCCCACGGATAATAAAACTAGTGATCCTCTGGTATGTACTAGCAATTTTGTGGGTCTGTTAGTTAAACAAAAACTAGAAAACAAAGATTGATAGATATAATGAATGAAATACCTACCAATGTGATCTCACATGGTTAACACATGATCCTTTGAAGTCAGAGAATGAATCTGAGGGCATGGATTTCAAGGTTTCTAATAGAGTGTTTTAAATGCCTTAATGCTTACATAAAAGTTGTGTTTGAGATCTTGCACGATCAAAGTGTGTTCCCATGAGGTCAAGGCACAATCCCACTAATTGTCAGGAAAGAAGAAAAAGATAGAGAGACAAGTCAAGAGAGAGAGGGGTTTTCTTTGTGGGAACATGATCTCGTAGGTGTATCCCTTGATCCCACTGACTGTACCCACAATCCTGTTGATGTTTGTTTATTATGGCTGTGCAAAATCCAAAAGTGGGAATAATGGCACCAATACCTACACTTACATTTTCCAACCTGAAAAAGCCAACAAAAAACTTGCAACACACTGAAACAAAAAAAATAGTTATTTGGTTAGTTTTTGCAAAGAAAATAGAAGAAGATTGGGGAGAATGACCCTTGAAGTGGGTCCAACCAGGTGTGCCAAAATGTATGCAATGAAATTTATTGTTAGGAACACAAAGCTAAACTAAGCATTCAACAAAACAAACCAAAAACAACACTTATATTAGATCAAAATAAACTAAACTTAAACACCAAAAAAGAATGCAAACCTTGCACTCTCTCAAAGAAAGCCTCCTTTTTTGAAGAGATGTTTTCCAAAGATGGAGGTATGTGTGCTCAATGCTTTCTCAATCTTCAATGAAAATTTTGGAGGAGATATTGTGGGAAGATTTTGGCATTATGATGGTATGTTGATATTTTTTGGTGTTCAAACTAGCATTATAACTTTTCTCAAATGGTGGATTAAAATGAAGAAGAAAATGGCTCAATTTATAGGCAAGAGGAGGGTGGAATGAACAGTCAAGATGAAAACCTGAGGAATGGTGGATACGCATTTGAGAGAGAGCACATGGATTGTTATTTCTCAAATGCCTTTCATTGTGACAAGTGTCACAAGGAGATAGGTTTGGAAGAATGGGGGAATGTGACCATTTTGGGAGATGTGAGAGAGGACAAAGGTGTAATAAATGGGTGGAGTATTTAATAGGTATGTAAGATAATTTAAGATTGACATGAGATGTGGTGGTTGGGGGATGTGAGGATGTGGCATTAGGGTTGACTTGGGTTGGGTTAGGATTTATTAATCCATAGATTATGATTGTGAAAATGTTTAGTGGGTAATCACTTGGATTAGAGGGAAAGTGGAAGAATTAGGAGGATGTGGTGGGAGGAGAGAGAATGAATGGAAGGTTGGATTATCTAATCATGGTTCACTAGCTAATTAAGAAGGTTTAGTATGTGTGAATAGGTTGGGTTGACTTAGAACTCAAGGTTGGGTGGTTGGAGGCTTAGTTAGATGAGGATTAAAGTTAGGAGCCATGTGTTCAAATCAAATTAAATACATTTTTTAATTCCAAGTGGGATAAAAAGGGGGTTAAGAATTAATTTAACTAGATAAATGCATTTATTTAAATTAACAAAGGAAGGGATTTAATTAATTATCAGACTATGGGTTTCCATTTAGATAATTAATTGGGCTACAATTAATTGATTAAATTCCTAGGAGAGAACTAAATAGGATTACTTACTTATGTAATCAAATTTAGGTGTCTACAATATCATAATAATAATTCATTTCACAATCAAAATAATCCATCTTTCAAAGAAAGAGTATCTAATATATATCATACATACTCACATCAAACATATCCTTTCGACATGATTTATTTTAATGGTTGAATCCTACTTGGATTCTTGTAGAGATATTTAGTGGAAGAAACTAGGGAAGATCCATAAAATCCAGTAATCAATCCAAAAGGAGATCCAACCAATGTGTAATCTAAACCAGAATAATTTCCTCAAAAATTAATGCTTTGTCCTTCCAGTCCACAAACTCTCTCACACAATATTTTATAAGAATAATTCTCTCCTAAAATCGTCAACGCAACTCATATAAACGTAAGTAGTACTCTCCCTCTCTCTACAAATCTCCTTCCCAAAATTCTTTGTATGCATTTCCCTAGGAACCACCTATGGATGAATGAAATTTCTTTCCATATTTATTCCTTTGGGAGGAGTTTCATGGGAATGAACCAATTCCCAAATGACATTATAAAAATTGTTTTATCAAACCAATTATATAATATAATTCTCTCCTAATAATTTATTAGTTATATTTAATTGTTTATTCCCTTCATAAGTTATTTATTAATTAATAAATACTAATATTAAATTACTTTATCTCATCACAAATGCATTTTCATATTGTATACAATAACCAAGACTATATAAATCTTATAGATATATAACTAACTCTACTCATAAATAGAGGACTCAAGTGGGGCCTTGGCACTATCTCTGGTAAATAACAACTATCGAAGATTTTAAGGCCAAACTTAGACCTGTGGAGCCAAGTGAAGGTAATTCCCAATACTTGCAAGCTTGTATTTCCAAAAAAATATACATGTGCATACACATATAAAGAAGATAGTGCATACAATGACAGGGATCAAGACATTGTGTAGATATCACTAGGTGAGTAACTATGATTTCATCCCTAATCATATAGGTAGATCATATACATGAACAAACACACATATAATCATCCAAAATATCATGAGTAAGGTAAATAGAGTAAGGGATATAATATAATCATATGTAAAATCATTGAATACATAAATATTGATCATAATAATCATATGCTCATGGGTTAGTCCAAAAATCATAGACATTTAATCATTAAAGAGATCTTAAAATCATAGTCTTGAAAAAGTAACGAGAACATGAATAACATATGTATGTCAATCAAAATGTGAATATCAAAGCATCATAATCAATCCTAAGGCCATTAGTCATTATAACTAGTTTATCCAAAAGTAATCATAGTCATAGAGAAATAACACAAATAGTAATCACATAGATCTCTCATGTAACCACATTACATTAACCAAAGATCCTAAAATATCATCAATA
Source organism: Chamaecyparis obtusa (assembly GCA_027943335.1). Classification (NCBI taxonomy): domain Eukaryota; kingdom Viridiplantae; phylum Streptophyta; class Pinopsida; order Cupressales; family Cupressaceae; genus Chamaecyparis; species Chamaecyparis obtusa. Next base: position 540,795 of record BSBK01002085.1, on the reverse strand, counting down.
AGTAGAGATGAATACATACTAAGGAATTAACTATAATTAATATACTTGATATCATAGATATGTTTATCATCATCAAATATTATATTATGATGTTATTACAAGTAAACTAATAAAATAGATTAGACAAGTATCTCAATATCAGCTCCTAATGTAGAATCATACTTACATTAGCAACAAGAGAAACATAGAGGATCCTAAATCATTCCCTAAACTCTAACAAATAACATGAAATCCATGTTAGGATTAGAGATGTATTACATGAGGATTATTCAAGATCATGTGATGATGTCTATGAAAGAGAAAATTTTGCAAGGCTAAGAGATAGACCCTTGGAAACTTTAAAATAAGGGATGAAAATAATCACACTTCTAGATAAATGGGAAATACTATAAACCCACTTAATCAAGTATTTTACCTATGAAGGGAGACTATAAATCCTACAGTCTCACCATTTCAAGTTCATAATTCATCTCACACATGGTAGGTTGATAAATGTACCAAACTACCTAGCTCATTTCTTGACAAAGATGACTCTAGAGGTCCATAAAGGTAAAGATAATTCACTATCTCATCGTTGTCTTATAAATTTACTGGTAAAGATATGTTTGGGTATCTATTTTCCTCAAATTATTTGGGATGATTTTAAGTGAAAAATGTGTTAAACACTTGAATTGGGGACTTCGGGGTTGAAAATTTGGATATAGAGGGAAAAGTAGTAAATAGATGAGTGACTCAAAAAATAAGAAATATAGTTCCTTTGAATAAGATAAGGCATTCAAATATGAATATGATGCAATACATCTCTGAAACACAATTAAAATTTAAAAAAAAACATATTACAAAATAATGACTAATAGTTATATACTTCACCTTAATTTGACACTTTACAATTTTATATAAAGCTTATATTCACTTTGTAGAAATTTAGAAATTGAAACCCTCTACAATGAGAAGGAAAAATTAATTTATAGAATAGAAAGAGCCTTCAAATTAAATCAAAATATGAAACCTTTCCTCTTCCCTTTTCTTAAAAAAAAACAATATTTCCCCCTCAATTTTGTCTTTGCCTTAATTTTTCTCTTTTCTCTTGTATCTAAAAACTCTTATTTTATTTTTCCTTGTACTAGTTATGCACCAAATTTGCACCCTATTAAACTCTAAAGTTTAACAACCTAGCATAACATGGGAATCACTTATGCATGTGGAATGTGCAAAACTTGAAGTGAAACCTCCAAATTCTAGGTTGGTTCCTACTGGATAATCACCTATTTAGATCAAAACTAAACTAAGACTTATAAGGGAAAGTATTGATGTTTGTAGCATAGGTCAAATAAATAATACTAACTATATGATTATTATGAGAAATGATTTATTATATATATACACATATATCAATATATATAACAATTGATATATATATTTATATAAAGTTAGATTATAATTATCTCATAATAACTAAATAGTTAAATTGATAAAATTAATTAATGAATAGACATGTCCCATGAAGGGACATGTCTCTTCTTGTCCTTGTCATGTATAAATACAAAAAGATCAATGCATTTGGAAAATACATACAATCATAACAGTGTGATTACATTTGCAATCAATCTCTAGAATTTAACATGGTATTAGAGCCAAGTTTCAAATGTAAGAGAGTAGTTTGTTGATGGTGAATGCTTGACTGTCTCAGAAAATATAGTCTTAGTATGAGGACCATATCTCAAAAATGCACCATTGGATTTTTTTGAATTTTGGATATGTTGGTGATAAACAAATTTAGAAGAATCTCACTAGAGCGATTGGAGAGAAAATTTTAGAATAAAAATTTATGACCGACTATGTACGGGTCTATGCAAAATATGTAAAAGAGCGAGGTTCCTTCTTTAAAAGCCTAATCGCTTGAAGGGAGATCTGATCATATTGAAGGTTGTTAGTGTATAGAACCTTTGGATATTCAAGGCAAGTCATGTGAATAAATATGGTAATGTTCAAGAACGATGACATCATTTTGTGAATTTGCATGATATTTTCTATATAGGCTCACCTTACAAAATAAAATACTTGAAATTTATAAAAGATTATGTATTTCATGTTTTATTAATGCACATAATTTTAGATTTTCTAATTCATGCTATACTATTGGTTAATAAAATCTTGTAATCTTCTCTCATTGGTATTTTTGGTTGAGATAGTTTAGTGAGCTATTTGTAATCTCTCTCTGACATACCTTCAAGATAGACGCACAAGATAATTTCACTCAAGGGAGAAAGAACTTGATGCTTTCAAACAAATTGATGATTGAGAATAGATGCAAAGGGAGCCTAAAATTTCAAAAGAGGTCAAGAAGTTGATAAACTTGAGCTTTAGAAGGAGAAGATGGTTCAATCAACTTGTGACAATATTGATTATGTTGATTGAGAGTGAGTTCACTATTGAAGGTGAAACACTTTTGAGGTAAACATGATATAATTGATTATTATACTAACGAATCATGAATATTTTTAATGGGCATGCCACCTATGTAAATCATGAGGAAGTGAAGACTTCCAAATAATTATCACTTATATTTGCAAAAGTTATTGAAAGGTGACGATCTTACAATAACTTGATCTTCTATTTTGATAGACATCTTGTGATGGCTGAAACATATCATAATAGATGATGTGAATGTTCTTATGGTAAGTGCACATTACCTATGATAATTTATTGAGTACTTGGTGGATATCATGAGACTTGATATTTTACAAGTCACTACTCTGAGCACTTGGTGAATATCATGAGACTTGATATTCTACAGACCATTGCTCTTGATATCATGAGATGATATCTTTATGAGCTCTTGAGTACTTGGTGGACATCATGAGAATTGATGTTGGTAGGCCATTACTCTAAGCACTTGGTGAACATCTTGAGATTTTATATTTTGCAGGCTAATGCTCTTGATATCATGAGATGATATCTTTATGAACTCTTGAGTACTTAGGTGAATGTCATGTGTTGACATTCTGATAGGCCAATACTCAAGATATCAAATGGATAGAATCACCGATGGATACAATCCACCTAAGGACTTGTGGACAAAATTTTTGATGGAGGCAATCCACCTGAGGACTTGTGGATAGAATCCCTGATGGAGGCAATCCACTTGAGGACTTGTGGATAGAATCATCAATGGAGGCAATCCACCTAAGGACTTGTGGATAGAATCGAAGATGGAGGCAATCCACACATTGAGACTATGTTTCTATTGATTGCATCATGAGGATGATTCCTTTATTTCTTACATCATATAATTTATGTTTTCAAGTGTCTTAAGTGTTGACATTGGATTGATTTATCCTCCCTAGCTATATATATATATATATATATATATATATATATATATATATATATATATATATATATATACAAAGAGATCGATGTATTTGGAAAATACATACAATCATAATAGTGTGATTACATATGCAATCAATCTCTGGAATTTAACAGAAAGAGATAGAGAAAACTGGAAATAACATGAAATGCATATTTTCTTCTTACCAAGTGATGCACCAAACTGATATGAATCACAACCACAAATGACTAAGAGTTGTTTTTCACTATTTGAATTGAGGGAGAGTATAATTTTTCTATATAGGCTTTCATAAATATTTCATAGTAAGGTTTTGAATGAACCCATTAAGGAGAAGGGAGTTCTCACTTAGCCATTTCAAAACATAAAACACAAACTACAACCTACAAACAAACATACACTCCTCCAAATAGGTACTTAGATCAGAAAAGATAACATGGAATGACAAAATTCACTAATCACATTTATCAATCACCTATGGTGTGCACAAATATGTAGAAAGAAAAGAAGACTAAAGAACTCAGATAATGCTTGCTCCAAAATTTCAATCACTATATATTATGTTTTCAAAATGAGTTATAGATACATGCACAAAATACTTCAAGGACAAAAAATGTCACAAAATAAAGTCTCTCTTGCATAATCAGAACTCCCTACCAATAAGCCCCAAAAATATCTAAGTAGAAAATCCTCAACCACCAAGGGTTGGATGCTAGAAAATAGGACCAAAAAAATGAGCTCTAGAAGCCATCGAATAAGGAAAATAGGTTGGAAAATGTCTCCAAAACCATGAGGGATCCTTTAAGTGTTCTCAAAAAGGGCCTCAAAACACACAAATAACTCATAAAGCCTCCTTAACAACCAATAAATAAGTCCAAATTTGAAACCCTCCTAAATGCCCTCCAACATCTCCTAAATCTACTCCAAGATGTCTAGATGTTCTCCTTATGTCTCCAAACTAGTTATAATCTCCAAGAAGAAGTCCTTAAGGCTATTAAAATTTCCCTTATCTCTCCAACCTTTCATTATTATTGATTCCCTCAAAAATATTTTAATAATTATTAATTAATTTATAAAATATATCAATTAATAACTATTAAATTATAGAAATTTATCAAGAAAACAAAATATTATATGATTTAATAATACTTGATTTTAAATGCCATTAAAATGGAATTTCCCATGGACTTGAAAGAAAATAAAAATAAAAAAATAAAAGGGCATCAAATCTTGACAACCCTAAAAAAATTTCCTCATTTTACACTTAGCATTTTTCTTACTCTTCCTTCGCTGACATTAAGAAGCTAAGGCTTGATGAATTTTTTCTATTCTGGCTTGATGAAGCTTTTTGCAATGATTTTTTTTACATCCAAAAGGTATGTGCTCATCTCATATGACTTAGTAGAGGTCATGGTTGTATTTAAATATTTGGGTTCGATGTTAGATTTCAAAACTGATAAATATTGTTGTGGTTATGTTATATCTTTTGAGCCCCGTCTGCATCTACCATTTCTCCATGAGATTTTTACCATCATGCTTTATCTAGCCTCATATGAGATCATTCAAAACAAAAAAGAAAGTCTTCATATATGTTCATAATTGGGTGAGACCATGTTGGGTATTCTTGTTGTGTTTAATTTCCAGCATTACTTGACTTTGTTGTTGAATCTACAGTTATGAGAGTTGCAGCTTCTGGTACTTTAAATACACAATGCCTCTATTATTTGAAATTTCTTAGATCTGAAGATTTTATTTTACCAAGATGTTGAAATTTTTATATTGCTTTTGCACACACCTTGTACCTTTAGATATTTACATGGCTTTCCTTTTGTATAGGCCTTTTGCTACTGTATTGCTCTAATTTTCTTGTTCAACAACATGCTGACAAAAAGATGACAACTTTTATATTCATGATTGTAACCTTCATCATTCATGGTTATTCCTTACATGTTATTGTCATTTCTTCTTTTCTTTACAAGGCATGTGGTTTTAGTTTCTTTGGTCATAATTTTATCATGTCTTTGTACCCAGTCTTCATTATCACAAGAGTTCATATTATAGTTTCTCCAAAACTATCATTTCTATTGTCTTGATTACTCCTCATAGAAGTTGTGTTTTTGATGCAGGAGCATCTCAGGTCCTTGGCAATCTTGTGTCACCAAAAAAACATAGTTGAGTTTGCTTGTGTTTCTTGGTTCTTGCTTTGACCAAGTTGGTTCTATGTTGCTCGATTTCTTGTGTTCGCTGGTGTTGGTTGGTTATCTCTTTGGCACTTGGTGAATTTACCTGGCACTCGGTGATGATTTTCTGGTGCTTGGTAACCCTTATTTACCGATGGGTTTCTTTTGAGTTCTTCTTGAGGATGACTTGTGCAATTAATTTGGGTTGTGGATTTAATGATGGTATCCATTATTAGGAAGCACATGGACCTAGATCTAGTCATCCCTTCTGTTGATTGTGGACCTGAAGGCTAACTTGATTTTGGATATAGGTAGTTGTTTAGGTAGAGTTTTAGAGAGAGTGCAGAAGATAGAGGAGATAGTAGAATTGAGATAGTTTGTAGATCCTCGCATGTTGGAGGACTTCTATAATTCATTGTAATATCTGGTCGTAACTAGGAAGGCCTTACAGCTTGGTATGTATGAATCAATTTGAATGATAATATATGAATGATCCTACTTTCTCTCTCTCACTTTTTTTGTTGTTTTCTTATGTTTTTTATTGAGCAAGGTGGATCAGGTAGGGTGTGCCATTTTTTTGGCCCCTCCTCCCCCTCTTTTACGTCAGGTGGTATCAGAGCGAGGTGAGATCTGGATCTAGGTATGGGGATCTAGGTTTGTGGGTTCCTTCTTGCGAAGCCTTAGTTGAATTGTTGTGGGGTGGAAGATTGTGATCTAACTTGTAATTGTAGAGGGTTTTCAAGATGGTTCATGGGAGGCAAGATGCAGATCCAAGATTGGCAGGCATGTTGAGAAAACTTGCTGCTAGATTAGAAGCTGTTGAAATAGCCTAGAGAAGAGGCAGACATCTTGAAGATGTTAGTGATGATGAAATTGTAGGGGAACAAGGTGAAGTAGAACCTGCACCTATGATGGATCAGGGTGAGGAAAGATTCTTGAAGGCTTTGACAAGTTTGAAGTCAACACCACATTTCAATCCTTCTAAGTATAGTGGGAAATTGGATTCTGATGAATTAATGAATTGGATCATTGAAATGGAAAATTATTTCAAGTATGAAAATGTATCTGAGGAAAAGAAGGTGAAAATTGTAAGTACAAAGTTGAAAGGTCATGCATCCTTGTGGTGGGAGCATCTGCAGTTGGATCGGAAAAGGAAAGGCAAAGACAAAATCAAGGTATGGAATAAAATGGTGAATAAATTGAAAGGAAAGTTCTTACCTTGTGATTATCAAATTAACCTAGTTAGGTGAATGTAAAGTCTAAGGAAGAAAGATAGCTCAGTAAAGGAGTATATTGAGGAATTCTATAGATTAGATATCAGATCTAGACATGATGAGGTGGAAAGCATTGATAGATAATTGAATGGTTTGAGAGTTTCCATCCAAGAAGAAATTAGTTTGGTCAAATTGGAGAACATTGAAGAGGCTTATCAATTTGCATTAAAATCTGAGGAGAAATTAAACAAGAGACATGAACAGAGACAAAGAGGTCGAGGTGGTAGATTCCCTAGAGGAAGAGGTAGATCTAATGGTGAAAATGGTAGATTTGAACCTAAAAATACAAACCCGGATAAAGGCAAGACTGAGTGGAAAGGTGAAAGTTCATCTAGCGGTAGAGGCAGTAATTACTAAGGTGGTTATAGTAGAGGTAACTTAAGAGGAACTTGTTACAATTGTGGAGAAAAAGGACATAGATCTTTTGAATGGAGACATGCTAGTAAGAAGGCTGGTAGCAGTAGAAATGCTTTGGTGCAAGAAGAGTCACCGAATGAACCTGAGAAGGAAAATAACTTGATGGTAAGGAGAGCACTATGGAATGAAGGTAAAAAGGAAGATCCAATAAGGAAAATTTTGTTCAAGACTAGATGTAGAGTTTTTGACAAATTTTGGAAGGTAATCATTGACAGTGGTAGCTCAAAGAATCTGGCATCTATGGAAATGATCACAAAGTTGCAGTTGAAAAGGTTGGAACATCCAAAGCCCTATCAAATTTCATGGATCAAAGATGAGCATACACTCTTGGTAAGTGAACAATGTTATGTGAATTTTAAAATTGGAAAGTACTATGATAAGGTGTTGTGTGATATCATGCCTATGGATTGTTGTCATATTTTGTTGGGTAGACCTTGGAAATATGATAGACATGCTATATATGATGGGAGATTGCATAAATATACTATTTGGGCTAATGGAAAAAGACAAATCTTGTTACCTTTGATGGAAGAACCTATTAGTAATGTTTTCACATCTATGAAAGTTTGTTTGATGGAAGGAAGAAAGTTTGTTAAGGATTTGAAGAAGAATGATGTATGTTTCACTGTGATTCCTAACAAACTGAGTAAGAAAACATAGGATAGTGTTCTTGAGGAGATTGATAAGTTACTCACTGAGTATAGTGATATCATTTTTGATAATGTACCTGATGGTTTTCCACCAAAAAGAAGTATTGATCATTGCATGGATCCAATCCCTAGAGCTAGTTTATCGAATAAGGCACATCATCAGTTGACACCTACTGAGAATCATGAATTGAACCAACAGATTCAAGAGTTGTTGGATAAAGGTTTGATCAAAGAAAGTTTGAGTCCTTGTGCAGTACCTACGGTATTAGCACCAAAGAAGAATGGAGAATGGTGAATGTGTACTAATTCCAGAGCAATCAATAAGATAACAGTGAAGTATAGGTTTCCTATACCAAGAATGGATGACATAATGGACAGTTTGACTGGAGCAAAGTATTTTACCAAGATTGATTTGAAAAGTGGGTATCATCATATCAGAATCAGAGAAGGTGATGAATGGAAGACTACTTTCAAGACAAAAGAAGGTTTTTATGAGTGGTTGGTTATGCCTTTTGGTTTGACTAATACACCAAGTACTTTTATGAGGTTGATGAATGAAGTTTTGAAGAAATTATTGGGTAAGTTTTTTATTGTATATCTTGATGATATTTGGATATTCAGTAAGAATAGAGAAGAACATTTGTTGCATGTTAGACAAGTTTTGCAGATATTGAAAGAATAAAAGTTGTTTATAAACCTAAAAAAATGTTCATTCATGAAAGAGGAGGTTGTGTATCCAGGATGCATAATTTCAGTTGATGGTTTGAAGATTGATCCTAAAAAGGTTGAAGCTATTCTGAATTGGCATACACCTATGAGTGCTAGTGAGGTAAGATCATTTCATGGTTTGGCAAGTTTTTACCAAAATTTCATAAGGAATTTCAGTTCAATTTGTAATGCTATGACTGAGACTATGAGAGGAGATCAAAGAGAATTCAAGTGGACACATGGAGATGATAAGAGTTTTGAGACCCTGAAGCAAAAGGTTGTTGAATTGACTATTTTGGCATTGCCTGATTTCAATAAGGTATTTCATGTGGAATGTGATGAAAGTGGTAGTGCTATTGGATCTATGTTGAGTCAAGAAGGTAAACCCATTGCTTTCTTTAGTGAAAAGTTGAATGATGCTAGAATGAAATATTCTGTGTATGATCAAGAATTCTATGCTATTGTTCAAGAACTGAAGAAATGGAGACATTATTTGATACTGAGTGAATTTGTGTTGTATATTGGTCATAAGGCTTTACAGTATTTGGGTAGTCAGAATAAGTTGAATCAGAGACATATGAAATGGGTTGAGTATTTGTAGAGTTATACATTTGTGATAAAACATAAAAGTGGAGTCACTAACTGAGTTGCTGATGCATTGAGTAGAAGATCTTTTATGACCGAGATGAAAATTGAAGTTCTTGGTTTTGATGAGATGAGAGATTTGTATGAAACTAATCCTAATTTTTCTGAGTTGCAGAGAAAGTGTAGAGCACCTATTCAAGATCAACCGAGTACAAAATGGGAAGAATATTTCATTCAAGGAGGTATGTTGTTTAAAGGTATTCAGTTATGTATACCAAGAGGACAAATGAGAAGTAATTTGATAAAGGAGAAACATAGCAGTGATTTGGCTAGACATTTTGGTATTGATAAGACTTTGAATTTGCTTAAGGAGAAATACTTTTGGCCACAGTTGTATAAAGATGTTCAAAAATTTGTGAAAAGTTGTGGAATTTGTCAAGTTGCAAAAGGAGTAAATCAAAATAATGGATTGTATACACCAATTGTTGTACCTGAGAAACCTTGGACTAACATCAGTATGGATGTTTTTCTTGGCTTACCAAAGATAGTAAGTGGTAATGATTCTATATTTGTTGTGGTAGATAGATTTTCAAAGATGGCACATTTTATACCTTGTAGAAAGACATTAGATGTAGTACACGTAGCAGATCTTTTCTTTAAGGAAATTGTCAGATTGCATGGATTACCGAGGAGTATTATCTCTGACCAAGACAGTAAATTTGTTGGATACTTTTGGAAGACTCTTTGGAGAAATGTTGGCACTGACTTGAAGTATAGTTCTACATTTCACCCACAAACTGATGGATAGATAGAAGTTTTAAACATAAGTTTGGAAAATCTTTTGAGATGTTTAGTTGGAGACACACCTAGTAATTGGGATTCTGTGTTGGCACAAGTAGAGTTTGCATACAATAATTCAATGAATAGGAGTACTGGAAAAAAACCCTTTGAGATTGTTAATGGCATATAGTCAAGAGGTATATATGATTTAAGGGATATTGCTAATGAAAGAAAGAGAAGTGTTGAAGGAGTGAAGTTTGCTAAGTACATGAAGACATTGCATGAAGATGTGAAAATCAAGCTGGAAGAGAGTAATCAGAAATACAAAGACAAAGTTGATAGATCAAGGAGACATAGGACTTTTAATGTTGGTGATGAAGTGATGGTTCATTTGAAGAAAGGTTGATTTATTGTTGGAACATATGGGAAGTTGAAGATGAAGAATTTTGGACCTTGCAAAATTTTGAAGAAATTTGACAGTGGAAATGCATATGAGATTGAGTTACCTAATGACATGGACATATCACCGATTTTCAACATTGCTGATTTGTATGAGTATCATGAACCTGATGAGGACATGACAGTACTGATGGAATATCCTAAGAAACAGAATGAAGAAGTTGAGAAGATTTTGGAGCAAAGAATTGGCAGAAGTACAAGAGGAAAAGAGTACATGGAATATCTAGTAAAGTTGAAGAACAGACTGGTTGAACACAACTCATGGATTTCATAGTCTGAGTTGGATGCAACTCAGACCATACCTATTGAATGATTCAGAGAATCATTTCTAAATAACACTAGGTGTCTGATACAGGAGCATCTCGAGTCCTTGGCAATCTTGTGTCACCAAAAAAACATATTTGAGTTTGTTTGTGTTGCTCGATTCCTGCTTTAACTGAGTTGGTTTGGTTTTGCTTAGTTTCCTATGTTCACCAATGTTGGTCGGTTATCTCTTTGGCACTTGGTGAATTTCCATAGTGCTCGGTGATGCTTTTTTGGCACTCAGTAACCCTTGTTTACCGACGGGTTTCTTTTGTGTTATTTTTGAGGTCAACTTGTGCAATTAATTTGGGTCATAGATTTAATGTTGGTATCTATTATTGGGAAGCATGTGGACCTAGATCTAGTCATCTCTTCCATTGATTGTGGATCTGAAGGCCGACTTGATTCGGTAGTCTCTTGTATATAGGTAGTTATTTGGGTATAGTTTTAGAGAGAGTGGAGAATATAGAGGAGATAGTAGAATTGAGATTGTTTGTAGATCCTCGCATGTTGGAGGACTTCTATAATTCATTGTAATATTTGGCCGTAACTAGGAAGGCCTTACAGCCTGACATTTATGAATCAATTTGAATGATAATATATAAATGATCCTGCTTTCTCTCTCTCACTGTTGTTTTTTGCTTTTGCATGTTGTTGAGAAAGGTGGATCAGGTAGGGTGTGCCATTTTATTGGCCCCTCCTCCCACTCTTTTGCGTTAGTTTTTTCTTAACTTCTTCAAGCCCTCCAGCTCCATATTTGATTTGTAGTATCTTTTAATGCACTATTGATTTTCATCCCATTATCCCTTAGTTGGTATACTTCTTATCCATCGTCAATGTGATCCTGACATTAACCCAGTATTTCTTGTAACTAAAATATCACTTTAACAACATACCACTATCCCGATATCACCTTTCAAGAAGTGCCTTGTATTTTCTCCTTTGCATGAATAATTATGTTTGAAACATGTTGTTGGTCATTTTGGGGTTGTGTATGATCTCCTTTGAATTCATGTGTATTACATGTCTTAATATGATGCTATCACTTCTCTCATAGTTCAAAGTACACATACTTTAATATTGTCACACTATAGCTTATCAAAATAATTGTGTAACTAATTTCAATTATGAACCTAAAGCTGATTGTATTATATTTTGTTGATTTTGTAGTTGTAGATGCTCATTTTTTAATTCTGATTGTTCTTTTGACTTGGAAGTAAAACAAAAGGTTTCATGCATTTTGATCTCATGTCCTTTTAATCTTTACAAACAATATACTAAAGCCCTATTCAAATCTTTGAAATTAACACACAGTTTTAACTCTCCATTCTTCTTCCTACCAGGGACAAGATTTGATACCCAACTAGTGTGTTTGATAGGAACTATTATGCCACTTTCAATCAGCCTAAAAATCTCTTTTAGCATTAAGGGCTCTAACTTGGGATTAATGGGACTCTATTTTTGCCTCACAAATTTGGCATTAGCCTCTAGTTCTATTGTATGTTGTGCTAATTTCAGATTAAAACCCTTTAAGTACCCATACTCCCAAGAAACATCTCACTAAATTCTTGAAACAATTGAGTATAAGACTATTTTTAGTACTTACCTTTCCAAATGTTAGGTTATTTCCCGGTGCAATCTCCAAATCTTCATAATGATCTTCAGGAACCAACAAGATGGTTTTTTTCTTTTTTTATTGATCATCTAAATTGAAGATAGATTCTAAAGTAACCAACCCTTTTGGTAATTTATTTTATTTTAGCTGAATAATTTGGTCACCATACTGTTGTTGAACTTTGTCTTGATTTGAGGCAGCAAAGACATATTCCTCTAATAAAAATTGTAGGATCTTCTCATCACTCTCAAATACTTACCAGTTAATATTGCTATCAAGAATAGAAGGCCTAACAATAAATTTCATGTGTTTTTTTATCACATCCCTTATTTATGTTGTTTGGAATGTCAAACTGAGCACCTATAATAGCTAAAATGTCAGCATGTTGATTCTTGCTCCTTGGAATGGCTATAATGTTGAAGGCTTCAAATTCCTCAAGGATATCCCAAACCCTATGCTTGTACAATTTAAGAGTGTCATTTTTAACAATATTCAAGCCTCTAACCCGATTTACTATCAATTCACAATCCCCATACACCTTTAGACACTTGATTCCTCTCTTCATTGGTCGTTCCACCTGTTGAATAAGACCTTCATACTTTGTTGTATTATTGGTGCACAAGAATCCAAATCTAAAGGGTGCATAATATCTTTCATTTCTCAAGGAAACCAACATTGCACCCTCATCAACACCATGCTTTCTCTTTGAGCCATCAAAATACATTTCCTAGACTTTACTATGTTGATCACAATTATTTTCTAGCCTCTTAACCAAATTAGACATCACTAAATCAGCCTCTTGAAACATGTAATTACCCATAACAGAATCCAACACCAAGTCAGTCTCCACACTAAGAGTATGGCCTACTACCCAATCATCTAAAAGTATATCAAGGATATCATTTACAATAGTATGAGGTTTAGGGATAGCAACATGCTCATATTGTTCAAAAAATATACAATTGGAATTTATTGCACTAGCTAGATAGGGTTCTATGTTGTCCTTTGCAAGCGACTTAGACTTAATGACTACCTTGGTTCTATATCTAGTACATAACAACATGTAAGACTATTCGGATGAGATGTATCCTCCTATTTTAGCTGTGAACTCTCTTGACAAATATAACCCAAAATATAGAGGCAATTTTTATACATAAATGTCATGGGAAATCAAACAAATTGGGGCAAGCATGCAGAATTAAGCTGCAATCTTTTATAAGACCCATTGTATTAATAGATGGGCCATCCAAATGGACTACTAATTTCTCTAAAGGCTCATACTTTAATTCTAATTGATCATCTACTTGCTTGGGCATCACAGACTAGGCAGTAGCACTATCCACCATACAATTATGTACCAGAATTTTTCCAATAATCAATGAAACATAGAATGGAGGAGGCTTCATACTCTTACCTTGAGTATTAGAAAAAAAATTTCTACTAGGATAAGCATCTTCTCCTGAGTATCATTTGTCATCATGAATTTTTTGAATCATTAGCAACCTATTTAGGATTTGCATCTTTAGACAATGCCTGTCTAAGAAAATCAACCTATCTAGGAATAGATAAGGAATCCCACATGGTCATATTCACATTCATCCTCTTCATATTGTCCAAAATTTTGTAAGTCATATCTAAAAGTGGCTTTTGGTGTACTTTATCAACAACCATCTCTATATTCTTGTGAAGTTGATTATTGGTTGGAAAGTTTGAAGCTTTATTTGGAATAGGTGTGGATGATGGTCCAGTAGTTGCAGGCCCCTTTCTTTTATCAGTTGTTTTCTCCACTTCTAGAGCTTATTTCTTTACTTGTGTATTGGCTACAATTTTTGAATCACCATTCACACCATAAAACTCTTCACCTTGCCAATTTAGAAATGCAATCTCATTAAAATGTATATCTAGTTGTTGCTCAAGTATGCTAGTAGGTACATCTAGTTATGAATTGTAGCATTTTGGACCATAAGTTCCTAATTGATTACCCCATTCAAACATGAAGCCTGGTTATGAGCTTGATTGCATGGATAACACCATTCATATTCTATTGCAAGGTTATTCTGAGCTAGAACTATATCTCTTACTGGATTGACAACATTAAGAGGGGTTGGATTATATGGTTGGAATGGCCTTTGATTCAAATTTTACCTTTGACCTTGATATGGCTACTCATTTTGTTGATATTGTTGTCCATTCCCTTGATACTATTGGTTAAATACTTATTTTTTCTATTGAAAATATGGTATAGGCCCTTGATACTGCTTATTAATGTTTCTTAACTCATTTCTTAGAGTCTGTAGTATACTCTCAATCTTTTGTTGACTACTTTTAATCTCCTACAGCTCCTAGGAAGGGCCCATGGATAATACTTTATGACTTGTAGAAATGGGTAATGTTGAGATGGTAGGTAAAGGGGCTAAAGATGGCATTTACAATGGCATGTTAGGTTGTATGTCAGGAAAATAGGGCATAGGAGGCCTAGGGGCTATCTTACCTTCTTGAATTAGACTATTTTATGCTCTGACATCTATATCAAATGCTTGAGGCAGTGAGGTACCTCCCATAGACTGAATCATAACTGAGATATCACTTTTCAAACTCTTCAAATAGTATAGAAAAGTATAATTAGGTGAAGGCCTTATAGTAATAGGAATCCTATTCCATGTCTTAAGAAATCGGGTATTGAAATATGCCATTTTCTCTTGAGGGACCCTTTTAATGGTAGTGAGATTCTCTACTAGTGGTTTAACTTATCTTCAAAAAAATTTCTTAAAGAGTCTCCAAGCTTTTCCCATGAATCAATTGAACCTACTACCAAATTTCTAAACCATTGTAAGGCTTTCCCTTTGAATGAAGTTGCTAACAACTTGACAACCACATCTTCTTCAGTGATGTGATGTACATTACAGAGAGTAGCCACATCTCTGATGTGTTCAAAAGTAGTGGTTTGACTCTCTCTAGTAAAATCAGGCAAGCTCTTCAATGTTGCTAATTGTATGTCATGATGCTAGGATAAATTCAATGGACTCCCCTAGTTGAATGGTACAAAAGAAAAGGCTCTTGTAAATTCCATTGTTGGTTCTAGTATTTGTTGAGTAAACAATGTAGGGGCCACACCTACACTTGTACTTACAAAAAAAGTAGCACCTCATGATGTTGAGTGTGTAGTGCCTCCTCCTGTAGAAGTTGATGCGGCAAAAAATGACAATGACCCTCCTCTAAAAGTTAGTGAGAATGAATGTCTTGAAACCTCCTTATTAGAAGAACTTCTTCTCCTTCTTGTATAAAACACCAAGGGCCTATCTTCTACACTAGGTGGTGTTGATTGAACTCTCTTTGAAGGAGGTGTTATATGGAGTGTTCTCCCTCTTCTTCTTGGTAGAGACAACTGCAAATACTCAAAAGACTTTGAGCTTCTTGTTTTAATATTTCTCATAAAAGTTCAATGGTGCTGGATATTTCTTGTTCTTGACACCATGGAGTCACCAGATATACTTGAAAACAACCTCTTACAGGTTTGTGTTAGATTGAAAGCATATCAAAATCAGCATAAACTTTCAAAATGGACTTGTTTTGGTTCCCACTGGGCATTCCAAAATTTTTATGCACCAAATTTGCACCCTATTAAACTCGAAAGTTTAACAACTTGGAATAACATGGGAATTACTTCTACATGTGGGATATGCAAAACTTGAAGTGAAACCTCTAGATTCTAGGTTGATTCCTACTGGATAATGACCTGTTTAGCTCAAAACTAAACTAAGGATTATAAGGGAAAGGGATAGAGAAAACTAGAAATAACATGAAATGCAAATTTTCTATCTTACTAGGTGATGCACCAAACTAATATGAATCAAAACCAAAAATGACTAAGTGTTGTTTTTCACTATTTGACTTTAGGGAAAGTACATTTTTTTGTATAGGGTTGCATAAATATTTCATATTAAGGTTTTTAATGAACCTATTAAGGAGAAGATATTTCTCACTTAACCATTTCAAAACATAAAACACAAACTACAACCTTCAAATAAACATACACTCCAAATAGGTACTCAGATGAGACAAGATAACATGCAATGAAAAAATTCACTAATCACCTTTATTAATCACCTTTGGTGTACACAAATATGTAGAAAGAAAAGAAGACTAAAATAACTTAGATATTGCTTGCTCCAAAAGTTCAGTCACTATATATTATGTTTCCAAAATGAGTTATAGATACATGCACAAAATACTTCAAGGACAAAAAATTTCACAAAAGAAAGTGTATCTTGCATAATCAGAACTCCCTACTAATGAGCCCCAAAACTCTCTAAGTACCAAATGCTCAACCACCAAGGGTCAGATGCTAGAAAAAAGTGTTGGCATCAAGAGATAGTAACTGGTAAGCCTGTTATCAGTACATGGAAATTAAGTATTGTCATTGATTGGAAAAAGAGAAAAGAGATGTTTTGTCATCTCAATCTAAGGTCCAAAGATCTAAGGAGATCTGTATGTAAAGAGGCAAGTTTGGAAATCGGTGATAATATGAAGAAAAGACTATATCTACTCATCAAGAGCAACCTGTCACCAAGAAAAGTGCATCTACAACTGAGTAAGGGATACAACCAGTGACATAAATGTTTAGCTTTAGAATTACCACCCCAAATTAGGTATTAGGGCTACACAGTACATCTATCCTAACAATGGAAACCTCCTCAAGCTGTGTGTGGACTTTGATTAAGGAGGAGTCTTTGGATTCTAGGTCGGTTCCTATTTGATATGGGATATCACCTCCTGATTGAAACTTGATAGGAAAAGGGAAGAAGGAAAAATTTAAAAGTGAAAGTAAATAGGGGTGATACACCAAAATGGATTCAAATTCTACTTGAGAAGTAAGACTACAATTCAAACTCATATATCAAAGGTTTGGCACTTTAAATCTCTACTCAACATATAGGCTAAAAGATCTCACTACTAGGGTTGAACCACAAATAGCTTAACCAGTCAACAAACATGCATTTTCCATACAAGGTTTGAATTATTGCTCACCTTGAGAAGGAAGATTGATTCATTCACTTCTCTTGGATAACAATAGAATAGACACTTTCAAAGAAAGACAAAATTGGGATTTTCAAATCAAAACTCAAAATGTATAGGCCAATGAATCATATACTTTATTCTCCTCAAAATCTGACGAAGTGGTTACAAAAATGATCTCCAAGGTACCAAGGAACAATAAGTTCACTTTTAACCCTCTCTCCAAAACTTGCAACCCCTTAAACTAATAATGAAAATTAGTTTTATACAAGCTCTAAGCCTCAAATTTGAAAATCAAAGCCTCTCTTATTTGCCCTAATTTGGCCCAAAATTATGCCAAAAACTTAGCCTATGAAGACTACCACAACAAATTCCTTAAATGTTGTCTTATAAAGGATCTAAATCCTTTTTACAATATTTTACCAATGTTTAAATTTTGAAAAAAATTCAAAATTAACAAAACCTATACTATCAAAAACCTAAACCTTAAGAAAAGAATCCCTAAGTCTAAGAAATACAAAGTGGGAGAAGGTCGACATGACCATTCTTCCCACTTGCACATGATGCAAGATTTTAGGCAATGAAATAGTGAGGTGGCACTGCTGCTCTTTCCAAGGTCTACAGGATGTTGAAATATGCATTAATGATATTCAATTTTTCTTGATGTGTGGACTACAAAATAGCCAAAACTGGCTTCATTCTCAAGCTCAGCATCTTTATCTTCTTTGATAAATTTGTAACCCTTAACATGGTTGTGAATGTCCTGTAGACTTTGAAAATTTGTAAAATACCAGTCATACTCACAGCTTGCTTAGATGATTACATGGACACACAACTTGAATATACTGCATATATCATGCTTACAGTTGAACATATTTCCTCAATCACTGTTGTTACATTTTGAATATCGGTGCACCAATCTTTTAATTTTTTTGCTTTCCATACAGCTCAATTAATAAAAGGCCATAAGCTTCACTGGATGAACATGCTCTTTTACAGCTTGTTTCTTGATAAAATATAAACTTCATATCTTGGATGTAAATGTTTATTGAAGAAGACAGCATGCTCACTATTACAATACTTTTCCATTTCTTAGTCACTGTGGTATTATTTCACCAGTCACTTCCATTTTGGCATTACAAAAATTAGTTAAAAATTAATGATAAGACCTCATTGTTATAAAAGACAGTGGACATGTTTTAAATCTTTTCAATACCAGCCATTTTTTTTTCTTCAATCAAGCCAATATCTCATTGTATCCTTATGTATCAGTCATATGTGAAAGTAACTATAGCTTCAATGATCAATCCAAGTTTTAAAAACCCACTGTTTTGATACTCTTTTAACACATTCACTGTTACTTTTCCTTTTTTGTTTCATTTGAGAACAGTCATGTTGAATTTAATTCAATACTGAAAATAGAGAACATCTTAAGACTCAGTGGTACATATCACCAGGCTTGAACATAGTTCTCTTTTTGATGCTGAATCTAAATATTAATAAGAATGCAAAAAGATGAAAAATGTTTATTTACTATCTAAGGAGTTTGAGCACGGGCTTGTGACATCCAAAGACATCAGAATGTAATTCAATGAAGTTCGAGCATGGGCTCGTGACATCCACTAAATAAAAACTAAAAACATTTTTATGACTTTAAAGCTCAATTCTATAGCATTTCTCTTTTTTACCAACAACAACAAGGATCTTATGGAATTTGTACCTTTAATTCAGCAAAGATATGCAATACCAATGATTGTGTAACTGTATCTTGGCATTTGATCATGACTATTTTGGAACACTTTTGGCATTTTGTTGTAGCATCTTGTTCTACATCTTTTCCTCTATGACTATGATGTGAAAACTAGTCGGCTTGAAACACTAAAAAATGGTATGTTAAGCTCTTCAAATAACAACATTATAAACTTGTTAGATTAGTGAACATAATAAATAATTCAGTTTATGAAAATGCCAAAAGGAATGACACTTGTGAATCAACATTCAGACCATTATGTTCACTAATCTACCAAGGTCCTACAACTTCTAAAAAAGGTTTCTCAGTTGGAAACACTAAGTCCCTTTCATTCAGATATCTAGTTAATAAAAAGGACAACATAAATCAGAATGACCATTAATAGTAAAAGGTTTCATGTTTAGAAAACAAGTCCCTTTAATACTACCTTTCAGTTAGTGTGGATGCACATTTCCTTATTGCATTGAATTTACCAGATAGATATGTAGCATTGAAAATTTGATTGTCAGTGTATGTTGTTTATGTTTCATGCATTGCTTAAATCCAACTGGATCTAACACCATTTTCTTTCTTTCATGATGTAGGTGAAACCCTAAAAACCCTAATGCAAATGAAGACTTGGACCTGAAGACCTAGGACCTGATACACAACCAACAACAAACAAACAAAGAGGCAAGGCATGGGACCCCTACTCCATACTACTATCATTTTCTATTCTACAAATGTACTCTTTTATTGACAAGAAATATGAAATATGAAAAGACACTTGTATACTACATTCATTTTGAATGCACAATGCAATGATCAGTTATTAATTTTTTTAAAATTTGAAATGTGATCAATACTTAGAGTACAATAATGAAATATAATATGAATGCAATAATGAAATGTTAATCAATAATACCTGAAATGTAGTATTAATTGGACCCCTAAAGATGAAATCTTTTCCTATTTATGTTTATTCTGTTGCATGCTGCAATTTTGAGTAACAATAAATAATAGAGCCAAGGACAGGGATGCAACTGGTGTCAATAATGCAACTGAGAAAAAAGTGCAACCGGTAAGTAAAGGAAAGAAAGGTGACAAGTCAAAGTTATTACCTGTTCACAATATGAGGCTCTCAACCGATCAAGTGAAGACTTTGATATGATACAAACAATCAAGGAAGTCATTGTCAACCATCTGTTTGAACCAACTCTTTGATTAGGATTTACTGCACTAAATCCGATAAACTTTGAGTTGACATGGTGATCAGTTTGAGGCGTGTTTAAAGGTTTTAAAGCCAAAGTTTGTTTCTTTAAAACAAAGATTTCTCTCATGTGTAGGAAAGGTGCTTGACACACATCTATTATTTTTCCTCATAAAGAAGATAAAGAAAGAGCATGCATCAGATGTTTCCTCAGTGAACCAATACTCCACTGAGTGATGTATCTGAAAGGGATCTATAATTAGGTCATGCATGAGAGGTGCAATTAGGGGAAGAACTCTATATATTCTTCTGCCTATTGAGAAGAGAGTTTTCCTTCATTCTGCTAAAGAAAAGAGTGAACCTATAAGCTAAAGAAGCTAGGGTAAACAAAAAATAGAAGAAGAGAGAGAAGAGTGTGTAGAGAAGCACAACACTAAATGATAACACACCTACGGTGACCGGTGATGCTTCTCAGTTGAGCATAACAGAGATCTTATCAGGCTAGGTAAAGCCATTTGTAAAAGGTAAAACCCCTCTATTATTTTCTAACAACTATAATAGTTAAATCCCAGTATTTGGGTGGACTCTAACATGTCCCTTGTATCAAATCCCTTAACCAGGTGACATCTTGAAATGTGTTCTAAGTCCTCTAACAAGGCAGGCATTAACCATCCTTATTGTAACAAATCCCTTAACTGGGTCGCATCTAATAGTGCGTTGTAATCCTCTAACAGGGAAGGCTCCTAACAAGGTGCAATTCATAAGAGTACAAAATTTGTGAGGTCTCCTCACACCATGGTTTTCACCCAAATTGGGTTTCCACGTGATAAATCTGGTGTCACTGTGTGATTGATTGCTTAATGCTATTTTATGCTTGAATCTGTTTAGATTATAGTTAAGTATACTTCATCAGATTTATTCAAAGAAGTTTTATAGGTACTGATTCACCCCTCCCCTCTTAGAAATAGTTGGGACTTTCAATTGGTATCAAAGCCCAATTTATTTTCTTTACTACTTAACCACATAAAGAAAAAGTCAAGATGATGAGAAAAGAAGGACCAAAGTTTTCAAAGGAAAACTTTACTCTGTGGTGCAGTAGAATGAAGTTGTACATGAAGACCACCGAAGATCAATACTGGACCCATGTTACCATTGATTATAGTGAACCCACTAGCAGCCTAGCACCTGATGAATTGAAGATCAAAACTGAGCACACGGCTGCTATGGATATGATAGCCAACACATTACCTGATCATGTCAATGCTAAAATTTATCATCTAGATTCTACTCACAAGATGTTGGCTAAGATGCAATTGGTATATGGAGGTAACCCAAATGTTCAAAGAGCCAAGGTTGAAAGCCTCAGAGGAAAGTGTGATGACATGAGGATGAATGAGGGAGAAGACATTGAACAATACAGTAACTAGATCAAAGAAGTGATCAACTCCATCAAAAGTGTTGGAGGAAAACTTAGTGAAGAGGAGGTGGTTAGAAAAACACTGAGAACACTCAGACCTCAGTACACCATCAATATATTTTCCATTCAAGAGCTCAGATGGGTCACAAAAGATCAAGTCACCCTAGACTCCCTAATCTGTAAGTTGACTACATTTAAATTGAGTAATTTTGATAATAGATTACCTATTCAAGAAGCATCTTTTAAGTCTTTATCAAAATCTCTTCCAAAAAGGGAAGAGAAACTAGTAACTACTCTACTGATAAGATTGGTAATCTTGTTGAGAATCTTCTCTTAGAAAAGATGGAGCAAGATAAGTTTGAAGCACTCATCGCTAGGAGATTTCCTAGAGGGAAAAGAAAGTACAAAGGAAAGCTTCCTCTGAAATGCTTCTCTTGCAATAAGATAGGACACATTGCTACAAGATTTCCTGATAATGATAATAAAGATAAGAGAAACCAGCTAAAGAGAAAATCAATGAGGGAGTGCTACCTTGCAGAGGAAGGAGTCATAGACAATGAATCTGAAGACTCTGAGGATCCAGAAATTACATTTGTTGCAATTAAAGAGGAGAGCCATGTGGTAAGTGAAATGGCACTTATCTCAAGATCTCATTAGTATGATGATTGAATCATTGACAATGGATGCACTCACCATATGACCAGTGATAAGAACAAGTTTATCAGCTTGGAGCTCAATGATAGTGGATCAGTAACCTTTGGAAATAATGCTCCCTATGCCATCAAAGGGAAAGGTTCTATTACACTCGACAATGATGTTGTCTGCGAAGATGTGTACTCGGTTGAAGGACTCAAGTATAATTTAATGAGTGTTGCATAACCGAACAACAAGGATTCCTATTGGAACTTGGACAAGGTTCCTGTGTAGTTAAGAACCAATCCAGAGCTCATGTTGAAACTGGTAGACAAAGAAAAGGGATTCTATTATACCTAGACTCAATGGAAGGAGCCTATCTCATAGCATCATTTAAAGGAGAATCAAGCAAAATTTGTCTTATATCTAAAGAAGACAATAGTTGGTTATGGTACAAGAGACTCTGCCACATAAACTTTGACAGTATTGTCAAAGTAAGAAAAAAGAAATCAGTTAGAGGACTCCCTGAGATTACAAAACCCAACAAAGGTGTTTTTAAATATTGTCAGTTAGGAAAATTGATAGGAACAAGTTTCAATAGTAAATATTTCTTTGTTGAAAATGTTCTAGATCTCGTGTACACAAATTTGTGTGGACCGATGCAGACAAACAGATACTACAGATACCGGTACTTCATGCTCTTTGTAGATGACTTCTCTAGAATGATGTGTGTGTGTGTGTGTGTGTGTGTGTGTGTGTGAAAATTGTACCTAGCTGTGGACACAACACTTTAGTAAAACATTAGAGGTTAGAAAATCAAAAAATCTACAATATAAATGAAATAAGCTAACCAAGCGATTTACTACCTTCAAGTAGGTGCAAGTATGGTATTCTCAGATTATGACCAAGATCAGTGACAATGCAACACCTAAATGAAGGATTTAAAATGATGAAAGCAATGAATATGAATGCACATTAATCTTCTTTTTTCTTTTTTTTTTGAATGCAATAAGATGAAAAACTTGATATGAAACTAATCTAGAATGATTTGGAATGATATGAAAATTAATCTAACAATGATAAGCTATGAATGAATGCTATGAACCCTAAAAAATAATAACAAAATTCTCACAATCACCTTGTGTGCAAGAGCTTGATTCTTCAGATGTCAATTTGCCAGAGTAAGTATGCAAATTTGAGGGATATATTATGAAGAGATGAGCCTTGTTTTTATAGAAATCCATGGCTTTGAGGATGCATTGAGAAAAGCCATAAATCACTCTTGATAAACTCGGGTTGATTTTTGAGTTAACAAGAAATTAAGAATAAATAACTCATAAAATCATGCAAAAGCAGTTTTTATCTCAAAATAGAGTTTAGTTCTCTTTTTCAACTCATCATCAGACGTTGAGTTTAGAAAGTTAACAAATTGAAATTGAAAATTGATTTAAAGTTAACTTCTTTTTTGATTGTGCATGATTTAATATGAATTAATTTAGTAAATAAAGTGATTTATTTTCCACTTAACTAATTTTGAATTAAAACAATTGATTTATGGGTTAATCAATTATTAAATCAAACTTTATTCCAATTAAATCATTAAATTTGACAACTTTGATTTTAAATCAATTAAATAAATATTCAATTGATTGTTTGTAGGAATTTTGATTTATTGTCAAAATAAAAACAATATTAATTAGGAATAAATGCAATTAAATCTAATTAAATAATTAAGTGGCAAAATTAAATTAATTAATTAAATATTCATCATATTCAATTAATCAACTTTAGGATAAATAATGACATTTATCGCCAAATAATATTCAATTAAAGATAATTATGATAAATTAGGAATATTCAAGGAATATTCCCCGACGTAGAATTAAGATAATTAATTAGGTTTTTGATAAACTAATGTGCAGATGTGCCGTAGGTTAGGACTTTGATGTTGATTTCGATCGAATTGTTGATGTAAGAGGCTAATGAACCTATAGCCCATTTTTGGGGTATTACATTTTGCCCATCTTTGAATTGCTGTGCGAAGCACAGTGGTTCAAAGATTAATCTATTTTTGATGATGATGAAAGATTCTGAGAGATTAACTGATTCTGAGACAAAAACTAATTTACAAGATTTGAAGATGTTAGGTCCTGATTAACCAAAGATGATGTCAACTATAGCAACAATGAACTAGTGATTACAAAAAAGTGTCAAAAATGCCTGATTCTGAACCTTATGATTACGAAGAAGTGACCATCCTGACTCTAGACCTAATTGTCCAAAGGAATCGAAAGGATGTCAAATCTGAATCCTTCAATTACGAAGAAACAAGGAAATAACACTAATGAGCCGTGGTTACAAAGAGCTGATATAATTTACAAGATTAAGAGAATACTAGGTTGATATGGATCTTGATGAATCTAATATGCCCCTAGCGAAGAGGTCTTTTGATGAATCAGCAACTAGACATGGTTGTTGTCTTGATTACTAAGAGAAGATTTGATTACAAATTTGATTGATGTGCAATACCATGCCCCATTCAGGATGAAAGTCAAAATCTGGCAAGAAAAGCCAGCGTTAAATGGTTTAGAAGCATATTAATTGATTTGAGAATTGGTTATACATGTCTAGGAACACATTCTGCATCATTTGGAGGTCTTGAAGACCAAGTTTGACTAGGTTTGACCATGAGTTGACCATGGTTGACCAAGTTGAAATTTTGATAGTTTGATGTGAGATAATCAGTTAAGTTGAATACTGGATTTCTTTGATGTGTAGAAGGTCGATTATGCAAGCAGTTGACAATATAAATGATCTTAGATTTTGATTTTGATCCCGAAAATGAGTTCTACTTGTTGTTTCATTAGAGGGACCTTCATACAATGCTCAGTCCTTGTGTCATGTTTAGCATAGTTTTAGAGAATCATTAAGCATCAAGCTGGTTTGGAAATCATGAGATAAATGCAATCATGCAAAGTGCAAAGTGAAATGCAAAATGAAATGCAGACCTAGGCCCTAGGACTTAGTCACTGATCATGTGTTGGTCATTTTCATCACTGAATATTTATTAGGCAACTGGATAAATCAATACAATGTCCACTAGCTAGGAAACCATAAACATATGAATATTGATTTTTATTTTGGAATGTCAGATTAGATATAAGCACCAAGGCACAAACGCCAGGATGACCTGAATATCATGTCCATTTTGATATAGCAATTGGTATAAGCATCAAAACATAAATTTCATGATGACATGAATATGCCTTGCAAAACAAACACACCAAACAATTTGCAGAATTCATTCTTGTCTCCAATGTGAATTACCCACAGTGACCCTTTATCATTCACATCCTTGGATAATAGCCATTCACAGTAGGATTGAGAAATTGTTCAAAAAGATGTAAGCTAGATAAAACTTCCTTGAATTTTTTGGGTATCAATGGTTGAGGTACTCATGGCCATCCAACACGAAATGGAGGCTCTTACAGACGGACACCATTTCAATCCATAATTTCCAAAGTTATTAGATTTTCACTCAAAGTAGAAAACAAAGAAAAGATTATGCCCCCAGTCATCACTCTCTAAATCTTGTAAAGGACATCATTGAAGAGCTTATATGGACACCATATGCAAAAATCTCAATGCGAATTAGTAAGCATACAAGGAAGATTAAAGCACGCAACAAAGATTGTTTTCATTCATGTTGATTTTTGTTTGTGTTTGATTACAAAATCCTTTCTGGAAAGGAGACTGACTGACTGACTCAGATGTAGCTTCAAAGGACCCTGACTAGATATGACACGTATAAGATACTAAGGACTATAAGATATGGCATTGATTTCCCCCAGGTGTGAACATTAATAGGATACATATGCTTTTGCTGATTGGTGTATAGACCGACTTTATTGAAAACAAGATTGTGAAAACAAACCAGGAGATATGTACAAACTAAAGCGAGACTAAAAGTTGGGAAAGACCAAGATTGCACTGATAGATGGAGTGGTTTGAACAAGTGGCACTCATTTGCCAAGGTTTCACCATCTTGGCAGAGATTCTATTTTTGCTACCAAGGCGCCTGTTTCCAAGTTTTCACCAAGGCAATTTTTCTTTTTCTCATTTTTTTGTATTTTTATCTTTTTTAATATTTTTGTACTTTTGATATTTTTAATTTTTTTTGCAATACATCAAGGTGCCTATTTGCTAGGTTTTCACCAGGATGATCATTTTTTTCAAGACTTTTTCTGATTTTTATTTTCGGGACATTTTTTAATACTGAATGCCTTACGCGTAGAATTTCTTCACATGGAGAACATTGATAGGTTCTCGAAGCTTTTCTTCATCAGTCATTGAGATTTGATAGGCTCTAGAGCTAAAATCAATAGTGATAACAAAGGAACCCAGCCAGTTGGGTTCAAACTTCCCCTTGTGTTCTTGATGTGATTGATTTTTAGGATTCTCTCTCAAGACTAGATCGCCAACTTGAAATTCTTTGTGTCAAAATTCCTTTTTGTAGCCTCTAGACATTCTTTTCTGATATACTCTGAGATGATCATATGCTATTTGTCTGCACTCATCTAGTAGTTCAAGTTCTTGCAACCTAGACACTCTATAGTCATTATCAGTCACTAGACCATGCATTCTGATTCTTAGTGATGGGATTTCAACCTCAATAGGTAGTATCTCTTCAGACCCATAAAATAAAGTGAATGTAGTAGCCCCAGTGGGCATTCTGATACTTGTTTTGTAGGCCTAGAGAGCTATATTGATCATGAGATGCCAGTCTCTTCCTATTTTATTAACTGTGCAATGCAAGATTTTCAATAGGTTCTTTTTTGATGCTTCTACTTGTCCATTCCCTTGAGGATAGTATATGGATGACCAATGTTGTGTTAACTTGAATTTTGAGCATAAGGAATCTAAGTCCCTGTTCTTGAATTGGCCACCATTATCTATGACTACTGAATGTGGAATTCCATACCGACAAATGATATAGTTCAGGATGAACATTGAAATTTTTTTGTCGGTTGTTTGAGTCAAAGGAACTACTTCTACCCATTTTGTGAAATAGTTTGTACTTGTAATGATATGGGTATGTCCATTGGAAGAATGTGGATTTATAGATCCTATGAGATCAAATGCCCATTTTTGGAAAGGCCATTGTGTAGTAAAGGGAATCAAATCTCTCCCTGGTGCATGAATCAAGTTATCATGGACTTGACACTTTTGATAGTTCTTAGCAAATTTTATAGCCTCTTTCTCCATTTCAAGCCAATAATACCCATCCCTAATAAGTTGTTGAGCTAGTGTTAAACCGTTGGAATGTGATCCACATATACCTTCGTGGACTTCCTCTAATGCACATTGAGACTCTTCATGTTCTAAACACCTAAGAAGTGTACCATCTAGACTCTGTTTGTACAAATCATTACCAATGAT
Source organism: Chamaecyparis obtusa (assembly GCA_027943335.1). NCBI lineage: Eukaryota > Viridiplantae > Streptophyta > Pinopsida > Cupressales > Cupressaceae > Chamaecyparis > Chamaecyparis obtusa. The sequence continues at coordinate 513,028 of BSBK01002085.1, read as the reverse complement.
GACATATCGGGATGCATTTCAAATAAGGTAACATTTCTCATGGTGGTTGCAGGTATCGGGGATGATTTCATCTTGTAGGTAGGAGAAAAGGTTTTTATATTTGGAGGAATCATGACCAACAATAGTGCAAATCATGTAGGTTTCAGGGGAATCATATGCAGGGAATGACAATGCTTCCACTAGGAACTCATAGCATAGCTCATGTTCGGGCTGCTATAGTAAAGATGATAGCGTTGCCATAGCATCAATAGCCTTGTTCTCTGTTCTAGGAATTTTTTCAAAAGTGACTGAGATGAAATATTTCTTAAGTTCATCTACCATGCGCTTGTATGGAAGTATTTTTTCATCTTTGGTTTGGTACACATCATTGACTTGGTGTATTAAAAGCTATGAGTCTCCATGAATGTGTAACTTTGTCACTTGCCACTCAATTTCTATCTTCATACCATTAAGGATAGCTTCATATTTAGAAAGATTTTTTGTGCAAGGAAACTTGATTCTAAATGCTTTATGTATTGGGTAACCTTGTGGGGTTATCAACAATATGCCTTCTCCAGATCCATTATGTGTAAGATCCATCAAATAAGAAATGCCAAGTCCTAGAAGAGATGTGCATGATGGATGAATTAGGAAATTATATCTGTAATGGTGTATCATCAAACAATGGTGCTTCTTCTAGTTGATCTACAATTCCTTGGCCTTTAATAGCTTTCCTTTCAACATATTCTATGTTAAATTTTCTCTATAGCATCACCCATTTAGCTAGTCTACCGGTGAGGGCAGCTTTGCTCAATAAGTATTTCAATGGATCTATCTTAGCTATCAATTGCACTATATGAGCTAACATGTAATGTTTTAGTTTTTGTGATGCAAAGATCACATCTAGACAAGCTTTCTCAATCATTGAATAGTTCTTCTCATATGCTACCAATGTTCTGCTGATATAATAAATAGCTCTTTCCTTTTTTTTCTCATCACGTTGCGCTAGTAATGGCCCCAGTGATATATCTGTGGCAGAGACATATAGGATCAATGGCTTCCCTTGAATAGGAGGCATCAAAATAGGAGGATTTCATAGATATTGTTTGATGTGGTTGAAATTATTTTTACACTCCTCATTCCATGCAAAAGTCACACCTTTATGTAATGTCTTTGTGAAAGGTTGTGATATGTCTGCTAACTAAGATATGAAACATCTAATTGATTACACCCTTCCTTTAAGGTTCTCATTTGACTGATATTTTTGGGAGGTTGCATCTCCATGATAGCTTTGACTTTAGCAGGATCTACTTCAATGCCCTTCTTTGAAACAATATAGCCTAGGAGCTTTCCAAAAGTAACACCAAAAGCACACTTTATAGGATTCAATCTGAGACTAAACTTCTCCATTCACTCCATAATTTTGCTCAAGTCATTCAAATGTTCTGATCTTATCATAGATTTAGCCAAGGTATCATCAACATAGTCTTCCATAGTTCAATGCATCATGTCAGGAAAGATCGATGTCATAGCCCTTTGATAGGTAGCTCCAGCATTCTTAAGGCCAAATGGCATGACATTCCAATAAAAGGTACCCCATGCACATGTGAAAGCATTTTTCTCTTGATCCTCTAGAGAAATTTTGATTTGATTATATCCAGAAAAACCATCCATTAGGGAATACATTTCAAAGCCCGCGGTCATGTCCACTATCATATCGATGTTTGGTAATGGAAAATCATCCTTAGGGCATGCTTTGTTCACATCTTTGAAATTTGTGCACACTCTTATAGATTTTTCTGGTTTTGAAATAGGAACAATGTTGGAGATCCACTTAGCATAATCAATAACTCGAATGAATCTGGCCTTTAGTAACTTCTCAAGTTCAGCTTTGACTAGTAATGCAATATATGGATGCATCTTTTGCAATTTTTGTTTAACAGGTTTGACTCCTGGGGCTAGAGAAAGATGATGCATTATCAAATTTGGATCTAGCCCTAGCATATCTGAGTACTTCCATGTGAAGTTGATCTTTTTTTTTGTCAAGAAAGTAGTGAATGCTTGTTTTTCTTCCTTTGATAGGGATTGTGCTACATGAATCAATTATGGTTCCTCTGTTGTACCCAAGTTGATAGATTGAGTGGGCTCTATTAGAACTGGAGATCTTTCCTATAAATGACTTGAAAGGACATCAAATATCTCATCCTTAGACACCTCAAAGAGGTTTTCACCTTTAGATACATCTTTTATTTTCACTTTTGTAGGTTTTGAGACTGCCACAAAGTGGTTTTCACCCTCAAAACTCTCTTTTTTTTACTTTTATTCTTTTGACTAAGATACTTGATATTCAACTCCATCATGTTGATGCTAGGCTCACCAATGGAAGTTGTCATAGGTTCCACTACATTGAGGTAGCAACAAAGGGCATATTTAGTTGGGAAGGTATGGATGTCTTGGCTTGGATCAGTAGAAGTTCTGTCAATGAGCTCTAGATGTTGGATAGTCAAGTTATGGGAGGATTGGGAAATGGTGTTCACACATATGGCATTGTCATCATTGGTCCTAACTTGATTCTTGAATTCAAAGGTGATATTACTACTTAGAATGTTCCTTTCATGATTAGTCTCAATGTCATTATTGGATTCCACTTTAGCTATAGGTCGATCAAATTCATTAAGTTCATCATTTCTCTCTAGACTTACATCAAATTTAGGTGAATATTAGTGAATCACATCAATGTGTTTTTCAGTGATAAGCTCATCTTCTTTTGGAATGACTCCCCATTCATAGTCATTTGATTCATCCTTTGTTTCTTCATTTAGACCTTTGGGAAATTTGAGAATATGTGTAAAGTCAGGATGAATCCCCCAAGCAGGATTACCTTCAAATTCTAAGTGGAATTCATACTCATGGGAGTCTATTTCAAAATCACTACTGTATCCCAAGTGTTCAGCTATTGTGAGAGATTTACCTTCTTCTTTTTTGGTAGTAGGTTCTTGTGTATCTACTACATTGATATTCTCTTTAGGTTTGTCATCATCTTTAAGAAGATCTAGTATTTCTTTTGGAAAAAATTCATAAGGAATAAGTTCAGAGCTATCTGAATCATCACTATCTGATTGTTGTGGGTCCTCCTTTAGCTGAATTTCTATTGATGGTTCAATCTGTTCTAAGACATATGGGGAATCCTTGCTAAGATGAAAAGGCTTCTTTTGATATCCCAGGCCTGTAGTATCTTTAGTCATCCTTCCACAGTGTTCAACTAGTTTTATAATGCCTTTGCCTCATGTTCCTAGAGGTCCTTTTCTAGTATACCCCATTTTAGACATCAATGTGTGACTTGGTTCATATGATTTGATAGGGATTTTAGGTGTTTTAGAGTCACACTTCTGAACTGTTTGGGATTGAGACTCATCCTTGTATAGCCATGCAAGCATAGCTTCATCTTCTTCATAGTCTTGCTTGGATAATTTTTCAGTGACAAAACTTCCATTGTAGATAGCTTGAGGTTTTGTGGATGCTTTTTTTGTCTATTTCAAGGACTGCCCATAAGATTTTAGGTGAGATCGATAGAGATATTAGAGATAGAACTAGTTCCATACTATATTCTCCCATACCTGTGTCCTTTATTTTGACCTCTTTGGCAATGTCTTCCATCTTGGATGTAGATGCTATGTATGTTTGCTTAGTGGAAGATTCTCTATTATTTGGAACAATTTTATCAGCACTCTCTTTCAAGGCATTGCAAGATGTAGATATGTCAGCTGGGATCATCACTTCTACTCCATCATAAGGAAACTTCATGCATTGATGGTACATGGATGGAATAGATTGCATTTCATGTATGCATGGCCTTCCTAGAATAATTTTGTAAGCCAAAGATAGATCTAGAACTTGACACGTGATGTCTCTGATAATTGGACCAATTCTGATAAGTAGGACAATAGTTCCCTTGGAAGATCTTTCTTGTTCATCATATGCCTTGATAGTTATCTTCTTTTTAGGATCAATGGCAACTTCTGATAATCCTAGTTGTGTGATCAATTTGTAAGACCAGATATTTAGACCAGCACCTCCATCTATCAACACACCTTTGACACGATGGTTTTGGATCAAGATTTCAATGTGTAAAGGATGGTTATGCGGATGACTTAATGAATTGTCATCTTCCTCTAAAAAGGAGATATACTGGGGAGATGTCAGATGACCAACCATAGTCTGGAATCTATCTAGATCAAGATTGTCAGGAACATTGGAACTGAGCAGAGCTTTATCCAAAATAGCCTTGTGAGAAGGGGATATCCAAAGCAACTCAAACATGGATATTTTTGCATTGGTATGCTAGAGTTGTTGGACAATATTGTATGAAGTTGGTCTCATCTCTTTAGGAGTTGATGATTTTGAGGCAGCCTTATGTTTAGAAGCAGATGAAAGATTGAAAGGCACCTTAGGGGTAATTGATGAACCCAAGTTTTTTCCTTGTAATTGGGCCTAAGCTTGTGATCGAGTCACTGCATTTTCTGATTGATTATCTCTATCCTTTTTCACAATAGTGATGACATTGCAATGTTTAGATAGGTATGTTTCAACCATGTTAATGGCATCATTATTTTTGAGTATGTGTAATTGACTTTAGCACCCATGTTAGGTTGAGAAGTAGAAAATTCTTGATTGTGCTTTGGAAATGGCTTTGTGAATGTTGTATGATCATTATTTGTTTTATGATTGTCAATTACAATCTCTCCATTATCAATTTTGTCTTGTATGAGATGCTTCAAGCGTATGCAGTTATTGGTTTTATGACCTTGTTGCGATGGAAATCATAGAAATCAATCTCTCTCCACCATTTTGTCTTAGGTTCAGGATCAAATACTTTTATCTCAAGCAATGAGATGATTTTGTTTTCCAATAAAGTCTTCATGGCAGATTCTAAGGACTCACCCAAAGGAGTGAACTTGCATCTTGGCATTGTAACCCATGGCTTATAGTCTTTCAACTTTTGAGATGGTTCAGATGTCTTTTGTTCAGAAGCTTTGATGGCTTGGGTGCCCATGGTGAGATTGAATACAGGTGTCTTTGATGGAGCACTAATGTGATCAACAAAACCATCTGTTATGACATTCTTGTTCTTGTTCCAAAATTTAGCTTTGTCTTTGTTGTTGGAACTAGAACCAAATTCATATTTTCTATCTTTGTTAATCATTATGTCTCCCTTATGAGAAAGAACATTTTCAATCTTTATAGCATTCTCCACCATCTTCTCAAAATAAGTATGATTTTGCATTTGCAAATGGTAGTTGAGTTCCAGAATCAGATTGTTGATGAAGATTTCGAGTTTCTCAGTTTCCAAAATGGATTGAGCATAGAGAGAAAACTTCTTTCATCATCGCTTGAGGAAATTCAAGAATGGTTCTCCTATCTTTTGTTTCAGATTGCAAATATCGATCATGGTGACAGGATGTTGAATGTTGTACGAGTATTGTTGATAAAATAGTTTGATTAACTCCTCAAAATTTTTTATGGTTGAAGGGAGTTTAGAGAACCAATGAATGGCTGATCCTCCTACAGATCATGGGAATAGATGCATTAGGTAAGTTGGCTCATGCATAAACTCCATAGATTGAGTGCAAAATTCTCTAACATGATCTTGGGGGTCAGAGTTTCTATTGTATTTCTCATATTTAGGTATTTCCAACCATTTTGGAAATGGTGGCATGAACAAGTTTTTATCAAATGGAAAAGGACATAGGGCCTCCATAGAGAACTCCTTAGGTTCCTTCTCTTTTTCCAATTGGTTAAGCTTAACTTGCATGGCATGCATCTATTTCATCATACCAGTAAGGGGAGTTTCTTCCTCTTGAGTGATGATATTTTCAACATTGAAGTTGGGAGGAAGTTTAGCTCCTTGTCTTGCTAGTTCTAGGAAATATATCCTTTTTGTCCTCTTGCAAGAAATGTTGCATCAATTTCTCTAAGTGTTCATTAGTTCAAAATCAGTCAATCTCAAATGGAGTTGGGTCAAGATCCTCATGATGAGACTGATTGCCTTGGGATCCTTGATTTCCTCCTCCTTGAGACATAGTGTTGTTTTGAGAAATTTTGTGGATTGATTGATGTGGAGTTGTTTTGTTACCTCTGTGGATAGATACAGGTGGGGTGACATAACCACCTTTTAAGAAAATATTTCCAAGAGCATCTTCTTCAAATTTAGTTGTGTCGTAAGGTTGATGAATTGTTTGAGCAATGACAGAAGATGTCGTTGAAGAGAGTTTGGGTTTTTCTCTTTGTTTTCATTGTGAGGAAGCTCTAGTTTCCACCATTAACCTTGGGTGCAGCAAAAGAGCAAGATGAAGACAGCTAAAGGATGACTTGATTCAAGAAAACCAAATGATGCAACCTTGTCAAGATTGGATTATTGAAGATAGATTTGGACGTAAATGAAGGATATTATGCCCTAGTTGTATGGGTAGACACCCAAAAGATGGCAGACACAAGCTCACAACACTTAGCCATTTTGATGAAGATTGAAATGAAGATGATTTTGACAAGGTTTTGACATAAGATTAGACGGGATTCAAATCGATAGATCAGAAGGCTGGATCAAATTCAAGAGACCACTTTGGGAAAATAGATTGGATTCTTCTGGTTTTTGCTATGTTCATGACATAGTGAATATTTTGACAGAATCTAGAAGTAGGCCGTAAAAACTAGATTTCTAACAAATTTGGCAAATTTTTGACAACTTTTGAAAATTTTGATATGAGTTTATCTAGGCTTGTACAAATCTGGGTTAGCTCTAGCACGGCAGTTGACAAAACTCATATGACAATTGACACCAGGGTTTTTTTTTTCTTGACTTTTGAGACAAAACTCATACGACTTTCATAGACTATAGGATGACTTTTGACTCCAGAAAGGATTTTTGCTTCAGATTTGTAATTTTTTAGTTTCTCAATTTTTCAGTTTTAGATTGTTTGCAAAAAAAATTGTCCAAGTTTGAAGATCTGTGCAATAGTTCATCTTCATTTGTTTCAAGTAACCAAGTAGATATCAAGCACGCAAAATAGAAAGCAAGGGAATTCAAGCACGTCTAAAAAAAATGAGAAAGGGTTAAAGAAACCTTGCACATGAACAATCAAGTGACTTATTGTTCTAATCCCTAGGAATGCTATTTGTGTATGTTTTCAAAAAAAAAATTCAATAACGCATAGTCCTAGAAAATGAAAAGTTTGACCTCGCTAGGGTTTTTAGTAATGGTCAGACTCTACAAATTTTTTGATCTCAAGAGGGTGAACTCCAATCTAGGCACACCAGAGTTTTGACATAGTCTGAGAATTTAATCAATCAGGAGCTTCTAGGGAGATCTGACAGCCCAACAAGAGACCACACTCGTGGATATTTCTTCCATAAAGACATTTATATAGCGGTTGTTGCTACTACAGTGAAAATGACTATTACCACTTGAGGTTCTATCCACTTGGTTGACCCAATAAAGGGAATTTCCACTACGGTTAACCCTCTCTAAAGGTGACTCATGAAATATACCACATGGGGTCTTGGTCCAGATTCAAGGATCTGAGTTTCTAATACTACCCAAAGAGGGAGTAGAGCATAATCCTCTAGCCTTTTCACTTTTACCCAAACACAGCAGACAGATTCTTTGACATGCTAAGACTAAAATCACCTCACTAAGGTTTACAATGTCAACAATGATGTCTACCAAGCTCTCTAAGTGGGACCAAGAGAGAATGTACCGATCAAAGTTGAAGACCAAACCAAGTAGAACGTGAGATAATAACAGTATCCTCCCTACCTACAAGGGGATATATCTTTGAGAAGAGCTTCGCATGCAAAACAAGTGATGAAGCCCACTCTCTCAAGAACTCCACAAGTAGTGTTCATAGGGCCTATTTAATATGTGTAAAAGATATGCAAAATGAAAATCTATGTTTGTTTTATAGCCCAAAACTAAAGTGTGAATTATGAAAGCTGGAAAGGCACTCAAGCTTAACACGAGAGATATTCATTTTATGTCCCAAATTGAAATGTTTTCAGATGCAGTAGAATACATGAATTCCCTTGCAATGTGCTTAGTATATTTTACCTAATTTTTAGCTTTTGTTGAGCAATCTCGCGCAAGCAAGCCATGAACTCTCCAACAAGCAAACAAGCAAACAATCAAACAAGATATGCAATGTATATTCAACTTATGCAAACCCTAGGGTTAGATCTAAAACCCAATTGTTAGGAGAAATAATAACCAGCAAATAATCCAAATGAAAACTCATATCATGCATTGAATCATATGAAAAATAAGTACATACCCATCACAAAATTTTATTTTTTTTGCATTTGACCTAGTCAACAAGATCTAATTTTTTTGATATGATTTTGGCCACAAAATAGAAATGAAAAATAGAGACCCCTACTAAAAAATAGAGAGCTTTCCAAAAATGTAAAAATTTCAAAAAATCTTCTTCATTTGTGCCTTAGAGACCCATTTTACCAAAATAGACTAGTTTTTGTAAATCGACTATTTGAGCTATGATATTGCATCCAAATTTAAAACACAAAGAATAGACCCCCTGTATAATTTAAAGAGCTTTTCAAAAATGTAAAAATTTTCAAAAAATATGTTGATTTGCGCCAAAAATTAATTTTTATGAAAAATAAAGAAAAAAAATATTAAAAATGCTAAATATCTCAAAAAATTCTAAATTTTTTATCAAAGCTTTCCTGATACATTGCCAATCTACAAAAAAAATATTTCAAACCAAAACTCCAAGCCGTTTGGGAGATATAATTAAATCTTTGAAAATTTAGGGTTTTAGTCTCCAAGCAAATCTGCACAAGGGGGTTAGCTCCAAAAAAATAATGAAAATCAGCATGTAAAGGTGGGTTGCCCCACGGTGGGTGCTAGAAATGTGTGTGTGAAAATTGTACCTAGCTATGGACACAACACTTCAGTAAAACATTAGAGGTTACCAAATCAAGAAATCTATAATATAAATGAAATAAGCTAACCAAGTGATATATTGTCTTCTAGTAGGTGCGAGTATGGTATTCTCAGATTATGACCAAGATCAGTGACAATGCAACACCTAAACAAAGGATTTAAAATGATGAAAGCAATGAAGATGAATGCACATTAATCTTTTTTTTTTTTTGGTTTTTGAATGCAATAAGATGAAAAACTAGATATGAAACTAATGTAGAATTATTTGGAATGATATGCAAATTAATCTAACAATGATATGTTATGAATGAATGCTATGAACCTTAAAAAATAATAACAAAAATCTCACAATCACCTTGTGTGCAAGAGCTTGATTCTTCGAATGTCAATTTGCCAGAGTAAGTATGCAAATTTGAGGGATATATTATGAAGAGATGAGCCTTGTTTTTATAGAAATCTAGGGCTTTGAGGATGCATTGAGAAAAGCCATAAATCACTCTTGATAAACTTGGGTTGATTTTTGAGTTAACAAGAAATTAAGAATAAATAACTCATAAAATCATTCAAAAGCAGTTTTTATCTCAAAATAGAGTTTAGTTCTCTTTTTCAACTCATCATCAAATGTTGAGTTTAGAAAGTTAACAAATTGAAATTGAAAATTGATTTAAAGTTAACTGCTTTTCTAATTGTGCATGATTTAATATGAATTAATTTAGTAAATAAAGTGATTTATTTTCCACTTAACTGATTTTGAATTAAAACAATTGATTTATGGGTTAATCAATTCATTATTAAATCAAACTTTATTCCAATTAAATCATTAAATTTGACAACTTTGATTTTAAATCAATTAAATAAATATTCAATTGATTATTTTTAGGAATTTTGATTTATTGTCAAAATAAAAACAATATTAATTAGGAATAAATGCAATTAAATCTAATTAAATAATTAAGTGGCAGAATTAAATTAATTAATTAAATATTCATCATATTCAATTAATCAACTTTAGGATAAATAATGATATTTATCGCAAAATAATATTCAATTAAAGATAATTATGATAAATTAGGAATATTCCCCGGTACAGAATTAAGATAATCAATTAAGTTTTTGATAAATTGATGTGCAGATGTGCCTTAGGTTAGGACTTTAATGTCAATTTTGATCGAATTATTGATGTAAGAGGTTAATGAACCTATAGCCCATTTTTGGGGTATTACAATGTGGACTCTCTTTCTCGAAGAGAAATCATGGGCATTTCACATGTTTAAAATATACAAGGCCAGAGTGGAGAAGGATACAGGTAAAAGCTTGAAGTGTCTGAGATCGGATGGAGGAGGTGAATACACTTCTAAAGAGTTCACTCACTATTATGAGGAACATGGCATAAAGAGGAAGCTATCTACACCAAGGACTCCTTAGTAAAATGGAGTAGTTGAAAGAAGAAACAAGACGTTGATTGGCTGTGCAATAACCCTGTTGATTCAGAAGGATATTCCTCATCAGTTCTGGAGAGAAGCTATTAGCACTGTTGTCTACACACTGAACCAAGTTCAAGTCAAGAAAAGAACCAATAAGACCCCCTATGAACTATGGTTCAATCATACTCCTAGTATAGGTTACTTCAGAATCTTTAGTAGTAAATGTTACATCAAAAGAGATATGTACTCTGGGAAGTTTGATCCCAAGAGTGATGAAGGAACATTTTTGGGTTACTCTACCAAAAGAAAATCCTACCAGTGTCTGAACAAGAGAATGGGAAAAATAATTGAAAGCATCAATGTAAAATTTGATGAATATTTAGAACCGATTAAGGAGACCGGTCATAATGAATATGACAGTCTGAAATGTCAAAATGAAGGGAATCTTTTTTATTTCAATGAAGTAACAACCAAAGATGAAATAGAAGTACATATGAATAGACATCTAGAGTAGGAGACTATACCTGAAGCTGATAGGCCAACACAAGATGGTGAAAAAGAAGTAATTCATAACCATGATGAAGAAATTGCTCAACCAAAAGAAACTGACTAAGAATAGAGACCAATTCTTCCAAGGTATGTCACATATCACTCCACTAATAATATAATTGGTGGAAAACATGCAAATGTCTTGACTAGGAAAAAGGCCAAAGAGAATATTTGTTTGTTTTCCTGTATAGAGCCCAAAACTACTAGGGAAGCTCTAGAAGATGAAAATTGGGTCAAGGTCATGGAGGAAGAAATTGAGAAAATAGAAAAGAATGATACATGGGTGCTTGTGCCTAGACTACAAGACAAGAATGTCATTGGGACAAAGTGGTTCTATAGGAACAAGCTGAATGAAGAAGGGAAAGTCATAAGAAATAAAACAAGCTTGGTCTACAAAGGGTATGCTCAGGAAGCTGGACTGGACTATGGAGAAACCTTTGCACCTATGGCCAAATTGGGAGTGATAATTCTTCTTTCCTACATTGCTCACAAGAAATTCAAAGTATACCAGATGGATGTCAAGTCTGCATTCCTGAATGGAATATTGAGGAGGAAGTATACATTGAACAACTAGAGGGTTTCACATTTACACAAAAAGGTGATATGGTCTGTAAACTAGAAAAGGCTCTCTATGGGATAAAGCAAGCTCCAAGGGCTTGGTATGAGAAGTTGCAGTCATACCTCCTAACCATAGGATTCACCAGAACTGGGAACAACAACAATATGTATCTCAAAATCAGAAAAGATGGGAATCTGATTACTGAAATCTTTGTGGATAACATCATCTTTAGAGGAGATGACAGGATGAGTAAAGCCTTTGCTGAAGAAATGAAGAAATAATTTGAGATGTCTATGATAGGAGCCATTAGATTCTTCATTGGACTATAGATCCATCATCTAAAAGAAGGTATTTTTATCTCTTAGTCTAAATATATAAAAGAAATTCTTAAGACTTTTAGACTTGAAGAATCCAAACTGGTTGGTACACTGATGATAACTAACCTCAAGTTATCAAAGGTAGATGATGCAAAAGAAGTGAATGAAATTTCATTTCAGTCCATGATAGGTAAATTATAGTATGCAGTACACAATAGACTAGATATTGCACATGCGGTGGGCATAGTTGTAAGATTCTCTGCAAACCACAAAGAGACACATCTGATAGTAGTAAAGAGAATTTTTAGATATCTAAAGGGTACTAAGGAGTATGGCTTGTGGTTTCCTCACAAGGGAGGCTTCCAAGAAAAGGTTTACACTGATGTAGATTGGGCTGGCAACATTGATGATAGAAAGAGCACAAGTGGTGGTGCATTCTTTCTCAATGAGAGGATTGTGTCCTGGATAAGTAAGAAACAAAATTGCATTTCACACTCAACTGCAGAAGCTGAATATGTTATTGTTGTAATCAATTGCACACAGGTAATCTAGATCAAACAACTACTGGAAGGAATCTAGGAACAGATACCTAAACCAATTTCAATCTAATATGATAGCACTAGTGCAATAAACATATCCAAAAAACCTATCATTCACTCCAAGACAAAGCACATTTCCATCAAGTATCACTACTTGAGAGAGCCGGTACAAGACAAGGAAGCAAGATTGGAATATGTTCACATAAAAGAATAGATTGCAGATATCTTCACAAAGCCACTACCAAAGAGTACTTTTGAGTATCTTAGAGGTAAACTAGGGGTGATACCCCTTCCTGATCATCAATAAACTAACAAAGATGATCATCAGTTCATTATGCTTCAACAGAGGGTTTCACCTCATCTTTTATGGATTGATGAAAAGGGACTATTGCTCGAAGGGGGAGAAAATTTCATTAAGGTAGTCTTTTTGATTGGCCTTTGGCATTATTGTAAAAAAGGGGAGAGTTTTGGCAATAGCAATGAATCGGTAGATGACCGCCAGTGGTAGTAGCATTGATACAGAGGTACAAGCACATAGGGAAGGTAACATGATTTCCCATTAAGGTTTTTCCATCAATGCCAAAGGGGGAGATTGTTGGCATCAAGAGGTGGTAACTGGTAAGCCTGTTACTAGTACATGACAATTAAGTATTGTCATTGATTGGAAAAAGAGAAAAGAGATGTTTTGTCATCTCAATCTAAGGAGATCTATATGTAAAGAGGTTGGTTTGGCAACCGGTGACACCATGAAGAAAAACTATATCTTCTCATCAAGAGCAACCGATCACCAAGAAAAGTGCATCTACAATTGAGTAAGGGATATAACCAGTGGCATAAATAATACAACCAAGGACAGGGATGCAACCGGTGTCAATGATGCAATTGAGAAAAAGGTGCAACCGGTAAGTAAAGAATGGAAAGGTGACAGGTCAAAGTTCTTACATGTTTGCAATATGAGGATCTCAACCAATCAAGTGAAGACTTTGGTATGATACAAAGAACCAGGGAAGTCATAGTCAACTATCTATTTGAACCAACTCTTTCATCGAGATTTAATGCACTAAATCCGGTAGACTTTGAGTGAACATGGTGATCGGTTTGAGGTGCGTTTAAAGATTTTAAAGCTGAAGCTTGTGGCTTTAAAACAAAGAGTTATCTCTTATGTAGGAAAGGTTCTTGACACACATCTATTATTTTTCCTCATAAAGTAGATAAAGCAAGAGCATGCATCATATGTTTCCTCAGTGAACTAATAATCCACCAAGTGATGTATCTGAAAGGGATCTATAATTAGGTCATGCATGAGAGGTGCAATTAGGGAAAGAACTCTATATATTATTCTGCCTATTGAGAAGAGAGTTTTCCTTTATTCTACCAAAGAAAAGAGTGAACATGTAAGATACAGAAGCTAGGGTAAACAAAAAATAGAAGAAGAGAGAGAAGAGTGTGCAGAGAAGCACAATAGTAAAGGAGAACACACCTGCGACGATTGGTGATGCTTCTCAATTGAGCATAATAGAGATCTTATTAGGCTAGGTAAAGCCATTTGTAAAAGGTCAAATCCCTCTATTATTTTCTAACAACTACAATAGTTAAATCCCAGTATTTGGGTGGACTCTAACAGGTCCCTTGTATCAAATCCCTTAACCAGGTTGCATCTAATAGTGCATTGTAATTCTCTAACATGGAAGGCTCCTAATAGGATGCACTTCAGAAAAGTACAGAATTTGTGAGGTCTCCTCACACCGTGGTTTTCACCCAAATTGGGTTTCCACGTGACAAATCTAGTGTCACTATGTGATTGATTTCTTGATGTTATTTTATGCTTGAATATTTTTAGATTATATTTAATTATACTTCATCATATTTATTAAAAGAAGTTTTATAGGTGTTGATTCACCCCTCCCCTCTCAGCACCAATTGGGATTGTCAAAAAGGCCCCAAAAATGGGGTCTAAAAGGCATGGTATAAGGAAAATTTGTTGTAAAAAGTCTCCACAACCATGAAGTAGCCTTAAGTGTGCTCAAAAAAACCCTCAAATAACTCATAAATCCTCCTTAACAACCAAGAATAAGTCCAAATCTGAAAAACTCCTAAATGCCCTCTCGCATCTCCTAAATTTGCTCCAAGATGCCTAGATGTTCTCCTTATGTCTCCAAATTGTTTATAACTTCCAAGAATAAGTCCTTAAGGCTATTAAAATTATCCTTATCTCTCCAACCTTTCATTGTTATTGATTCCCTCCAAAATATTTTAATAATTATTAATTGATTTATAAAATGTATCAATTAATAACTATTAAATTAAAAAACTTTATCAAAGAAAAAATATTATTTGATTTAATAATACTTGATTTTAAATGCCATTAAAATGGCACTGGCCACAGACTTGAAAGAACATCTAAAAAAAAAAGGGCATCAAAGCTCAACAACCCTAAAGCTTTTCATCATTTTACACTTAGCATTTTTCTTACTCTTCCTCCACCGACATTAAGAATCTAGGGCTTCATGAATTTTTTTTCCTATGGCTCGATGAAGCTTTCTACAATGATTTTTTTTACATCCAAAAGGTATGTGCTCATCTCCTATGACTTAGCAGAGGTCCTGGTTGTATTTGAATATTTGGGTTCAATGTTGGATTCCAAAACTAATAAATATCATTGTGGTTATATTATATATTTTGAGCCCCATCTACATCTACCATTTCTCCATGAGATTTTTACCATCCTTCTTTCTCTGGCCTTAGACGAGCTCATTCAAAACACAAAATAAACTGTTCATATTTGTTCGAATTTGGGTGATTCCATGCTGGGTATTCTTGCGGTATCTAATTTCTAGCATTATTTGACTTTGATGTTGAATCTTCAGTTATGAGTGTTTTGGATTCTGGTACTTTAAATACAAAATGCCTCTACTGTTGGAAATTTCTTAGATCTAAAGATTTTATTTTACCATCATGTTGATGTTTTTATATTGCTTTTGCGTACACCTTGCACCTTTAGATATTTACATGGTTTTCCTTTTGTACAAGCTTTCTGTTGTTGTATTGCTCTAATTTTATTATTCAACAACATGTTGATAAAATGATGACAAAAAATTTGATAATCATGATTGTAACCTTCATCATTCATGGATGGTCCTCACATGCTATTTCCATTTCTTCTTTTATTTACACAATATGTGGTTGTAGTTTCTTTGGTCACAATTTTATCATGTATTTGTACCCAGGCTTCATTATTGCAAGAGTTTATATTATAGCTTCTCCAAAACTGTCATTGATATTGTCTTGATTACTCCTCATAGAAGTTATATTTTTTATTAAGTACTTCAAGTCCTCTAGTTCCATATTTGATCTATAGCATTCGTTAATGCACTGTTGATTTTCATCCCATTATGCCTTAGTTGTTATACTTCTTATCCATTGGCAGCATGATCCTGATATTGAACCACTATTTCCTGTAACTAAAAAATATCTTTAACAACATACCACTATCTTGGTATCACCTTTCAAGAAGTGTCTTGTATTTTCTCCTTTGCATGAATAATTATGTATGAACATGTTATTGTTCATTTTGGGGTTGTGTATGATCTCCTTTGAATTCATGTGTATTGTATGTCTTTAATTGATGCTATCACTTCTCTCATAGTTTAAAGTACACATACCTTAATATTGTTGCACTATAGCTTATCATAATCATTGTGTAACTAATTTCAATTATGAACTTGAAGTTTATTGTATTATATTTTGCTAATTTTGTAGTTGTAGATGCTCATTTTTTAATTATGATTGTTCTTTTGGATTGAAAGTAAAATAGAAGGTTTCATTCATTTTGATCACATGTCCCTTTTATCTTTACAAACAACATACTGAACCTTTTTCATTTTTCTCTAATAACTACAAGGTTCCTATCTTTAGACACTCATTTTCTTAAACCAAAAAAAAATGTCCTCTTCTACATGTAGCCATAGATTCTTTTCATACCAGTCATACATCCATTGTAAATCTTTACTTTTGAATACATTCTTATTGTTGATCTTTGGCATGCTTTTAATTGAAACTTGTTGTTGTCCTTAAAGTGATCATTAGGATGAATGCTATTGGTATCATCATTCAGCATCTTGTATCAGCTTTGTGATGCAACTCTCTTTTACTCTTCCATGTAACTGACTTTGCGATACATTTTTGCCCCCATAATCATAACTACAAAAATTTCATTGGTTTGATGCATTCTTATTTGCTTCTATACATGATGCCTGAAATTTTCTCATAGCTGCATTATGACTTTTGTACCTCTTTTACTCTTGAATGCTAAACCTCTGAATTTCCATTTACAGGATTATCGCATGCCTTCAACATTTAAGAACATTGTATTTGTATATATTGCAGGTCTTTTGATATATGTGCAATTATTTATGCCTGAAAGACTTGCATTTATAGTTGCACAGGTATCTAAGACCTACAATATACAAGGATACTCAGCACCAACTAAAGATCAACAACTCACTTTGGATTCATTAGTTTAAACAACATGTTGGATTCTAAATGGTTGATTAGTTCTAGATTTTTTTCCTTTATTTCATTATGACAAGCTGGGCTCATCCCTCGTGGGAGACACATTTAACTCCACTTGTCAAAATGAAACACCCTTCTCTACACATAGAACAAGCGGGTCATACAAAGCAAATTATTTTGACTTGAAAATATGCTCTAATATCTTTTTGTCTTTTGTGTAAGTAAGATGTATTTTGATGCTAAAGTTATATAGGTAAGAAGTTTAGTTGAGGATGCATTGCTTAGATATTTTGGATCTAACAATCTATCTTTTCCCACATGCAAGATCTCAGACCAAGGACAACAAAGCTTGAAAGGATAGCTGCAAAGACTAGAAGAATCAGACTCCTTTTCAGCTAATCAAGCCCTAGCCAATGAGTGGTTACCTAGAACTCCCTTTTTTTCTATCTTTATCATCATTTTTTGTTCTCCTTTCATAAAAGATAGAATAGGCTATAACTCGCGACTTGTGTGAGAATTCATTTTAATGTTTAGCACATGATGTATTTCTCTTTCTATACTTTCAGTTATATGAACAAAATCTAATCTTGTATATTCATATAAATAAAAAACATTTTTTTCCTTTCTTCATTGCAATAATCAATGATTAAATTACTTGATCATTAATGGAATGAACATCAATTAATCTAGTGTACCCCTCTAATAACTACACATAATGTTCATAAAATAAAATTTGCATAAGATATGAAATTTTGGGTAATATTTTGGCGGCTTTTGTTGTATGTTTGTCTGCTAAACATAGGCAACCATAGCCTTTGAACTCCATTGGGAATAGGGTCAGCTGGTAACATCTCAATATGCCTGATTACTCATTTGGGATGTGACTGAATAATTTTTTAGAGGTTTGTAATAATTAAATAAAACTTCATTATTGTGAATGAATAGCACATTATTCAACCACTTGTCAAAACAACTTGCAAATCTAGTTCTAAGAAATATCCTTTATGTTAAATAACATGAAACAATACACTTATTGTTGTGATAGAAAATTACAGTAATGAGTGCACTCAAGTATGCTTAACCAGAAGAGGATTATATAGAAACTAGAAAGAAAACTCAAACTTCAAATAGAAACTGCTTGGAAACTCTTATTGAAAATAGGAAATGCTAAACTAAGGAAAATCTTGTGCTGGACAAAACTTATAGAAAACAAGAAACTAAAACTAGTGTGTAGTAACACGTATTAAAAATAGGGAAACTAAGGATGAAAACCCTCAAATATCAAACCTCAAAACAAATTTTGAGGTGTATCCCATTGACTGAGATAGGTAGTACGTAACCTTCCATAGTTGACAGCTCAAAAACATTATGTTCTTTACAATCTATGATCGTGAATGGCCCACTCCAGAAAGAGTCAAACTTACAATGCTTACCTAGTTTATTTTTGATCTCATCCCATTTGAGCACCGTGTCTCCAACTTTGAAAACTCTTTCTCTAGTTTTATTGTCAAAAATTGCTTTTGTTTGCAAGTGTTGGTACTCCATGGTCTACATTTCTTTATCTCTAATCTCCTCCAGTTCCATGATTTGAGCATGCCTTACTTTAAAAGGATCTCCTTCTTCAAATAATACCAACTAGAAAGCCAGGTCCAGAGCTGGTAGCTCCATCAAGATTAACAATCATGCTTCTTTTCCATATACCAATACATACAGTGAAGTTCCAATTCCCTTCTTAGGAGTTATCCTATCTGCCCAAAGAGCACTTTTCATCTTAGAATGTCAATCTCTCTGATTATCTTGAAGTGTTATTTTGATGATTTTAATCAGATTTATATTCGTAGACTCTTCTAGTCCATTCCCCTGAGGGTAATAATTAGAGCTTGTAATCAAATAAATACCTCTTTGTAAAGCCCAATCAGAAACTCTTAACCCCAACAAGGCAAGTGCATTATTTGATACAATAGAGTCTGTAACTCCAAATCTACAAACTAGATCATCATAGAAGTTCAAAATAGAGGTCTCATTGGCTTCTTTCAAGGCTAATTCATTTATCCAATGTGTGAAATAATTTATGGCAATGATTATCCACTTATGGCCTACACTTGAGTGTGGATTAATCACTCCAATAAAGTCAATCCCCTATTTCATGAAGGGTTGTTCCACTTGAACTGGTTGTAGTGGCATAGTAGCTAGCTTTTCTTTTCCTATGAACATGGCATATTTAACACACTTCCTGACATAAGCATGTGCATCCTTGAAAAGGCTAGGCCAAAAATATCCTGCTCTCATAACCTTGAAATTTGTTGTTCTTGTTGCAAAATGACCTCTTGAAGGTCCATCATGAAACTCAAATAGGACTTGATTCACTTTCTCATAACCAATACACCTTTGTAGGACACCATTATGATCTCTTCTAAATAAAACATCATCAATCATAATAAAAGGAACTAACTATAATTTGAAATATCTATGTTTTTATTTGATAAGACCTTGTGGATGATTACTAGTCCTTAAGAAATGAACCATTTCATCCAACCAACTTGTTGGTCAATCTTCTATAGTTGTACCATCATTGATCAGAACTACTTATGTTGTTTTATCTATTTCTGCAACCTCTTCTTTGGCTAGCTGCTCACAAAGACCTCTTCCTCTCACAAGCTTAGTCACCTAGATGTCAAGATAATATTCCATGACCCTAGTAATCTATCCAGCATGCTAATTTTCATTCAAGTCTTTTCTTAATAGAAACTCCTTTACACTTGGATGAGATACCATTAAATGGGATTTTTTATGTGACAGTAAATCACAAACTTCTTTAAAATTTTCATAATAGCAAGGACATGCCTCTCGACAAAATTGTACATTTGTTTGTAATCCTCTAACCCCTTGCTGAAGAAAGAAACAAATTGTTCCAAACCTTATGTGTTATGTTGTAATAACATTGTAGATATGACATTATAACTATCATATCCATACAAAGTGAAATCTTTGGTAAAACCAAGGTTTACCAATGTAGGGGTTGATGCTAGAGCTTCCTTAATAGCTTGAAAATTGCTCTTACCTTCTTTAGTACAGCTAAACATTGCATTCTTCCTCAACATATTTGTAAGAGGCTTAAAAAATTAGCTATGTCAAGAAAGAAACATCTAACAAAATTAATTCTACCAATAAAACTTTGCAGACCCTTTTTATGATGTGGTAAAGGTAGGTCCATAATAGCTACAACCCTCTCAGGATCAACTGTAACACCTTGTTTTCAAACAACATTACCCAACAACCTACCCTCATGAATAGAAAACATGCATTTGTTTGGGTTTAGAGAGACACCAAACTCTCTACAATGCCCAAAGACCTATCTAAGATGGCTAAGGTAATCTTTTGCTTGCTTTGAGTAAACTATGATGTCATCAAGATATACTAGGACAATTTTGTACATGAGGTTATTGAAAGCCATATACATAGATTTTTGGAAATTTTCTCCCACATTTGATAACCTAAAGGGAATTTTACTATATGTCATTATACCCCACTTCATGGTAAAGGCTGTCTTATATTGATCCTCTTATTTAACTAGAATCTAGTTATACCCCGAATAACCATCCAAAAGAGAGAAATAATTTGAAGTATCCACATACTTAAGTATTTTCTCCATGGATTCAAGGGGATGTCTATATTTTAGGGAGTCCCTATTCAAATCTCTAAAATCAACTCACGGTCTTAACTCTCTATTCTTCTTCCTAACAGGGACAAGATTTGATACCCTACTAGTGTGTTTAATAGGAAAGCCTCTGCCACTTTCTATCAGCCTAAAAACATATTTTTGTATTAAGGGCTCTAACTTGGGATTAATGGGTCTTTATTTCTACATCACAGGCTTGGCATTAGGCTCTAGTTCTATCATATGTTGTGCTAATTATGGATTAAAACCCTTTAAGTTCTCATACTTTGAAGCAAAGATCTCACTAAATTACCAAAATAATTGAGTATAAGACTATTTTCAAAAGAAGTACTTACCTTTCCAAATTTTATGTTATTTCCTGGTGCAATATCAAAATCTTCATAATGATCTAGAGGAACCAGCAAGTTGGTTTTGTTCTTTTTTGCTTGATCATCCGAATTGAAGATGGATTCTAAAGTAATGAAACCTTTTGGCAATTTATTTGATTTTAGTTGAATATTTTGGTCACCATGTGGCTTTTGAACTTTGTCCTAATTTGAGCCAGCAAAGACATCTTCCAATAATAAAAATGGTAAGATCTTCTCATCACTCTCAAATACATGTCAATTAATATTGTTATCAGGAATAGAAGGCCTAAAAATAACTTTCATGTGTTGTTGATCACATCCCTTATTTATGCTATTTGGAATGTCAAATGGAGCACCTACAATAGCTAATATGTTAGCATGTTGATTCTTTCTCCTTGGAATGGCTATAATATTGAAGGCTTCAAAATCCTCGAGGAGATCTCAAACCTTGTGCTTGTACAATTTAAGAGAATAATTCTTAATAGTATTCATGCCTCTAACCTGATTTACTATCAATTCACTATCCCCATGCACCTTTAGACACTTGATTCTTTTGTTCCTTTCCCATTCCACCCCTTGAATAAGACCTTCATACTCTATTGTATTATTGGTGCACAAGAATCCAAATCTAACGGCTGCATAATATCTTTCATTTCCTAAGGAAACCAAGATTCCACCCCCACCAACACCATGCTTTCTCTTTGAGCCATCTAAATGCATTTCCTAGACTTCTCTTGATTGATCACAATCATTTTATGGCCTCCTAACCAAATTAGGCATCACTAAATCAGCCTCTTGAAACATGTAATTAAACATATCAGCATCCAACACCAAGTCACTCACAGCACTAAGAGTATGGCATTTTTCCGAGTCGTCTAAACTTATATCACAGATATCATTAATAGTAGTACAAAGTTTAGGGACAACAACATGATCATCTTCTTCAAAAATTATACAATTGGCATTTATTGCACTAAGTAGATAGCGTTCCATGTTGTCCTTTGCAAGAAACTCAGACTTAATGGTTACATTGGTTCCATATCTAGTACGAAACATCATGTAAGACCAGTCAGATGAGAGGTATCCTCCTATTTTAGCTATGAACTCTCTTGACAAACATAACCCAAAATATGGAGGCAAATCTGCTACATAAATGTCTTGGGAAATCAAAAAATTGGGTAAAGCATGTAGATTTAAGCTGGAATATTTGATAAGACCCATTTTATTAATAGATGAGCCATGGAGTTGGACTACTCCTTTCTCTAAAGGCTCATACTTTAATTCAAAATTGATCAGCTACTTGCTTGGGCATCATAGAACAGACATCACCACTATCCACCATACAATTATGTACAAGATTTTTTCCAATAATCAATGAAACATAGAATGGAGGAGGCTTCATTCTCTTACCTTGAGTAGTATATATTTCTTTTCTACTAGGATAAGCATTTTTCCCTCGAGTATCATTAGTCATCATGACTTTTTTGGAATCATGAGAAACTTGTTTAGGATTTGCATCTTCAGACAATGCCTTTCTAATAAAATCAACCTATCCAGGAATAGATAAGGAATCCCACTTAGTCATATTCACATTCATCCTCTTCATATTGTCCACAATATTGTAAGGCATAGCTGAAATTACCTTCTAGTGTACTTTAGCAATAACCAACTTTATATTCTTGTGAAGTTGATCATTAGTTGGAAAATTTGAAGCTTTATTTGGAATAGTTGTGGATGATGGCTCAGAAGTTGTACACCCCTTTCTTTTATCAATTGTTTTCTCCACTTCTAGAGCTCTTTTCTTTGTTCGTGTATTGGTTGCAATTGTCAAATCACCATTCACACCACAAAAATCTTCACCTTTCCAATTTAGGAGTGTGGTCTCATTAGAATGTATATCTGGTTGTTTCTCAAGTATGCTAAAAGGTACTTCTAGTTGTTAACTTGTAGCATTTTGGACCACAAGTGCCTAATTGATTACCCCATTTGAACATGAAGCCTATTTATGAGCTTGATTGCATGGATAATACCATTCATATTTTACTACAAGGTTATTCTGATTTGGAACTATATCTCTTACTAGATTGACAACATTAAGAGGGGTTGGATTATATGTTTGGAATGGCCTTTGATGTATATTTTGCCTCTAACCTTGATAAGATCCTTGATATGGTTTCCTATTATATTGATATTGCTGTCCCTACCCCTAATAATGTTAGTTAAATCCTTGGTTTTGATATTGAAAAGATGGTCTAGGCCCTTTATACTACTTCCTAATGTTGGTTAAGTCATTTCCTAGAGTCTGTAGTATACTCTCAATCTTTTTCTGACTACTTTTAATCTTCTAAGAAGGGCCCACAGTTGATACTTTGTGACTTGCACTAGTGGGTAATATTGAGATAGGAGGTAAAGGGACTAAAGATGGCATTTGCAATGGCATGTTAGGCTATATGTTAGGAGAATAGGACATAGGAGGCCTAGGGGCTATCTTACATGATTTAATTAGACTATTGTTTTCTCTGACAACTATATTGAATGCTTGACGCAGTGAGGTACCTCCCATAGACTGAATCATAATTGAGATATCATTGTTCAAATTTTTTTGTATCATCTTAAAATGGAAGCACTTCCATGTTAAGAGTGTTTAGCCCTCTGAGTAAGTGGTTTGGGGTCATTTTGAATGCCTTGAATTGATCTTTTCTTGGATCTAGCTTTCTCCCCACTTTCCACTTCTTTTTTGCACTTGATTTCTTCATTCTAGGTTAAATTAGGGATAGAATCTCAAAGATTCTCTTAAATTTCCCTCTTCCATGGCTCTATTTTCTAGGTAGGACTTAGAAATAGATCCTCCTAGACTTCATCATGTTCATCATAGGATTTTGTACTTTTCCCTAGCATTCTATCCTTGTCTGATATCATTTCTAGGTCTCTAGGCATCCCCAGGACCTCTTGTCCTGGTTCTAACTGAATCTGGGCCCAGGGTCAAATTCAAGGTTGATCCTGACTGGTCAGGATTGAGCTCAAACTTGAATATTTTAGGATCGAGGTTGTACCTGACTAGGTTAGTCCCAACCTTGATTTTTCCCCCTTCCTTCAAATTTCCAGAATCCTTGATTTTCGAGCATCGGGCTTTCAGGATATTTATTTTCCCACCTCCGGGTTGGCTATTTCGGGTTTTGGAATGGTAAATCCTCTAATTTCATTTAATCTAGGTATATTTTCTAAAGATTAGGACCTAATTGGGATTTAATTCTCCAAGGTGGCCCCTCTAGAGGATTGTTCCCTAGTTCACTATAAAAGGAGGCCTTCCTCTCTCATTTTATCCATCCACTTTCATGATCAAGATACCAAGCTCTCAAGGTGATTAAGCAAGCATTCATTCAAGCATTCAAGTTCTCTTCTTCATCCAAGTTCTCCATTAAAGATCAAGGATTCAAGCATTCAAGCCATTGAAGGGATTTAGTTCAAGCATTCAAGATTCATCATTCAAACCCTAGATCTAGGCATCATGATGGTGTGATCTTCCTTCAAGATCCTTTGTTCATCTTCAAGATCCATTCATTCTTCTATCAAGGTGGATTCCAAGCATACAATGATGGAGGTTTTATTTATTGTTCAATCTTTCATATCAATATGCTTGTTTACATTCAAAATACAATTGCATATCTATCAAATTGCATAGATCCTTTTCTACTACTTGCTAGCATTCCTATTTCAATTTCAATATTAAGGTTGATTCCAAACTGGGGTTTGACCAAGGCAAACCCCTCAAACAAACAAAAAAAACCTCCTTTTCTTGTAGGTACAAGTGCGGGATTTTGGATCTGCGAGCGAATTTGGATACCCTTTTCGATGAACTTCTGAGATCTGTGAACAAAGTCAAAATCGGCCTTCAAATAAAGAATGTAGTATTTAACCTTTTATGAGGGTCAAACTTGACCTAAGCTCATCTTGGAGAAAGATTTCTGGGTTTTCTCTATCTTGGCATTTCCAGTCCAGAATTGGTTGTAGAATTGCCTAAAAGTACACATAGACATCAAAAATTGACATTTTCCAGATCTTCCCTAATTTAAGGTTAGTATTTGTATTTCAATTATTTTAGATTTCAAGCATAATTCCTTTATAGGGAAACATTGGACTCTCTCTCTCTTTCATATTCTTCATAGATTGATTCGATTGTGCATTAACCTCTTGGTTGATCAAATTGGATCTCTCCTTTGGGAATTTGGATTTAGGAGTGAATCTCATATTTCCCCACACGTCTATCTATCCACACACATATCCAAATTTCAATAGAGGTGATTCCATATTACCTCTATTCATTTTGGTGAACTCGACAAGCTTACTCTCTTTCTTTTTGGTGTTAGATTGCCTTCTACATTAGGTCTAGTTTATGCTATTGCATGTTAAAATTCAAAAATACAAAAAAATCTATATAATCAATAAAATCCAAAAACATTTCTTTCATTTTATATGGTGATGGTTAAGATACTTTGGTGTGTAGTTATGTTCTTTATTACTCTTATTTTAGCATCTCTTTATAATACCTGTGATGTTTATGAGAGTATCATTCACTTCATTATGTTTATGACTCTTCACTTTGCTCTTGCTTATTCTTTTTTGAAGTTGATCGACACTAATCTACCTACATTTAAAACCTTCATTAAAGATTTATGTGGTAACCTTATTAATCTTTTGGATTATGTGAAGAATTTGGTAGATGATACACCATTTCCTAATCTTGTTAATCTTAATCCTATCAGTCCTAATCTTAATCCTATCAATCCTAATCCTAATATTCCTAATCCTAATTTGATATCTAATTCTCCATCTATTCATCCTTGCTCTTCTCATACTTATGATGGGATTCAAGTTATAGTTCAGGATGCGGATGTGCAGGATTTCTTTGATTTACCTTCTCTTCTGATTCATGATGATATTAAAGGAAAGGGTAAAGAAACTTCTTCAAAACCTATTATCCCAACTTATGCAACCTTTACTCATGAACATGATAAAAAATCACCTCCTGTAGAAGCTTTACATAATATGTACACTACCAGATATAATATGGTGACTAAACAAGGTTATAAAGGTTTAGGGCTAGAAATTAATGAGCATGGTATTAAGTTTCCAGTTCATATACCCCCTAAATCGAATATGTATGGTGTTGGGTGTTCAAAATATCAAATTAAGGTAGGTGATGCTAAAACTCATCCTCCTCTTCATATTCTTCTCCCCACACCTATCTTAGATAACCCTAATACTCGTCAAGAAGTGGCTAAGAAGGTATATGTTGAGCTAATAAATTCCAAGAAAGAAACCTTTAGACCTATGTCGATCGATGCTTTACACAAATACAAATGTCCTTTTCATTATAGTAACAAACATTTACTTGTTGATTGTAAAAATTTCAAGTTATATGTTAGAGAAAGAGTTGCTTTAGAAATTCTATCTCACTCTTGTGCAATTTTACAATTCCTTCATAATTTTCATATAGGGGATTCCCCTCCTTTAGATATAATGTAGATTTTCTTTCCCTCTTTTCTCATGACTATGGGGAAAGAGGTGTATTTTCATCCAGTCTCCTAGGATCCATTAGGCTTTTAGTATATATATTATGTCTTGAGCTTAATGGGTATTCTTTTTCTCCTACTTTTCTATGGTTTTGCATTATGTTTTTAATCATCCATAGAATATTTCAAGATATCTTTTCTAAAGACATTTTTTTTGCAAAGGTATCCCTTGTCTCTATCTCTAGGGGGCAAGGTACCTCTTTCTTTCTCTTTGTCTAGGGAACTAATTTCCTTAACTTAGTGGTATTTATTTATATTGTAACATTATTTCAACATATTGATAGATGTTCTGACTATGGATAACCTTTTTACATGAGAAGTTGTCCTAAGTTGTCACTTCTTCTCCATGTTGCAAATTATGTTATTTATAAACTCTCACCCTTGCTTTGGTGTTAGAGTTGTTTCCCTCATTCCAATGATTCCTCTTCCTCTTGTTTTATAGGGGGCTTGATGATTGAATCTTTGTTCCCACTTGATTGAAAGTTGATATTTTATCTCAAGCATTCCTCTTTAGTGGGAGTCTTGTTGATAAGATCTCTTTCATTTGAGGATCCTTTTCCATGAGTGACATATCCTTTTCATGATTATCTATACTCTTGGATGTAGGGGTCAATATCCCTCGCAAAGGATATAGTATACATTGTTGTAAATAGGATATCTCCTTTCTTTGTAAAGTGGGTATCCTCTTCCATATTTGCTCCTACACTTGGGGGGAAAGGATGCCATCTCCTTCTTTTCTATTTTTTTGGGATTCACCTCTTTCCTTGGGTAAGTAGTATTTATCTATTATGTGATATCCAATCATACATGAAAATTCTGGTTTGAATTGAGGATCTATGTCCTTGATAACAACCTCTTTTATTGTTTGACATTGGGTTTCCATGGTGGATATATCTCTCATCTTAGAAACTGAATAGTGTGCTATCCCTCATAAGGGTTACTTTCTTTTCACTTCTTGCATGATATCTCTTTACATTTGTCCCTTTCATGGCCTCATAGGAGCTGTGACTTTCTTGGCTTGGACTGGG
The DNA here is from genome assembly GCA_027943335.1 of Chamaecyparis obtusa. Classification (NCBI taxonomy): domain Eukaryota; kingdom Viridiplantae; phylum Streptophyta; class Pinopsida; order Cupressales; family Cupressaceae; genus Chamaecyparis; species Chamaecyparis obtusa. The sequence goes on along the minus strand of BSBK01002085.1, from coordinate 485,566 downwards.
TGTTGTTTGTGGATATTGTCTTGATGCTGAAGAAGGATTTATCCTTGTTCTTTTCTTTCCTTAACATGTCAAAATAGTATGTTTTTTCCATATTAAGGAGGGGGGCATATATAGGGCCTCCCTTGTACTATAGTTTTTTATTTTTATATGCTAAATCTTGGAAGGTAACGTACATAAGTTGCTAAATCCTGAAAAGACACGCATTTATATGCTAAATCTTCTGATTGTAACACACATAAGTTGCTAAATCCTCAGGAGACACGCATTTTTCAAATTTTTCAATATGCTAAATCCTCTGAAGGTAACACACATAAGTTGCTAAATCCTGAAGGGACATGCATTTCCAGTTTCAAATATGCTAAATCTTGGAAGGTAATGCACATAAGTTGCTAAATCCTGAAAAGACACGCACCTATATGCTAAATCTTCCGAAGGTAACGCACATAAGTTGCTAAATCTTGAGGAGACATGCATTTTATATTCATAGTGATACAGGAAGGTGGATCTATGAATATTCCAAAAGTCATCAGAAGACACATTACAATTGCAAGCATAGTTTATGGGTGAACCTATTGGGTTGTCCCTCCAGGGTGATCCACGGTAAGGTGGGCATCTTACTGGGCGAGGTAATCACTCTTTCTCCTTTCTCTCTTTTCGCTTTCATGCTAATAGGATGGGATCATGAAGCTATGTTATTTATAGTGTTGTTCTTGTCTTTCTTATGTAAACATTTATGCTTTTATGATAGCTTTCCAAATATGATATTAGTATGAGAAATATTTCTTTGCGAGGTTTTCTATGCTAATTGATTTGGGTTGTTTAGTACCAACCCTTGTTCTTTTGACACCCTCATGCATGTATGTCAAGTGAGAATCTTTAGTCTGGGGGCTTGTGTCCTTAACTAAGTTTTATTTTATCTCATTGTGAATCCACTAGGATCTTCTATTTCTTCTCCTTTACCAAGAGTTTGCATCGAGTCCATACTCTTGCTAAAGTGGGGGCTTAATGTATCATCTTAAAATGGAAGTACTTCCATGTTAAGAGCATTTATCCCTCTGAGTAAGTGGTTTGGGGTCATGTTGAATGCCTTGAATTGATATTTTCTTGGATTTGGCTTTCTCCCCACTTTCCACTTATTTTCTACACTTGATTTCTTCATTCTAGGTGAAATTAGGGATAGGATCTCAAGGATTCTCCTGAATTTTCCTCTTTTCTCGCTCTATTTTCTAGGTAGGAATTATAAATAGGTCCTCCTATACTTCATCATGTTCATTAGAGGATTTTGTACTTTTCCCTGGCATTTTGTCCCTATCTGATATCATTTCTAGGTCTCTAGGCATCCTCGGGACCTCATGTCCTAGTTCTGACTGAATCTGGGCCCATGGTCAAATTCAAGGTTGATCTTGACTAGGTCAAGATTGAGCTTGAACCTGAATAGGTTAGGATCAAGGTTTTACCTAACAAGGTCAATCCCAACCTTGATTTTTCCCCCTTCCTTCAAATTTCCAGAATCCTTGATTTCTGAGTATCAGGCTTTCAGGATATTTATTTTCCCACCTCCGGGTTGGCTATTTTGGGTTTCGGAATGGTAAATCCTCTAATTTCATTTACTCTAGACATATTTTCTAAAGGTTATGACCTAATTGGGATTTAATTATCCAAGGTGGCCCCTCTAGAGGATTGTGCCCTAGTTCACTATAAAAGGAGGCCTTCCTCTCTCATTTCATCCATCCACTTTCATGATCAAGATACTAAGCTCTCAAGGTGATCAAGAAAGCATTCATTCAAGAATTCAAGTTCTCTTCTTCATCCAAGTTCTCCATTGAAGATCAAGGATTCAATCATTCAAGCCATTGAAGGGATTTGGTTCAAGCATTCAAGATTCATCATTCAAACCCTAGATCTAGGCATCATGATGGTGTGATCTTCCTTCCAAATCCTTTGTTCATCTTCAAGATCCATTCATTCTTCTATCAAGGTGGATTCCAAGCATACAATCATGGAGGTTTGATTTATTGTTCAAGCTTTCATATCAATATACTTGTTTACATTCAAAATACAATTGCATATCTATCAAATTGCATAGCTTCATTGTTAGATCCTTTTCTACTACTTGCTAGCATTCCTATTTCAATTTCAATATTAAGGTTGATTCCAAACCAGGGTTTGACCAAGGCAAACCCCTCAAACAAACAACAAAAACCCTCCTTTTCTTATAAGTACAGGTGCAGGATTTCAAATCTAAGAGTGAATTTGGATACCCTTTTCAGTGAACTTCCGAGATCTGCGAACAAAGTTAAAATCGGCCTTCAAATAAAGAATGTAGTATTTGACCTTTTATGAGGATCAAACTCGACCTGAGCTCATCTTGGAGAAATATTTCTAGGTTTTCTTTGTCTCGGCATTTCCAGTCTAGAATGGGTTGTAGAATTACCTGAAATTACACACAGACATCAGAAATTAACATTTTCTAGATCTGCCCTAATTTAAGGTTAGTATTTGTATTTCAATTATTTTAGATTTCAAGCATAATTCCTTTATAGGGAAACATTGGACTCTCTCTCTCTTTCATATTCTTCATAGATTGATTCAATTATGCATTAACCTCTTGGTTGATCAAATTAGATCTCTCCTTTGGGAATTTGGATTTAGGAGTGTATCTCATATTTCCCCACACATCTATCTATCCACAAACATATCCACATTTCAATAGATTTGATTCCATATTACCTCTATTCATCTTCAAATAGTATAGAAAAGTATAATTAGGTGAAGGCCTTATAGTAACAAGAATCCTATTTCCTATCTTAAGAAATCAGGTATTGAAATATGTCATTTTCTCTTGAGGGGCCTTTTTAATGGTAGTGAGATGTTCTACTATGGTTAAGTGGTCTAACTTATCTTCAAAAAAAATTCTTAAAGAGTCTCCAAGCCTATCCCATGAGTTAATTGAACCTACTGCCAAAGCTCTAAACCATTTTAAGGCTTTCCCTTTGAATTAAGATGCTAAAAACTTGACAGTCACATCTTCTTTAGTGATGTGATGTACATTACAGAAAGTAGCCACATCTCTAATGTGTTCAAAATTTGTGGTTTGAATCTCTCTAGTAAAATCAGGTAGGCTCTTCAATGTTGCCAACGGTATTTCATGATGCTGGGAAAAATTCAATGGACTCCCATGGTTCAATTGTACAAAAACAAAGGCTATTGGAAATTTTATTGTTGGTGTTGGTATTTGCTGAGTAAAAAATGTAGGGGCCGCACCTACACTTGTGCTTACTAAAAAAGTAGCACCTTGTGATGTTGAGTGTGTAGTGTCTGTTGTAGAAGTTGATGCAACAAAAAATGACAAAGACCCTCCTCTAAAAGTTGGTGAGGATGAATTTCTTGAAACCTCCTTATTTGGAGACCTTCTTCTCCTTCTTATAAAAAACAACAAGGGCCTATATTCTACACCAGGTGGTGTATACTGAACTCTCTTTTAAGGAGGTGTTCTATAGAGTTTTCTCCCTCTTCTTCTTGGCGGAGACAACTACAAATACTCAAAATACCTTGAGCTTCTTGTTTCAATCTTTATCATAAAACTTCAAAACAACCTCTTACAGGTCTTTGTTATACTGACAGCATATCAAAATAGGCATAAACCTTAAAAATGGATTTCTTTTGGGTCCCACCGAGCGTGCCAAAATTGTTATGCACCAAATGTGAACCCTATTAAACTCAAAAGTTTAACAACTTGGCATAACATGGGAATCACTTTTGCATGTGGGATATGCAAAACTTGAAGTGAAACTTCCAGATACTAGGTAGATTCCTAGTGGATAATCACCTATTTAGCTCAAAACTAAACTAAGACTTATAAGGGAAAGGGATAGAGAAAAATTGAAATAACATGAAATGCAGATTTTCTATCTTACTAGGTGATGCACCAAACAGGTATGAATCACAACCACAAATGACTAAGTGTTGGTTTTCACAATCTGACTTTAGGGAAAGTACAATTTTTCTATATAATCCTGCATAAATATTTCATAGTAAGGGTTTGAATGAACCTATTATGGTGAATAGATTTCTCACTTAACCATTTCAAAACATAAAACACAAACTACAACCTACAAACAAACATACACTCCTCCAAATAGGTACTCAGATGAGACAAGATAACATGGAATGAAAAAAGTAACTAATCACCTTTATCAATCACCTATGGTGTACACAAATATGCAAAAAGAAACTAAGACTAAAATAAATCAAATAATGCTTGCTCCAAACATTCAGTCACTATATATTATGTTTCCAAAATAAGTTATAGATACATGCACAAAATACTTCAAGGACAAAAAATGTCACAAAAGAAAGTCTCCCTTGCATAATAAGAACTCCCTACCAATGAGCCCCAAAACTCTCTAAGTACCAAATCCTCAACCACCAAGGGTCGGATGCTAGAAAAAAGGCCCCAAAAATGGGGTCTAGAAGCCATGGAATAAGGAAAACTAGTTGGAAAAATTCTCCACAACCATGAAGGAGCCTTAAGTATGCTCAAAAAAGGCCTCAAATAACTCAAATAACTCATGAATCCTCCTCAACAACCAAGAATAAGTACAAATATGAAAACTTCCTAAATGCCCTCCAACATCTCCTAAATCTACTCCAAGATGCCTAGATGTTATCCTTATATCTCCAAATTCTTTATAACCTCCAAGAAGAAATCCTTAAGGCTATTAAAATCATCCTTATCTCTCCAACCCTTTATTATTATTGATTCCCTCTAAAATATTTTAATAATTATTAATTGATTTATAAAATGTGTCAATTAATAACTATTAAATTATAAAAATTTATCAACAAAACAAAAATAAGCACAAAATATTATTTGATTTAAAAATACTTGATTTTAAATGGCATTGGCCACAAACTTGAAAGAAGGAAAAAAAAAAAGAGGGGGGGGGGGGGGGGGAGCATCAAAGCTCGACAACCCTAAAAGCTTTTCCTCATTTTACACTTGCATTTTTCTTACTCTTCCTCTGCCGACATTAAGAAACTAAGGCTTGATGAATTTTTTCTCTCATGGCTCGATGAAGCTTTCTGCAATAATTTTCTTGACATCCAAAAGGTATGTGCTCATCTCTTGTGACTTATTAGAGGTAGTGGTTGTATTTGAATATTTGGGTTCGATGTTGGATTTCAAAATTGATAAATATTGTTGTGGTTATATTGCATCTTATGATCCCCATCTACATCTACCATTTATCCATGAGAATTTTTCAATCCTTCTTTCTCTAGCCTCATACGAGCTCTTTCAAAACACAAAAGAAAATATTCATATTTGTTTGTATTTGGGTGATTCCATATTGGGTATTCTTGTGGTATCTAATTTCCAGCATTACTTGACTTTTTTGTTGAATCTGCAGTTATGAGAGTTGCAGCTTCTGGTACTTTAAATACACAATTCCTTTTCTATTGGAAATTTCTTAGATCTAAATATTTTATTTTACCATGATGTTGATGTTTTTATATTGCTTTTGAGCACACCTTGGACCTTTAGATATATACATGGCTTTCCTTTTGTACTGGCCTTCTGCTATTGTATTGCTCTAATTTTCTTATTCAACAACATGCTAATAAAAAGATGACAACTATTGGAATTAGGAGAGATAGGTACTGAGAGGGGAGGGGTGAATTAGTGCCTTCAAAACTTTACTTGTAAAACCTTTTTGATCTATGACTGAATATTGTAATAACCAATCAAAATAACTTGAATCTAATTGCATAAATCAATCATTTAGTTAACTTAAGAAAGTAAACAACATGAAATCAATATGACAATCACATAACACAAGTATTTTGGTAACGCAGATACCCTTGTAAGAAGGTAAAAACTATGGTGGAGATGACACCCACAAATTCTTCACTACTGCAGATAGAAAAGGTTTGCTTGTTAAGGCTACAAGTTTTGATCACTTCTAGTGATCTTGCCCTATTAGGAGTAACATATTAGATCAGCTAGATCTACCTAGTTATAGGATTTAACAACACCAAATGAAGTGTGTACTCAGTTAAGCGATTTATACAAAGACTGTTAAGTCTACTTGGTTAAGAGATTTATCAAAAACTCTATCAAAATTGTCAGAAAGTAATAGGTAATTATCTGCTAGTTGACAAATCAATTATCTAAAATAGATCTATAAATACTCATCAAAATATCACCTTATCTGTGATGGTTCTCTACTTTGTTCTACTCGGTAGCCTTCACTGATTCTGCTCAATCTAATATCCTCTGTGCTCTATTCTACTCAGTTAACTGGTTGTCTTGAAGATAGGAAATGTCTTCAAGTGATCCTTGATTCATATATATTAGTTCAGCAACCCCATAAAAATGGTGCGAACAAACAAAATATATAGTGTTATTTTTTGCTGCCTTAGCAAAAATTAGGTTACAAAAATAATCATAACCCTAAGATCTACGGTACAAAATAACCTAGATCAACTATTACAATAAGATAAACATTACATTTAATGAGTATCTATTTACAAGAAATGCTCCTTGATCTTGGTAAATCATTTTACGATCTATTATAACCGTTTGCATAGAATAATGTGCCATTTCAAATTACTATACCATTTTCTGTGATCATCAGTAAACACTATATGATCTGCTCGGTGTTTACTGACCATCAGTGTCAGTGTCGCTGGTGCTCGGTAAACTGTGTGATGCTTAGTGTCAAGGCTTTACCAACTACTCTGTCTTACTTCTAGTTACCGATTGTCTCAATATAAGTAACCGACCAACCTATTTACTATTCTTTGATACTAATGACAACCTTAAATGCTCAATAGAGATTAAAAATCTCCCCCTTTGGCATTAGTATCAAAACTTCAAATGTATATAGACAAAATGTTTCTATATATTCCTTATGTCTCCGCCATATACATAAAAAATTTCAAAGTACAAAAAGTTCTCCCCGTCGATGCATGCTCCTGATAGTATGTAATATACATATCAAAGTATACTTATTTGGCATATACATGGTTTTCCCCCTTTTTGATAATAATGCCAAATGCAAAAAAATATATATAATGTATACTTATATCTTATCAAAAATGTTTGGATGGGTTTTCTGTACAGACTCCAAGAGTTTGTCCTACTCCTCTTTCAAGTTGGTAAGAGCAATGTGCTCAAGACCGACTTGTGCATGCATGTCAAAGATATTATCCAACACTGAAATCTCTAGTGTTGCCACAAGTTGCTCAGCTTTGACAATATGTGTTTCAAAAATCTTCAGGTAAGGAATGAGTTCTTTATGTAACTCTGTAACCTGATCGGTGATAAATGCTTCTTGTTTCCTTAAGTCTGCTATCAACCATCGGAGTTCCTGAACTTAGTTAATATGCTTTAAGAAATTATTTGGCTTGGTGATAGCTTCTTGTGTACTCAACTTTATCTCTTCTTCTAAACCTTTTATCTTTTCACTAACTTCTACAGTGAAGGTGTCTGAAGTACAAAGCTTGATTAGAAGTTGATAGATTATCTAGGTAATAGATTTTACCTCGGTAATGAGCTCAGATAATTTTACCTTGTTTATTGCTACTTCTGTGCTTATCCTTTCTGCCAATTTGTTCTGAATCTTGGATTCTACCCTTTCTTCTATTCTTCTATCTACATCTATATCAGCGACATTGATTTTATTGGTGAGTGTGGCAAGTTGATCTATGATGGGAGTATTCTCATCAATATTTGTTTTCGGTACTATCTATTGTAGAATATCTTGTACATCATTTAACACTTCTTTTCATTTTTATTCTTGCCTTAACTTCTCTTGTGCCACTTTTCTTGAACATAAATCCCCATAACTACTTAGTTCCTCGGGGCTTAGGGTCCTTGGGTCACATTCTGGTATAATGATAACTTCATCAATGGTGACTGGCCCTTTGGCTTTCTTCTTCTTCTTCTTCTGGGAAAGAGGTGACTTCTTTTCACTTATGACAATAGCTTTTTCTTCACTTCTGGGAGTATTTTTCCCAGTTGACACTATATCATCCTTCTTTTACTCCTCAGTATATTGTATGGGAGTCTTGGTTGTAGTGTCAGGTGGGTTCACCTCGGTTGACTTTGTTTCTTTTGGTTCCTTTGTTTTTGTAGACTGTGCCTCTGGTTTGTTAGGCTCATTTGTATCTGCAAGTTGCTCAAGTGATTTTATCTTAGTTGCATCTTTGGTTGTCTTAGGATGAGACACATTGGGTTGTAATTGTGAAATTATTTCAACTACCTTTGCAAGTACAGGTAGTTCACCCGATAGTGATGTGAACACACTAGCAGTGTCTAATGCTTCATCTTTATATGGTCCAATTGTGACATCTTCTTCATCTTCATCATTAGGATCACTATTAGTGATGTCCTCAATGAGTGCATCATCATCAATTTTCTTTTGCAAGTGGATCTTAACTTGATCTGGTGCATCCTATGATATTTTGATTTCTTCCTTTTGTTCTGTGATATCAATTACCTCAGTAACTGATATACCGGAGTCTACTATTTTCTTACCTTTGTTATCATCAATGAAAATACCTTTATCTTTTGAACTATGTCTCTTCTTAGACATTTTTAGGAATGCTTCCTATTCATCTTTCTCTTCTGCTTTCAAAGTTGATTTCCATAGAAAATCACATATGACATCCATATCATCCACATTCTCATCCATGATCTGCATAGCTCTATTCTTGACTAGAAATCTAGCCTAATACTTTGTCATGTATTCACTTACCATAGCATAGCTAAAGTGTGAGGTTGCATGACCTAGTGACCGTTCTCTTTTCCTTTTCTCTATATCTAGTGCAATAGCCCATCTCTCACTTATTTTGTCATCAAGTTCTTTTGGCAATTGACATGAAATTCCATCGGCACTCTTTTGAATTTTATCATCATTTGGACAATAGCATGTTCTATCTTTGTTTTGTCCTCAATTGACATTTTGCCAAATTTGCCTATGCCTGGATCTGTAAGATTTCCATTCTCAATTATATCTTCAATAATTTCTTCTATAGTACTTTCCTTGTTACGAACTAACTTGAATTGATCAAGATCATTTTTAGTTTCTGTATCCTCTAGATCTTCCTTATTTCTTATGTATTTCCTCTTTTTCTTTGGTGGCTTAGCTACCTTCTTGTTCTTTCTCTTTATGCATTTCTTCATCGGTGTAGTTGCTCTTCTTTTTGCTACTTTTACTGCTTCTTCTTTCTCAGTGGATTGTGTTGTAATTGACGATCATGTCCTCATTCCTTCATGTTCTGGTAGCTGAATTTCCTCTTCATCATTGGTGGGAGGAACCAGTGTGTGATCCTTTTCTTTATCTGACTCAGTCTCCTCACTATCATAGGGCTTGTCAGCCAACTATAACTGACCTTCGGTTGCCTCATCAATCAGAGACTCCTTAGGTGAGTCAGATACATTTCCATATTTTTCTAAGAGATCTTTTCTCATTTTCTTTTCCCTTCTAGACATTTTTCTGATCTCTATGTCTGTTGTGATTCTAGACTTAGCTTCCTCATATACACAAAATCTACTAGCAGTGATGTCTATTGGTAATTCCAATAATGTATTAATAGATTTCAAAGTGAAATCATGATTCATTTCATATCCCATCGGTGCTAGCCATTTTGTTCTTGGTTCTACTGCCTTTATCATTAAGTTGTCTATGCTTACCACAAAGCATATTTCATTTTCAAATTTACTTACTAATTCCCTTGGAATTCTACTCCTTTGTTGCATTTTTGTTTGAAAATCCTTGAAATATGCATTGAATTCCTTTTTCAGGTTGTCTCCTAGACTTTTCATCATTTCACCGATTTGTGCAGTTATTGGTTTTTCTGATTGCTAGTTTACATTATCGATACCTAGTACATATTTTTGTAGATAGAGAAATGTACAAACAAACAGTGATCTGTACTTACATGTATTGGACTTCTTTTCTTTTATTTTCTTCATGTTGTCATGCAGTTGGTGTAGTAGTAGCTTGGCAAGATCAACCTAGTGATCTTTCTTCACAATTCTGTAAGCCATGTCCATAGCGCTACAGGGTACACTATTTGGTCTGCTTGATTGGAATATCTTTTACCCAATGACATGAGCTGCAAATTTTACCATTGGATCTTTGATAGTTGTAATTTTTAGTGCCCTACCATCCCATTGAGCTCCAGTGTTCTTTTCTACATTGGGATGAGACAAACTTCAAAAGGCTTTGGCTTTGTCGATTGTAGGGTACCTAGTAACCCTACTGATAATCTTCTTAGTGACCTCAACAAGTTTATCTAACCAAAAAATTTCATCATGAAATCTGCTTAGCATGATTCTTATCCAGTCATTGTGGAAGGATTGCGGGAAGTATGTGAAACACCATAACCCTAACTCCTCAATCTTCTTGTATTTAGATTTAATCTTACCATCTGGTCCACAGACTTGCTGATAAGCTACAATGGTCTCAAAATCACATACTTCTCTGATCTTGCAGTGAATGTAGGCCCTAACGTCTTCTGTTAACAAAACCCTATCTGGAATGCTAGAAAATGCACCCATATCATCTATTTGTGCTGTGACCTTAGGATGAGGTTTGAATTTCTCCTCAGAAAAGTGTGCCCTAACAATTAATTCCACTTCCTCCTCAATGTTCTGTGATTTTCTTGCGGTCGATGTTGATGCCATAAATTATTTCTATGGTTTTGGAAAATAATAGATAACCAGTGTTCGGTAGGCAGATGAACTTACTCGTTATCATCAAAGAATTGTCATCGGTGCAATCTACAGTAGCTTTGAATCTGTTCTAAAAATCTTTAGCTCAAACTCTTCTCTGTAAGATCTCCTTTCTTCGAAATCGCAATGTAACAATGAACTCTATTTCTACGTATTTATAGGTTTTTTTGATATTCCCGCTCAAAATTTGATGCATTAAATGTGTGACCTAACTTTTGGTATGAAATGACTATCTGCTCGGTAATGTCTACAATATCTTTTGCTTGGTTAACATAAAATTTCTTCATCGGTTTGCACTGTTGTCGATTAACCTTGTATAGTGATTATCGATAGGTAACCAACTCACTTTTCTTCTTTTACCGACTATGTGACATTTGTAAACTTATAACACATAAACCATGGTGCATCTTTATTCATGCAAATTTGGTATTTGTACATCATATATAAGGAACTATATGAAAAATGTGATCATTTAAAATGTCAGTTCCATACATACCTTTGTCATCTTAAGTGGAGATACCGATGTCACCCAATCCAGTAGACGAGGTTTCGCCGACAATGTTACTTGACTTAGCATTCTAATTAGATGCCTTCTTCCACATTGTGTTCCTCAACTTTGTAATATCTACAATTTTATACCCACTCTCAAATATATGGTTTTCATCAGATGCTCGGTCTCTGTAGTTCTTTCTTACATGACCGACCTTGTGATAGTGCATACATGCCATTCTTGAATTTGTCCAATTTCTTGATTGTCCAATCCGACTCTTTCTGTAACAATTTGCTACAATATGTCCATACCAACCACATGCAGTACAATTAGTCCATGTATTATAATCCCAAACATATGAGTTACCTTGTCTCTTCGGTTGATATGGCTTTCATTGTTGTTTATCTTTAGGTGTCTAGACTTGTTTCATTTTCGCCTTATAGTGTGTCCATGCTTATTACAAGTATAGTATATTTTCTCCTTAGTAGTATTATTAGCAATGTCATTCTTCTTAGCTCTGCATTCATAAGCTGGATGTCCAAACTTCCCACAATAATAACAATATCCATTGAACTTAAGAATGATAGGAGGTTTACCTTGTGCTTTGCTTCTGCACACATTAGATGTATGTCCTGGTTTTCCACAGTGGTAACATGTCATCACTTTAGGTTTCTAAGTTTGATTGTTGTTGACTTTTTCATCTTTTTGTGATGATTCTCCTTCACCGATGTAGCCTATACTGGCTCTACTTTCGAATCTCCTCTGATTAGTCAAGAAATCATCAATCTTTTTAGAGTTGTCCTTCGCTATCTTCATCATTTCATTGTGTTGCTTTTGTGTCTTTATTTCATTTCTCAATTTTTCATTATCTTCTCTAAGTATTGAAACTTCTTCAAGTCTTCTTGATAATTCTCCATTTACTCAGTTCATTTCTTGATTAACTATCATCATCTGATTTGATACTTGGAAGTGACGATCAGTGAGTCTCTGTATTTCACTTTATTTTTCTTGAATTTGTTCAGTCATCATTCTTTGGTCTTCAATAGCCAAATTTCAATCTTGTTTAGCTTGTCTAGCATTGTTCATGATTTCCACCATTCTCACCATTTGAGATTCATGACCAATTTGAAGTGCTTTCACTTGCCCAGATAGATGTTGATTCTTTTCAGATAACTCAGAGATTATGCTTTCGAATCCGTCAAAGATGCTTCGAGAGCTTGATCCAATATGATCAAATATTTAATCAATAGGTTCTTCATGATAACTCATTTTATTCAGCTAAATTGCAAGGTTCTTCCTATCAACCAGTAATTTCTTCAATTCTTCCTTGGCTTGTTTATACTGTTCCACAAATATCTATATTTGTACCTTCTAATTCTCAATAGTCTTGTCAAGTTTGTATTTCTCCATGACTTAGATATTTACCCTTCAGTGGTTAGACTGTTCAACAAGAGAACTGAGCTCTGATACCAATTGTTGGAATTAGGAGAGATAGGTACTGAGAGGGGAGGGGTGAATCAGTGCCTTCAAAAATTTACTTATAAAACCTTTCTGATCTATGACTGAATACTGTAATAACCGATCAAAATAACTTGAATCTAATTGCATAAATCAATCATCTAGTTAACTTAAGAAAGTAAACAACATGAAATCAATATGACAATCACATAACACAAGTATTTTGGTAATGCAGAAACCCTTGTAAGAAGGTAAAAACTGCGGTGGGGATGACACCCACAAATTCTTCACTACTACAGATAGAAAAGGTTTGCTTGTTAAGGCTACAAGTTTTGATCACTTCTGGTGATCTTACCCTGTTAGGAGTAACATATTAGATCAGCTAGATCTACCTAGTTATAGGATTTAACAACACCAAATGAAGTGTGTACTCAGTTAAGAGATTTATACAAAGACTGTTAAGTCTACTCGGTTAAGAGATTTATCGAAAACTCTATCACAATTGTCAGAAAGTAATAGGTAATTATCTGCTAGTTGACAACTCAATTGTCTGAAACAAATCTATCAATGCTCATCAAAATATCACCTTATCTATGATGGTTCTCTACTTTGTTCTACTCGGTAGCCTCCACTAATTCTGCTCAATCTGATATCCTATGTGCTCTATTCTGCTCAGTTAACTGATTGTCTTGAAGATAGGAAATGTCTTCAAGTGCTCCTTGATTCATATATATTAGTTCACCAACCCCATAAAAATGGTGCGAACAAACAAAATATATAGTGTTCTATTTTTCCGCCTTAGCAAAAATTAGGTTACAAAAATAATCATAACCCTAAGATCTACGGTACAAAATAACCTAGATCAACTATTACAATAAGATAAACATTACATTTAATGAGTATCTATTTACAATAAATGCTCCTTGATCTTGGTAAACTATTTTACGATCTGTTATAACTGTTTGCATAGAATAATGTGCCATTTCAGATTACTATGCCCATTTTCTATGATCATCGGTAAACACTGTATGATCTACTCAATGTGTACTGTGATGCTCTGTGTTTACTGACCGTTGGTGTCGGTGTCACTGGTGCTCGATAAACTATGTGATGCTCAGTGTAAAGGCTTTACCGACTGCTCTGTCTTACTTCTAGTTACCAATTTTCTCAATATAAGTAATTGACCAACCTGTTTACTATTCTTTGATACTAATGACAACCTTAAATGCTCAATAGAGATTAACAACAACAGCTTTGATAATCATGACTGTAACCCTCATCATTCATGGATGTTCCTTACATTTTATTTTCATTTCTTCTTTTCTTTACAGAGCATGTGGTTTCACAATTTTATCATTTCTTTGTTCCCATGCTTCATAGTTGAAAGAGTTCATATTATAGCTGCTCCAAAACTATCATTGTTATTATCTTGATTACTCCTCATAGAAGTTGTATTTTTTCTCACCTACTTCAAGCCCTCCAATTCCATATTTGATCTGTAACATCTATTAATGCATTGTTGATTTTCATCCCATTATCCCTTAGTTGTTATACTTCTTATCCATTGGCAACATGATCTTGACATTGAACTGGTATTTCCTTTAACTAAAATGTCTCTTTAACAACATACCAATATCCTAGTATCACCTTTCAAGAAGTGCCTTGTATTTTCTCCTTTGCATGAATAATTATGTTTGAACATGTTGTTGGTCATTTTGGGGTTGTGTATGATCTCCTTTGAATTCATGTGTATTACATGTCTTAAAACTAAGTTGTCATATTGGTCCTGGCAATCCCGAAATCAGCATTCAGTTTGGTCAGTATGCAAATTGCATTTGAATTCCATTCGAATTCATGATTTCTTTGTGTAATTCTCCATGAATTCACAAAAATGAACCCTAGATGAATTTGTGCCATGTTCCAGCAAATTTTGAATTCGCAAAGCGAACCCGAGCTGAATGTCAACCGAATATTTTCTAATTTAACTTTTCAATGTGACTTTTTAATTTTTAAAATCATTTTTTTATTATTTTCTATTTTTAAACCCTAAAGTTCCTATGTGTTTGATAATTTATTATTTTCATTGCTTTCTTTGTGCCCATGTTTATTTTTTTCTTTGTTCCACTGTTGCTATCGCGTTGACCCCCTCTCTCTCTCTCACAAAGACTATCGCCATCGCGTTGAGCCCCTTTCTCTCTCTCACGAAGGCTCCTTCCTTCCACTAGTGTGAGCTACTGCGTGAGCTCCTTTAGCTGTCGACAAGTAGGAAAGTAGAAAATGTTAAGGTAAATAAGTTGCAACCATGTGACCGAGGGCCCCCATTCCCCATCAGGATTCCGGACCTTCACATCCTCAGGTTCAAACTTCATCCACTAATTTTTTATTATACAAATAATATTTTATACTAAGCTAAGTATTTCAAGAAAAATCTTCATCGATAAAGGGTGTTTTGGGGTACCGATACTGCTAGGAATTTGTTTTACTCTTCCATTGAATTTTTTAACTGACAAACACAGGAAGTTTGTGAATCTAAGATCTTGCAATGCACAAAATTTATTGTATTATTATTATTGTTCTAATGCAAACGCTTGAGATTTTCTTTAATGCTTGGTCAAAGTATATTTTACTTTATCAAATTTGAGAGAAATAAACTGGTGAAAAGATAAATATAAGTATCTTTATCTTATACTATTTTTACAATCTGTAATTTTAATCTATGTTATATTTTTGGATTAGATTGTGATGTTAAATTTTAGGATACAAAATCTAACACATAATCTAATCCAAAAGTTTAGCATTGATTTATTTATTTTTTTGTTTAATTTATTTAATTTGGTATGTCAATAAATTTAGTTTTTACAAATTATATTTTTATTTGAATGTATTAGTCAATGTCATATAGTTTTTTTATTTTTCTTGTTAATCACCTTTTAACCATTATTTTATCATTAATGTAGTCTACTTCACTATTTAAATATATAAAATTTGTATTTATGTTAAACTTTTTGAAACTTGCATATGTTTATATATATATATATATATATATATATATATATATATATATATATATATATATATATATATATTTAAAAATTCTTGTACGAAAGAATCCAAAACGAATCGAACCCAGCCCAAAAAAAATTTGGACGAATTTCGAACCCGAATCCGAACCGGCAACTTAGTCTTAAAATGATGCTATCACTTCTCTCATAGTTCAAAGTACACATACCTTAATATTGTTGCATTGAATCTTATCATAATCATTATGTAACTAATTTCAATTATGAACCTAGAGCTGATTGTATTAACTTTTTCTGATTTTGTAGTTGTAGATGCTCATTTTTAATTCTGATTATTCTTTTGGCTTGGAAGTAAAACAAAAGGTTTCATGCATTTTGATCTCATGTTCCTTTTATCTTTACAAACAACATACTGAAGCTTTTTCCTTTTCTTTGATAACTACAAGGTTCCTGTCTTTAGACACTCTATTTCTTGAACCAAAAAAAAATGTCCTCTTCTTCATGTAGCCATAGATTCTTTTCATAACTCTTTTACTCTTCCTTGTAACTGACTTTGTGATACATTTATGCTCGATCATCATAACTAGAAAAATTCCATTGGTTTGATTCATTCTTATTTGCTGCTATACATAATGCCTGAAATTTTCTCATAGCTATGAATTTTGTACCTCTTTTACTCTTGAATGTTAAACCTCTGAACTTCCATTTACAGGATTATCGCATGCCTTCAGTACTTAAGAACATTGTATTTTGGTGTACTGCACGTGTTTTTATACTTGTGCAATCATTTATGCCTAAAAGACTTGCATTTATAGTTGCACGGGTATCTAAGACCTATAATATACAAGGATACTCAGAAGCAACTGAAGATCAAAATCTCACTTTGTATTCCTTACTTTAAATAACATGTTGGATTTTAAATGGTTGATAAGTGCTAGATTTTTTTCCTTTATTTCATTCTGACAAGCTGGGCTCAACCCTCATGGGAGCCACATTTAACTCCACTTGTCAGACTGAAACACCTCTATGTACATAGAACAAATTGGTCAGAAAAACCAAATCCTTTTGACTTGAAAAGATACTCTGATCTCTTTCTATCTTTTGTGCAAGTAAGATGGATTTTGATGCTAAAGATAGACAGGTAAGAAGCTTAGTTGATCATGCATTTCTTAGATCTTTTGGATCTAACAATACATCTTTTCCCACATGTAAGATCTCAGACCAAGGACAACAAAGCTTGGCGAGACAGTTGCAAAGACCAGAAGACTCAAACTCCTTCTCAGATAGTCAAACCCCATGCAATGACTGGTTACCTAGACCTACTTTTTTTCTATCTTTATCATCATTTTTGTTCTCCTTTCATAAAAGATAGAATATGCTATAACTCACAGATTGTGTGAAAATTCCTTTTAATGTTCAGCACATGATGTATTTCTCTTTCTATACTTTCAGTTATATGAACAAAATGTAATCTTGTATATTCATATAAATAAAAAGAATTTTTTTCTTTCTTCATTGCAGTTATCCATGATTGAATTACTTGATCATTAATGGAATGAACATCAATTAATCCAATGTACCCCTCTAATAACTGCACATAATGTTCATAAAACAAAGTTTTCATAAGATATGAAATTTTAGGTAACTGTATCTTGCATTCCCATAAAAATACCTACACACAATCTTCTAGGCTTGAAAGAAACTACATACCAAAGTGAAACATAATAAAAACATGGCACACAAGAAAGAAGAGCATTTAAAAACTGATTTTGGAGACATGATGGAGACATTCCAAGATTATAGCTACTGTATGTACTAGAAAACCATTGGAAGAAGGGCATTGATCAATGCATTAAAAGAGAATAGATCTACAGAATGCCACAAGATAAATATTTTACCAACATTTGATGATGGGGATCTTGGAAATAAATCACCACTAGTAGAAACTATGATAACAAGAGCTACATGGCAGCATAGTTCTTGCCAAGTGCAAGGAGGGCAAGTTGATTTAGATTTGAAATATGGAGGGACTTGTATGGTAAAAACTAAATCAGGTTGAAGACATTGCATACACAGTAATATAAAAGTGAAATAAATGCACTAATGAGAGCATTGTCCAAAAACCTTATGTTAATGAGAGCATTGGCCAACAACCTCACGTAAAGTTACATACATAATATTATAGCTAGAAACCTATTGGTGCAATGGAATCATCTATTGTAAGTCTATAGAATTGTGCATAGAAAATAAGATTCATGGGTCACTAGACATAAGCTCAAAAATAAATTTAGTTGACCCAATTTTTGTAGTCCTAGGAAATCACTGATAAATGTTAGCAATATATTCATTTGACATGTAAATCCTATAGTAACAAAAAAGGGTTACAAATAATATATGCTGAGAGTTTGAATAACTTGTCCACTGTAGTATAGCTTGAGAAATTATTTGAATTTATTAATGCAAATCCAAGCAATTCTTAGTTAGCTTATTACATGACAAAGGAGATCCAAAATTCACAAAGATAACAAATGGCAGAAGGGACTGCAGTCAGACCCAAAACTTAGAGTGGTAAGAAAAATAAGTTGTTATGCTAACATGCTGAGGATGGATCTCCTTTTGTTCCTATTTAAAAAATACTATATTGAGATGGTATTTCAACTAAATGGCATGAATTTAAAAAATAGTAAGAGAGTTAGAAGAAGAATATTTCAGTCAAATCCAAAATTTACAGAGGTAATAGAAACAAGTTTTTATGTTAACATGTTGAGGATGGGTCTTCTTTTATTCCTATTTTAAAACACTATTGAGATGTTAGCTAGATGGCATGAATTTTTGGAAAAAAAAACACTAAGATAGTTAAAAGAAGAGTACTATAGTATGGACACAACTAAAAATGATTGGAATCACCTTTTCATAGACCTAGATTAATAAAGTAGAAGCTAAATGTGTTTGAAGACAAAGAGAACCATCTATTCTTAGTAGAATTAGTTCACGAGTACCTTCAAGTCACATATTATTCATCTTATCAGGTTCTGGAGACAATGGCACCATTACATATCTTTATTTCCCCAATGATGCTAGTAGTTAATGTCTAAGTTGTACTGCTAGATTTGGTTATGATAATTCCATATAGAGGAAATCCACAATGGGATAAGGAGATTCAAAAGAGGTAGTGAAAACAATATTTTTAGACATTATTCTCTGTTGGCACACCACATATTACAAGAAGGGAAAGTAATGGGAATGTGGCTAGCTCAATTGAGGATTAGGGATGTTCATGATGATGGGAATATAGGGACCATCCAAATGTGGACAGCTACATGGGATAGTATATGCATTGGATCCCATTACTTGTATTTTGAATAATTATTTGTAAACATATTGTACATATTTTGGACACAAGGCCAGTAGATATGATTGAAAAATGAAATGTTAAACATAAATGATGTGATTTAGATGGCTTTGATGGCTGCACGAAGATTAAAATATATGATTTCAAGGAAGGCCCCTACCTAGATTACCAAAAATAGTTCCAGACATAATAGCTTACTTGGAGATTATTAGGCAATTATCCTACTCTAATTTCATGAACTTAAAAAGGGCCCGTTTGGTTGCTGGAATTAATCTGGAATAGGAAAATGGGAATTGGTGAATTGGCATAAGTTAATTCTAATTTTGGTCCAAAATGAGCATTCATCTAATTCCTCTCAGAACCACAATTGATGCCTACCACAATCAATCATTGATGCCTAGTGCATTATGTTTTGGGGATTTCATTGGCTCCTTAAAAAAAGGATATGATCTTGTTAGTGAGAAATTGGAAGAATAAAATATGTCTAAAGATGAAGGGAGATTTTGTTTTGATCCAAAAGGTTTTAATTCAAAGTGCAAAGTTAAAAAATTGGGTGGATATAAACATGTTCTTTTTGTTTAGGATGAGCTTATTAGGAAGAAAGGTGAAAAGGATGCTATAAAGTGAATAGATGCATATAGTATAATAATGATAGCCAAAGAATAGAGGAAAGGGCATGACAATATTTATCATGGAGCTTATAGTGAAATTGATGACCCCTTGGAGAAGCTAGAAGAATTAAATCAAGCCTGATGAATGATTAACAAGTCGAGTACTAATGCAAGGAGAGGGGCATAAGGGGCCAAACAATAGCACACCCTACCTGATCCACCTTTCTCAATAACACACGGAAGCAACAATAACACAGTGAGAGAGAGAAAGTAGGATCATTCATATATTAACTCAAATCGATTCATACATGTCGGGCTATAAGGCCTTCCTAGTTACGGCCAGATATTACAATGAATTATAGAAGTCCTCCAGCATGCAAGGATCTGCCAACAATCTTGATTCTACTATCTTCTATTTTCTATCCAAAAACTGACTCCCTAAACTCTAACCAAACATCTATACTTATACAAGAGACTACCAAACTAAGTTGGCCTTCAGACCCACAATCAATGGAAGGAATGGTCCAATTTAGGACCACACGCTTCCCAATGATGGATACCAACATTAAATCTGTGACTCATAATCAATGCACAAGTCAACCTCAATAGAAACTTAAAATAAACTTCTCGGTAAGAAGGGATGACCAAGCAATAGATAAGCATCGTCGAGCACTAGTGAAACAATCGACTGCCCAGGAGATAACTGACCAAACTCAGTAACCAAAGGAAACTGACCAACTACCGAGCCAACTCGGTCAAAGAAGGAACCGAGCAACACAGACAAACTTTAAAATCTTTTTGGTGACATAAGATTGCCAATGACCCGAAATGCTCTTGCATCAGACACCTACAGTTATTTAGAAATGATTCTCTGAATCATTCAGTAGGTATGATTTGAGCTACATCCAACTCAGACTGTGATATCCACGAACTGTCTTCAATCGATCTGTTCTTCCACTTTACCAGATATTCCATATATTATTTACCTCTTGTTCTTTTGCTAACTCTTTGCTCCAAAATCTACTCAACTTCTTCGTTCTGATTCTTAGGATACTCCATCAGTACTATCATGTCTTCATCAGGTTCATGATACTCATATAAATTAGCAATGTTGAAAATCAGTGATATGTCCATGCCATCAGGTAACTCAATCTCATATGCATTTCCACTGTCAAATTTCTTCAAAATCTTGCAAGGTCCAAACTTCTTCATCTTCAGCTTCCCATATGTTCCAACAGGAAATCGACCTTTCTTCAAATGAACCATCACTTCATCACCAGCATCAAAAGTTTTATGTCTCCTTAATCTATCAGCTCTGTCTTTGTATTTCTGATTACTCTCTTCCAGCTTGATTTTCACATCTTCATGCAATGTCTTCATGTACTCAGCAAATTTTACTCCTTCAGCACTTCTCTTACTTTCATCAGCAATGTCTCTCAAATCATATATACATCTTGGTTGTATGCCATTCACAATCTCAAAGGGTATTTTTCCAGTACTCCTATTCACTGAATTATTGTATGCAAACTCTTCTTGTGCCAACATAGAATCTCAATTACTAGGTGTGTCTCCAACTAAACATCTCAAAAGATTTCCCAAACTTCTATTTACAACTTATGTCTATCCATTGGTTTGTGGGTGAAATGTAGAACTATATTTCAACTCAATGCCAAACTTTCTCCAAAGGGTCTTCCAAAAGTATCCAACAAATTTACTATCTCAGTCAGAGATAATACTCCTCAGTAATCCATGCAATCTGACAATTTCCTTAAAGAAAAGATCTACTACATGTATTGCATCTGATGTCTTTCTAAAAGGTATAAAATATGTCATCTTTGAAAATCTATCTACCACAACAAATATAGAATCATTCCCTCTTACTGTCTTCGGTAAGCCAAGAAAAAAATCCATACTGATGTCAGTCCAAGGTTCCTTAGGTACAAAAATTAGTGTATACAATCCATTATTCTAACTTACTCCTTTTGCAACTTGACAAATTCCACAAATTTTCACAAATTTCTAAACATCTTTATACAACTATGGCCAAAATTATTTCTCCTTAAGAAAATTCAAAGTCTCATCAATACCAAAATGTCCAGCCAAACCACTACTATGTTTCTCCTTTATCAAATTAGTTGTCATTTATCCTCTCAGTGTACACAACTGAATACCTTTAAACAACATACCTTCTTGAATGAAATATTCTTCCCATTTTGTACTCGGTTGATCTTGAATAGGTACTCTGCACTTTCTCCACGGCTTAGAAAAATCAAGATCAATTTCATACAAATCTCTCATCTCATCAAAACCAAGAACTTCAATTTTCATCTCGATCATCAAAGATCTTCTTCTACTCAATACATCAGCAACTCTGTTAGTGACTCCACTTTTATGTTTTATCACAAATGTGTAACTTTGCAAATACTCAACCCATTTCATATGTCTTTGATTCAACTTATTCTGACTACCCAAGTATTGTAAAGCCTTATGATTAGTATACAACACTAATTCACTCAGTATCAAATAATGTCTCAATTTCTTTAGTTCTTGAACAATAGCATAGAATTCTTGATCATACACATAATATTTCCTTCTAGCATCATTCAAATTTTCACTAAAGAAAGCAACAGGTTTACCTTCTTGACTCAACACAGCTCCACTTGCATCACATTCCACTTGAAATACCTTATTGAAATCAGGCAATGCCAAAATAGGCAATTCAGCAACCTTTTGCTTCAAGGTCTCAAAACTCTAATCAGCTCCATGTGTCCACTTGAATTTTCTTTTATCTCCTCTCATAGTCTCATTCATAGCATTACAAATTGAACTAAAATTCCTTATGAACTTTTGGTAAAAACTTTCCAAACCATGAAATGATCTTACCTCACTAGCATTCACAGGTGTAGGCCAATTCAGAATAGCTTCAACCTTTTTAGGATCCATTTTCAAACTGTCAACTAAAATTACAAATTCCAAATACACAATCTCCTCTTTCATAAATGAACACTTTTTCAAATTTATCAACAACTTTTCTTCTTTCAATCTCTGTAAAACTTGTCTAACATACAACAAATGTTCTTCTTTGGGCTTACTGAATATCAAAATATCATCAAGATATACAATCACAAACTTACCAAAGAATTTCTTCAAAACTTCATTCATCAACCTCATAAAAGTACTCAGTGTATTAGTTAAACCAAAAGGCATAACCAACCACTCATACAAACCTTCTTTTGTCTTGAAAGCAATCTTCCATTCATCACCTTCTATGATTTTGATCTGATGATACCCACTTTTCAAATCAATCTTTGTGAAATACTTTTCTCCAGTCAAAATATCCATTATGTCATGCATTCTCAGTATAGGAAACGTATACTTCATTGTTATCTTATTAATTGATCTAGAATCAGTACACATTCTCCATTCTCCATTCTTCTTCAATGCCAATACTACAGGTACTACACAAGGACTCAAACTTTCTCTGATCAAACCTTTATCTAGCAACTCTTGAATCTGTCTATTCAATTCTTGATTCGCAGTAGGTGTCAACCAATGAGGTGCCTTATTTGATAAAGTAGCTCCAGGGATTAGATCCATGCAATGATCAATACTTCTCTTCAATGGAAAACCATCAGGTAGATTATCATAAATGATATCACTATAATCGATGAGTAACTTATCAATCTCCTCAGGAACACTATCCTCTATTTTCTTACTTGGTTTGTTAGGAATCATAGCAAAGCATACATCATTATTCTTCAAATCCTTAACAAACTATCTTCCTTCCATCAAAAAAACTTTCACAAATGTGCAAACATTACTAACAGTTTCTTCCATCAAAGGTAACAAGATTTGTTTTCTTCCATTAGCCACAATAGTATACTTCTATAATCTCCCATCATATATATCATGTCTATCATATTGCCAAGGTCTACCCAACAAAATATGACAACAATCCATAGGCATGATATCACACAACACCTTATCATAGTACTTTCCAATTTTCAAATTCACATAACATTGTTCACTTACCAAGAGTGTATGCTCATCTTTGATCCATGAAATCTGATAGGGTTTTGGATGTTCCAACCTTTTCAACTGTAGCTTTGTGACCATTTCCTCAGATGCCAGATTCTCCGAGCTACCACTGTCAATGATTACCTTCCAAAATTTGTCAAAAATTCTACATCTGGTCTTGAACAAACTTTTCCTTACCAGATCTTCCTTTTTACCTTCATTCCATAGTGCTCTTCTTACCATCAAGTTGTTTTCCTTCTTAGGTTCATTTGGTGACTCCTCTTGCACCAAAGCATTTCTACTACTACCAGCCTTCTTACGAGCATGTGTACATTCAAAAGATCTATGTCCTTCTCCAAAATTATAACAAGTTCCTCAAAAATTACCTCTGTTATAACCACCTTGGTAGTTACTACTCTAAACTTTCACCTTTCCACTTGGTCATGCCTTTATCCAGATTTGTCTTTTATGGTTTAGATCTTCCACTTTCACCATTAGATCTACCTCTTCCTCTAAGGAATCTACCACCTCAACCTCTTTGTCTTTGCTCATGTCTCTTGTTCAATTTCTCCTCATCTTTCAATGCAAATTGATAAGCCTCTTCAATGTTCTCCAATTTGACCAAACTGATTTCCTCTTGGATGGAAACTCTCAAACCATTCAGATATCTAGCAATTCTTTCCACCTCATCTTCATCATGTCTAGATCTAATATCTAATCTATAGAATTCCTCAGTATATTCTTTTACCAAGCTATCTTTATGTCTTAGACTTTGCATTTGCCTAACTAGGTTAATCTGATAATCACAAGGTAAGAACTTTCCTTTCAATTTGTTTACCATTTTATTCCATACCTTGATTTTGTCTTTGCCTTTCTTTTTCTAATCCAACTATAAATGCTTCCACCACAAGGATGCGTGACCTTTCAACTTTGTGCCTACAATTTTCACCCTCTTTTCTTCAGATACATTTTCATACTCAAAATATTTCTCCATCTCAGTGATCCAATCCATAAATTCATCAGAATCCAATTTCCCACTATACTCAGGAGGATTGAAATGTGGTGTCGACTTCAAACTTGTCAAATTCTTCAAGAATCTTTCCTCACCCTGATCAATCACAGGTGCAAGTTCTACTTCACCTTGTTCCACTTCAATTTCATCATCACTAACATCTTCAAGATGTCTGCCTCTTCTCTGGGTTGTTTCAACAACTTCTAATCTAGCAGCAAGTTGTCTCAACATGCCTGCCAATGCTGGATCCACTTCTCGCATCCCATAAACCATCTTGAAAACCCTTTGCAATTGTAGGTCAGATCATAATTTGCCACCCAACAATAATTCAACTAGGGCTTCACAAGAAAGAACCTACAAACCTAGATCTGCAGACCTGGATCCAAATCTCACCTCTCTCTGATACCACCTGACATAAGGAGAGGGGTAGAAGGGGCCAAACAATAGCACACCCTACCTAATCCACCTTTCTCAACAACATGCGAAAGCAAAAATAACACAGTGAGAGAGAGAAAGTAGGATCATTCGTATATTAACTCAAATTGATTCATACATGTCAGGCTATAAGGCCTTCTTGGTTATGGCCAGATATTACAATGAATTACAGAGGTCCTCCAACATGTGAGGATCTTCCAACAATCTAGATTCTACTATCTTCTATTTTCTATCAAAAAACTAACTCCCTAAACTCTAACCAAACATCTATACTTATACAAGAGACTACCAAACTGAGTCAGCCTTCAGATCCACAATCAATGGAAGGAACAGTTAGATCTAGGACCACATGCTTCCCAATGATGGATACCAGCATTAAATTTGTGACCCATAATCAATGCATAATTTGGCCTCAACAGAAACTTAAAATAAACTACTCGATAAGAAGGGATGATCGAGTAATAGACAAGCATCGTCGAGCACTAGTGAAACAACTGACCACCCAGGAGATAACCGACCAAACTCGATAACCAAAGGAAACTGACCAACTACTGAGCCAACTCGATCAAAGAAGGAACCAAGCAACACAAACAAACTTCAAAATCTTTTTGGTGACATAGGATTGCCAAGGACCCGAGATGCTCCTACATCAAGCACTAATGGCTTCTCACTAGATTTAACTAGCAATACTTATCTAAGAGAACACTAGGTGACTATTGGATTGGGAATGGAGTATTGAAATAATTCCAATACATGATCCACAACTCTAATGCTAATAGTGTCTCCAAAGATTTAATTGCAATACTTGAGGACTTGTATCCAACTAGTCAATAAAGAATCGTAAACTATATAATTGATTGAGCATTATATAATATTGGTATTTAACAAGTTGTAGTACAAGATCGAGCTTGAAATGGAATGAGATAAACTTGAAAATTTTGAATTTTTTAGTTCTGGAGTCTACTATTAGTTATCCTTGTCCATAGGATATGGTCTTTGACAATTTGCATAGCCCTTTCCCTTCAACAAAGCCTTTGGTTGTAACCAACAACATCATGAGCGCCATCCAAAAAACCCTTTCCAAGAACCCTTGCCACATATATTCTTCATAAAGTTATATATTGGTCCTTTCTTACAGTCATCTAGTTGTTAAAACTTTATTCCATCAATTATGTACATGCACTTGATGGGCTAGCCCAAAATCTAGTGTTATAGTTATGGGAAATTAAAATTGTTGGTGACCTCCAGCTTTGACAAAGGATGGATGACAAGTAAACTCTTGACTATCAACCTCAAGTTGAGATAAATATCCCTAAACTTCTCCATCTGATGATAGATAGCTAACAGTTTATTTTTAATCATGTTGAAATCCCATTTCATTATCCATTATTTAGACACACAAATAACCTCTTGAAAAACATATGCTTTTGCAAACCCTGCCAAAGAAGAATCACAATTATCAGGTAACAAGAAGTATATCACCTGGTTCTAAATCTCCAAGTAGCATACCTCATATTTTTTAACAAATCTCACAAAATAGTCATTCTAGAATGTCTTTCACCAATGTCAATGATTCCTTACAGATTGAAGATATACTTGACCAAGTTGAGAAATAATGCATCAAGTCATCAAAACATAAGTTGTGGATCAAACACTAAGCCCTATAAAAGGGTTCCCTAGTTAGAAACCCTGAGCTATCTATAGTAACTAGCTTCCAAAGAAATGCACAGACAAACTCCACATGAACATCCAACATACCCAAAGAGAGGAAAAAGAAAATAACAAACCTTGGTGAAGAGACAAATCACCCAATAAAACTTGCCAAACAACCTCTCTAAAAGATGGCATCACAGGGGACATACACACAAATTGGTTATAAAACCCTACTATGAACACATACAAATCATAGAGCCTTCTCGCAATAGATATCCATGTTGTGAAACACAGATATAAAGATATAAAAATCAATTTAATTGCAAGATAATAAATATTTCTGTCAAAATATTATTGATCATTATGCATAAGACAATTCTAATATGTTCTAAGTATCCTATATGTTCCCTAGAATAACCTCAATAGAACATATGTAAAATGTAGGAATCCATCATATCAAAACTCACAAAAGGATTTTTTTTGTTAGGAATGGCGCTGGAAATGTTGCAGTAGCATACATGTTAGAAAAACGTAGGCAAGGACCTCCCCAGACATTTGTATTGAAAAGTCATGTGTCAACAATATTTACTTCCATGCAAGGTCTACATGCAGGACACTTGGTAACATGTGTTTCCAAATGCAAGTTACCAAATTAACTTGCATCCTTCTCCTAACTTTTTGTCATCACACCTCAAGAATCATGCATTCTCTTGTCTCAAAATGTTGAAAAAAGCCCTCAATACCTGTAGCCACAAATGAAATCCAATCAGAGCTTGCCAAAATTATTCTTGCATAAAAGATCTATAAAAAATAGAAACTTTTCACCTTCAAACATTGTAGATAGAAGTTGTATAAATTATGTGAGACATTTGAATGGCTAATGCAGGAACTAATAATCGTCATTTAAAGGTTTGAGCCTTTGCAATAGTTTCTAGCCATGGTAGGAACTAAAAATGTCCCTTTTCCATAAATCTTCTTAGCTAGAAGATGAATTAATATATTGAAGATAGGAAAAACAAAACTTGCATGACAAAACAAAGAATAGAAAATAAAAATGGTGGCTTGCATAGTTTGGCATTGGTGAAGAATATTTCTATTGTGGGAAGACATGATAAGTGACATTTGTTATAGAAGTAGTTTGTCATAAAAATCAGAAAGAGTTCCCATCTTGGTTGTTCATTATGGATAAAAGAAAATAAAGAAACTGGGCCCTCAAATTATCCCTATGTAGCTAATATTTTGGCATGGAAAGGTAAATTTATTGGGAAATTGCAAACCATAACCCATGGTGCCCAAGCAAGAATTTAGGACTTGAATTTTATCCATATTGAAGGGAACATATAGGTTGATGGAGCTATTCAAGGCTCCATTGATCCACCAATGTTGCTAGCTATATACATTTTCATATGCCCACTTACACCTTTGACCAACAATGGAGCTCATTTCTCCCTCCATTGATCCTCCACGGATATTGTCTTGCCCCATGAATTTATAAAATGGACCCCACAAAAATTCAAATGCCTATCTTCTTTCATTGATGGAACCCTTTTGCATGTAAAATTTGAAACGAGGCCCATCATTAACATTTAAATGTCTCTTTTTGTAAAATATTATTGAATGTTGCAATAATATAAGTAAATAATTTATGAAAAGTGATTTAAACTTTTGCCCCCAAATTACAAACAATGCTTATAGCAATAGTCTCTTCAATGCTACTAGATGTATCCTAGGTGTTATTTCCTAAACACCTTGTCACTAGGCCTACTAGGAGTTCACTCTTGTCATCATTGCTCAATTACATTCAATACTTACTGATAAAACCTTCTTCTTTGTATTTCACAACCTTACAAGACATCACTCACAATTAATATCCCATATCATGCATTAACACATCAAATCCTCAATTCCAAGGGCTTAAAATTTATCTTTACATGGGCATAACAATAATACATTTCTAACTTAAATCATTTTCATGCAAATTAGACCTACTCAAGCCCTACAAAATGTATTCAGGGTCTATACAATCAATGCTTCCACTAATCAAACAAAATCAAAACATAATAACATCAAACTTCTCCCTTTACTTAGGTTTTCTTAGGTCTACTACTTTGTAACATGAGTAATAGTCATGCATAAATTCTATGTAAGAAAACAAATATCAACTTATCATTTTGAGGAATTTTGGAAGTCATATAAATAAACCTTCCAATGAATCTTCATGAGTTTCCAATGGTGGAAGGTAAGTTTTTTTATTAAACATGCTCACTAGAAACCCTAGGTAGGGTTTAGAATAGTCCATACAAAATTTGTTGAATATTAGTCAAAACACCATGAAATTTATTGAAACCAAATGAAAATGAAAGCTAAGATAAAGAACTATCTTCCCCACATGTGTATAGGTTCATACCTAACTTGTACAAGTCATACAAATTCAAGTTTTAGACTATAATGCAAGAAAAATTCATAAAACCAATTTATTCTCATATCAAAACCAAGTTTTCTTCTTACAATCTTATTTTTTTCTATCCTCTTCGTGGATCCAACCTTATTTCATCAATCTTATCTCCTATACCTAATTACAAGTGACAAATTTTCAAATTTACTCTTGCCATGACAACTTTGTAACTTTTCTTGCATGACAACTTTGCAATTTTGGCATAACCTAAGGTCCACATGGCTTAAATGGTCCAAAAGACCTTATTAAAACTAATCAACCCAAAATCAATTTTGGAGAACAAATTCTTACCAAGGACAAACCCAAAAAGTTCACTTAGGAAATTCAAACTAGTTTTGGTGGGAAAACATGGAATTTGAATTTCTAAGCTTATTCACCTAATCTAACCTTTTGAAGTTTATCTCAATGACCCCCCTAACACTATCATGAATGAAATTGCATCAAATATGGATGCTCTGGTATCATTAATGTATCCTTTCCAATAAATTATCAAATATATTATTATTTGAATCATCAAATGAGTTAGATTATGATAATTAAAATTTAAATCGAAAAGGATTTCTATTTTACCTTATGTCAAATGCAAACTTTAAGAAGACTTAAGATTTTTTAGCCTTGGAGAGGGACAACAACACCCATATGGCACCAATAACTAATCTTGCAAGCTCAGCCAATTCAAAACTTAAGATGTCATAACATATGTTGTGTCCCCTTATGGGCCTGGCTAAAATGTTTTTTGTTCCCAAACAACTTGACCTCAAAAAGTCTTGAAATTGAAACTGTATATATTTGGGACTAAAAGACAAAATGGGAAGACATTCAAACTTGATTTTTTACACCTTTTTACTGGGACCAAAATGGTCCTTGTGGCATCTGGAATTGCATTATAAAACTCATCAATCATGATCATAAGGCAAGAAAGTTCAAGCCATTTTGACATATGATTTAATAGTATGATTTTCAAATATTCAACATAAAGTAATTAGGGTTTTAATATTCTAATGGTTAACGTAGCTATATAGGCAGTTACAAGAAATTGCAAATGTCAAAAACCCTCCAAACCTCACCAACTTAGAGCCTTGAGAAATACCAAACCTCATCTTGGGAAGTTATAATTGGGTGGGTGCACTTGCATATATCATGTAATGTCCCTTGTCGGGACCTTACTTAAATTTCTCCATTAATCTTTTGTAGACTAATTCCATATATCCTTTGTATCTCTTCTCTTAATCAAAAGATGATAATTTTATATCACTATTCCAAAACCGGTGTGTCATTTGGAGGCAATGGATTATGACCTTTGGTTTATTAGTTACATATATTCTTGATTTATAAAATATTTATATTTTATTAATAATAGATTTATTTATTTATAATTAGTTTTCTTGTTAATTTATATCTTGATATATCATATTTATAATATATTATTATTATTAATATATTATAATAACAATTTAATTATTATTTATCTTTAATATTTTATATGGTATGTAAACAACCAATTAATATATAAATTTTGATATATGAATAATATTGGTTATGTAATGTCCCTTCTTATTCTACTTTTATACTTTCCTACAAAACTGATGTTCGCATAAAATATTACACAATATTTTCATGACTCGTACTCTACTCTAAGTTAGTAAGGGAGGGATTTGATTCTTAAGGCTGCCTCTAGGTTGGGCTTCACAGAATTATCAATTCTTGGCTTGAGGGATATAAGATCCACTCTAAGCAACTGGGCTATTGACATGTCATGCCATAGAGCATTGCCCATAAGAATCTCTTGGAAGCAATAAATGCTTTCCAAGCCTCATGTATGCATATGAATGGCATCAATATATATACTACCTATATATGAAATTATAATAATCTCCAAACTAGGGAAACTATAACAATTTCCTCTAGTCCCCTCCAGATATGGGATCCATCTCTAATGAATATAAGATTCATCTTATATGGTCTCCATATCATCAATTTGGGTGGACATATAAATGTATATGTTGTCAATCAAGATTGTGCATTTAGTTTTGATAATGAAATCTAGCTATCATGTTGAAATATGAAAACTCTCTCGGGTGGTGGGTTGTCCTAAAATGAGAGAAGAATCTTTGGAAGATAGGTCGGTTCTTAAATAGTGATCACCTAAAACTAAATGTATATGTGG
Organism: Chamaecyparis obtusa; assembly: GCA_027943335.1. Taxonomy (NCBI): domain Eukaryota; kingdom Viridiplantae; phylum Streptophyta; class Pinopsida; order Cupressales; family Cupressaceae; genus Chamaecyparis; species Chamaecyparis obtusa. The sequence continues at coordinate 454,152 of BSBK01002085.1, read as the reverse complement.
GGATAAAGGGATGAGAAAAAGATAAATACCTAAAAACCAAATGAGGTGATACACCAAACAATTTGTATGTAACTTTGAATGAATCAACATGAATCACAAAAGACTAATGGCTCTCAATACTCAGACAAACAAGCAATTACAAAAATGATTCTATGCAAGGACCTAGAATCTTTCGCTTTGAAAGGGAAACTAGGTTTCACCAATTTTCTACAAAGAACTAGGACACAAACAAAGACATGTAATAACAAGTATCAAGATTTGAATATGAAACAAGAAATATAGCTTAAATGCAAGATAACACAGCATAAAAGCAAGAAAATCCACAATATTGCACTCAAACCAATGAGAAGGACCCGTTGTATTAATATAATCAATGCTAAAAAATCTTTGCTACAAAAAGCTCCTACAATTTTCTCACAAGTATGCAATGTGCAAAATGTGTGAGCCAAAAAGAAGGTCCATCAAATGAGGTCAAAAAATAATGATATAGGCCACAAATCCCCAAGGGTCAGATGCATAAGAAAAACCCATAAAATCAGGAGCTAAACTTTCAGAAACTGAAGTCTAAGTGCTCCTCTAACTCCACCAAGCTAAGTCCAACTGAAAAAGCACTCAAAACTACCCCATAACTACTCTAAATCTTCAAAAACCATGCATAAACTATGTGGGGAAGATATGAGAACAAATCCCACCAAAATAGGGATGTAATTTCATGAAACCATGAGCAAACTACTAGTAAAGGTCTCCCAACTAGTGGTGAACTGATGGCTATCTCCAAAACCACTCCAAAGAGCTACAAATAGGCCTAAACTGCCCCATAACTAACCATGAACATAAACATCTCTCTCTTGAGTCATAAGGAAAGCATTCAACTAAAGATCCATCCCTAGACAATCATGCCACACCTAAGGACAACTCCTAAAAGGCCTCCTAACTACACTCAAAAAATTAATAATAATTACTATATCGTCTTAAAATGGAAGCACTTCCATGTTAAGAGAATTTAGCCCTCTGAGTAAGTGGTTTGGGGGTCATTTCAAATGCCTTGGATTGATCTTTTCTTGGATCTAGATTTCTCCCCGCTTTCCACTTCTTTTTTGCACTTGATTCCTTCATTCTAGGTGAAATTAGAGTTAGGATCCTGAGGATTCTCCTTAATTTCCCTCTTCCATGGCTCTATTTTCTAGATAGGACTTACAAATAGGTCCTCCTAGCCTTCATCATGTTCATCATAGGATCTTGTGCCTCTCCCTGGAACTCTACCCAGTTCTGGCATCATTTCTAGGTCTCCAGGCACCCCCAGGACCTCCTATTTCTCACTTTGACTAAAACCCTGAAATCTATAACCTCAAGGTCAATGATGACCTAAAGGGGTCAATGATGACCTAAAGGGTCAATTATGACCTAAAGTGGTCAAATTTGACCTCGACCCTGACCCAGTCAAGATCAAGCTCATCTTTGACCCTGGGTTCAAATTTCAAGGTCTCAGGATCTCCGGTTGTCGAGTTTCAAAAATAATTGTTTTCCTGCTTCTGGGTCCATTGTTTTGGTCTCCGAAATGGTAAACTCTTAAATTATATTTAATTTAGGTCCATTCCTAAAGGTTTGAGGCCTAATTGGAATTTAATTCCCCAAGGTGGCCCCTCTATAGGATTGTGCCCTAGATCACTATAAAAGGAGGCCTTCCTCTCTCATTTTCTCCATCTCATCTCAAGCAATTTCATGATCAAGGCATCAAGTTTTCATGTTCAAGCACTCTCAAGCAAGGAGATCAAGAAATCATTTCATCAAGAAAGATCAAGCAAGCATCCATTCAAGCATTCAAGTCCTCTTCTCCATCCAAGTTCTCCATTGAAGACCAAGGATTCAAACATTCAAGCCCTAGATCTAGCCATCATGATGGTGTGATCTTCCTTCAAGATCCTTTGTGCATCTTCAAGATCCATTCATTCTTTCCTCGAGGTGGATTCCAAGCATACAATCATGGAATTTTGATTTACATTTATATTATGTTCAAGCTTTCATATTAACATACTTGATTACATTTCAAATACAATTTGCATGCCTATTGAATATCATAGCTTCATTGTTAGATCTACTTCTACTACTTGCTAGCATTCTCCATTTCAATTTCAATACTAAGGTTGATTCCAAACTAGGGTTTGACCAAGGTAAACCCCCCAAACAAACAACAAAAACCCTCTTTTTCTTGTAGGTACAGGTGCGGAATTTCAGATCTAAGAGCAGATTTGGATACCCTTTTCGGAAAACTTCTGGGACCTGCAAACAAAGTTAGAATCGACCATCAGAATAAAAATGTAGCCTTTGACCTTTTATGAGGATCAAAGATGACCTTCTTTAGAATTGAAAAAGATTTATGGGTTTTGTAGATCTCGTAGTTTCGGTTCAAGATCGCGAAAATAGACAGTTTCTGAGACTGTTTGACAGGGTTTTTAGCAAGTTCTTTTTCAAAGGTAAGTACCTTTATCTCTTCATTTCAACATTAGTCATTTACATTTACTTTCCATATCAATACAATTCAAATGTAAGTGTAAATATTGGTTTTGGAGTCTCTTTTATGTGCAAACCATTGTTCTAGGACCCCATCCATATTTTATCCTTTACAATTACCTTATAATAGTGACAAAATATTATTATTAATCACAATAATTGTGCAACAAAACCTCTCTAAGACTATCCCTTTATTTATTTACTTAACTATTACTTGAGCATATTTTAATATATTTAATTTTAGGAGCAAATAATCAACTCATTCATTTGAAAATTAAATATATTAAACTATGTTCAAGTAATACTTAATAAATAAATAAGACTTCGATCTATTTTTTTACTATTTAAATACGTACTTCAATATATTTTTATTTGAAACAAATAGTTCGAACACCATCTATTTTAAATTAAATATATTCAAATGCATATTTAAATACTAAATGAATAGATCAAACCAACCCATAAATGAAATGAAAAGAAAAAAATATATATTTATATAAAAAATAATAAGTATTGTTAATAATAATGAAATAATTTAAACAAATATCATTTAAAATAAAATAATAAATGATAGTTTTTAAAATTATTTTATTATTATACCACTACTTATTATTTTTAATATAAATGTATCTTCAATTTTTTAAGCTTAAACTATACTAAAGACTAATATTAACATTAGAATTATAAATTATAAATTAATGAATATATTAACAATATTCATTAATTTATAAGCTTTAAGTCTAATATTAATATTAGACCCCAATATAATACCTAATCATGTAACCTAAGGCACACGACACTTGCTAAGGGAAAGCTAAAATAAAGCTTAACTAAGCCAAAGCCTTAAGTCAAGGCACGGGAGATATAGGGGAATAGGAACCCTAAAACAACATATCATTTTCTCATCTTTCTCTTGTTGTTGCTGTCACTTTTCTCCCCTCCATCCACCATGAGGGTTTGAAACTTTGTCTGCTATTGTGGGAGTTTGTCATACTGCTCTTTGTTTGTTATTCATTGCTTCAAATGTTGAAGCTCTTGTCTATGACTGGAGATGTGTTGTTGTTTCATGGCATGACTCTTTGAGATGTTTCTTCCAGACGCCATGATAAAGATTCGAAGCCCTATGATGAGGATGTTTTGTGATAAAAGATCGTTTCCCTCTCCTCTTGTCTTGAGCTGCTACTTTAAATGGGTTGGAAGAAAACGTGTAAGTTTCCTGAGCTTTTCTAAGGATCTCTTGCATCATTTTTTTCTCCTGTTTTGGATACACAGCTTCGACTGCTAAAAATTGATTGTCATTTTGGGTGCTTTTTTGGTAATTCAATCATTAATGGTCTTTCTTTAAATTCTTTTACTTCTTGTATATGCAGCCATAGATCCTTTTTTAGTTACTCTATCACTCATTTCGACTATGGCTTTATCAGTAATGAATAACAATAGAAACTATCTGAAATACTCTACACTTCATGTACTCCTTTGAGTTAGTTTACTGTTCTCATTCATGAGGGTTTTAACTTCCATTTGTAATGTTGCAAGTTTCAAGGAAAACTATTCAATTCGATTGGTGTAATCTGCTTCATTTTCTATATAATATTGCACTAAATTTTGTTCTGTACTTTGTTGTAAGCGGTTGTAATGAAGACCAATCATAGCACTTACACATTTTGGGTATTTTGTTGGAAGCTACCAGCATGACTGGTTCTTACTAAAAAATGATATTCTAAAAAAAAATTGATGTTCTATTGCATATTTAATATATCTTCTTGCTCCCTGACTTGGGTACTGCAATCTGCTCCTTTATTCAGCTGGCTGAAACACCCTGCATCCCTGCTTTACAGTCCCATCTTAATGACTCTTTCCTAGTACAGTTTTGGAACTTCTTGTAGAACTATTTAAACAATATAACTCTTGGAAGAATTATTTCTTTTCTTATCTTTCAAATATTTTTCTTCAAAAGAAACACAAAATTATAAATTATTTGCACTAAAATCAATAAGAATAGAAGGCCCAGTGATTTGTTAAAACAAGAAGGGTGATATATTGTTGTCTAATGAACTTCCAGCCTTAGGTATAAAAAAAAAATCATGTCTGCAAAAGATCCATGTACTACATGTATAGGTATAATTTTATGACATTCAAGAAATTTCTGCCTTTTCTTGGTCATATTTTGAAAACAACAACATTCCTTGGTACATGCATAAAGTTACCTGAATAACATTAAATGTAATGATGTTTGATTTCTACTGAATATAACATGTCAATACTCATTTATTTGAATCCCATATCTAAATATAACTTTGACTGGTAATGCTCACAAGATGATCTTCATAATTCATAAACTTTAGGAATTTGTATAACATTTCTAAAAATGAGTCTGCAAGGCACCTTTGCCTATTTTTGTAGCTCTTTTACCTTTGAGTCCTCATGGAGAAATTTTGAAAAATATGAGGAAATTTTTATATACATTGTCCCTTGATGTTGGTTGTGTCTTGATAACACACTTTTATTGTTCCTTATTATAAATTTGTCATACCATTTCTTTTTATTGCAGCATATACCATTTCTCTTTACTGCAGCATGTGTAACATGAAACATTCATATAACTCAAAGATCTATTTGTGGTGTTTACCTTTATGTAGTAATCTGAAACACTCATAAGATGTGATATGCTCACATGATAATTAATGTTTGATTAGGCCCTTCTTGTAGCAAGAAATGATAGTTCTATGAAGCTGAAAGGTTTCATGACAGACTGTCATGTCCCTTTAATAGCCAGTCTTCAATCAGCTCCAATGATTTGATTGAAAGGTTTCATACTTGTAATATATTCATGTCCCTTTAACAATCTCCTCAAGTCTTCAACCAACAACCTTGGTTCAACTAGAAGGTCCCATACTTGTAAATTATGTATGCCCCCTCAATAGCCTCTTCAAAACTTTAGTCTTGGCCCCTTCCTGATTTGACCAAAAGGTTTCATATCTATAATTTATACATGTCCCTTCAATTATCTCCTCAGTGTCTTCAAAGAGCTACATTGGTTCAACTAGAAGGTCTGATACATGTAGTTAATGCATGTCTCCTCTACAGTCTCCCCAAAATCTTCATACCTATATCTACACAAAAAACAAACATTGTTAAGAAATAAAGTTTTTTGAGTGATGTAATCATTCCTTCCAATGGCTCCTTTATTGCATTCTGATGTTTACATTCGATAAATGTATGGAAGTAGATGACATAGACTAATAGGTTTAGTTCCTCCATTGCTTAGTTCAAATGAACTAACCCATTTCTCTGTCTTCTTTTTTAGGACTACTTCGTATGTGAGCCCCAAATTGAAGGGAATAACAACCTTCAACAAAAATACCAGGCAATGGGGAACCTAACCCTATCCTCTTACTTTGTGTATTTCCTCATTTAAAAGATTGTAAAAGCCATCATTTATGCATTTAATATTTAGATGCATGCTTGCATTAGCCTAAGCCATGAGTTATGTGGTTGCATGATAAATGCAAATTTTTATAATAGTATCTCTTTGTATATCTCAAAAAATGCACTTGCAGTTTATAGTTTTGATAGAAACCATTGCTTGTGTGGATAATTTTCTTGTTGTACCTTTGTTGTTTGAAATGAACATGTATCTTTCTCCTTTTTGTTTGAACTCCAGCATTTGTACTTTGCTCAAAATATGATTCTTAAGTAGTTGGGACATAAAAAATGTAACTTCTAAGATTTTTTCAATGAAACCAAAAATGAACCAGCAATTAGGAAATGATCTGATAATTGAAAATGATCAATTATAACAGCAATTTAATCAACCCAAATGAACCTCTTTCAATAAAAAATTAAGGTTTGGTAAAAGCCCTGCCAATTAGAACAATTAGGGTGAAAATTGGTCACATTTTTGGTGAGCTCTCAGGGGTGTTTGCCTACTAAACAGAAACAGACCAGTAGCCTCTTATATGTCCATTGGGCACAGAGTCTTCAACTTAGAAAAACTGAACCTTCTCAATCTCTAGAAAAACTTAGAAAACTCTAAAAATTGAAACACACCAGTACTCCAAATGAAAATTGAAACTAAAACTAAAACCAAAAAGACCTCTTGTAAGATGTTTAGGAAACCCGTACCTATATGTTTTAACCACCATCATATTATTGATATACCGGTTCTTGAGTGACTATTTCCTCATTATGAGGTATACATCCATATGATGATGCTGATAGGATACAACTATCAGTTTCTAAATAGTTTGCATGAGGTTGAAAACGAATTTGAGTTCATTTTTCTATATTACCTCAAGTTTTTTACTCTTGAAAAATTTGCCTTCAATCTGAAATCTGCAAGCTAGGTTATGTCATGGATAACCTATTTTGGAGTGTGCCCATTACACATAATTCAAAACCTTGGAATATCCATTGTTTCGCATTATGATTAATGTGTACATTTTTTAATATTTTTTCTATGAAGTAATCAATCTTGTAGCTTTCAAAAAACTACCAACTGACAACTAAACTACCAACAGCAAAAAACCTAGATTGAAAAATACCATTTCTGCACTCCAAGAGGGCTTTGTGAACCATCTGTCATGAGATAGGAAAAAGGAGTAATTCCATTCTCTATTTGATGGGTGCTTGTTCATATTGTCTTCTTGTATTTCATAAATGAGATTCTTTGATCTGATCAAACTAACACTAACATGAACAACAAATAAGCATGTTGTTGTGACTAATGATGGTGAGATGTGTGATTCCCTACGATGTAGAGCAATGAGTATTGACTCATGATTTATGTGATGGGTGCTCATCCATGTCATTATGATATGCTACAACAGCATTCTTCTTTGTTGTTTCAAAATAACTAACAACAACTAACTGAAGCAAACTAACAATGTGCAAAGCACTTATTCAAACTAACTCACCTCAAAAGCAATGCTTGAGGTGAATCCCATTCAATAGGATTTCTAACTCCTCTCCTTCAAGTGTAGACAAATGAAAGGCATTTTATGGTGTGTTGGGTGTTATGATATACGGGCCAGCCCACATATCATCGAATTTTGAATGCCTTCCAAGTCTACTTTTCAATTCATCATATTTCAAAAAAATATCTCCTAGCTGGAATTCCTTGGGAGATGCTTTCTTATCAAATGATCTCTTCATTTGAGCTTGATGAAGCTCAATTTTTTGCAATGCATCTCTCCTCTTTTCATCTAACTCATTTAGTTGAGCCAACCTTGTTGTCATAGGTTCTTCATTAAGCATATCCAATTGATACATAAAATCAATTGCTGGAAACTCAACTAAAATAGGAAATATACCTTCCTTACCATAAACCATTATGTAAGGAGACATTCCAGTTGATCTTTTGGGAGTTATTATATCAGCCCAAAGTGTTGATTTCAACTTTTCATGTCAAGAATGTTGATTACCTTCTAGGGTCTTCTTTATGATCTAAATCAGGTTCTTGTTAGTGGATTCAGCCTACCCATTACCCTATGGGTAATAATTTGATGAAGTATTCAGATATACACCCTTTTTAATAGCCCATTCATCTATTATACTTCATGTAAATGCAAGTGCATTATCTGAAAGGATTGAATCTGTTACACCAAATCTACAAATTTAGTCATTATAAAAATTCAAAACAACAGTCTCATTTGCTTCTTTAAGAGAAACTACTTTAGTCCACTTTGTAAAATAATCAGTGGTTATCAATACCCACTTATGACCTACACTTGAAGGTGGGTTAATGATGCCAATAAAGTTAGGACCCCATTTCATAAATGGCTGGTCTACCTGAATAGGTTGCAAAGGTAGCACTCCTAATTTTTCCTTTCCAACAAAAATTGCACATTCTTTGCATTTTCTTACCCATGAATGTGAATCTTTAAACACAATTGGCCAATAATAGCCTGCTTTCATCATCTTAAGAGTTGTAGCTCTTGGTGAGAAATGGCCTCCAGCTGGCCATTCATGAAATTCATACAAAATATGATCAATTTGATTTGGTTTAATGCATCTCAACAGAACACCTTGCAAATCCTTTTTAAATAATATATTATTCATTAAATAGTAAGAAATGGACTGCAATCTATAATACCTTCATTTTGACCTTTCCAAACCTTTAGGACAATGTCATGTTTCTAATAAGATGATCATATCATCTACCCAGTCATTCTAAGAATCAAGAACAAGACATTGTTCATCATCCTGTAAAGCTAAAACAACATCAAAATTAACTTTTGGAGTATTTTCTCCATTTCCAGCAAGTTGTTCACACAAACCCTTACCTCTTACCAGCTTGGTGACCTTGATTTTGATGTCATGCTCCATTGCCTTGGTAATCCAGCCAACTCTTTTAGTATTGAAGTCCTTATTCAACAAGAAATCCTTAACAGAAGGATGAGCAACCATTAATTTTTTCTTATTGTTGGAAAGCATGTGTTTGAATTTCTTCAAACTTCTTATTATAATAAGAACATGTTTTTCAACAAATGAATAATGCAGCTCATAATCCTTAAGACCTTGACTGAAAAATGCTAATGGTTTCTCAAAATCTTCATCATTTTTTTGAACTAACATAGCAACAATGCTATCAATATTCCCATAAGCATATAAAATGAATTCTTTTGAGAAATCAGGATTTAACAAAGTAGGGGCAGCAGCCAATGCTTCTTTAATCAACTCAAAACCGCACTTACCTTCCTTTATCTAACTAAAAACCATATTTTTCTTGAGGATAGTTATTAATGACATCACTAATTCAGCAATATCTAAAATGAATCTCCTCACAAAATTAATTCTTCCCAAGAAACTTTGAAGTCTTTTTTTATGAGTTGGAAGTGGTAGGGCTAAAATTACACTTACCCTTTCATGTTCAATGGTGATACCCTTTTTAGAAACAATAAATCTCATCAATTTACCCTCATGAACAATAAATACACTTTTCTTTGGATTCAATGAAATACCATATTCCCTCCATCTTTCAAAGATGACCCTTAAATGCTAGAAATGATTTGCAGCATTCTTTGAGAAAATAGTAATGTCATCAAGATAAACAAGTACAAACTTGTACATTAAATTCATGAAAGCCTTATCCATTTCTTTCTAAAATGATTCACCTACATTAGATAGACCAAATGGAATATTCTGATAAGCCATAATTTCTCATTTGGTAGTAAATGATGTCTTTAACATGTCCTCTTCCTTTACCAAAATTTGGTTATAACCAGAGAAACCATCAAGCAACCATTCGGATCCTGAAACAACCTACAATATCTGCTCCATTGAAAGCAAAGGATATTTATCCTTCAATGAAGCTCTATTTAAATCATAAAAATCAACACACAATCTAATTTCTCCATTTTTCTTTCTAACTGGAACCAAATTGGATACCCAAGAATTATGCTTAATTGGGAATATAATATTGCTCTCAATTAGATTATTCAGTTCTTTGATCATAAGAGGCTCTAACTTAGGATTTACTAACCTCTTTTTTTGCCTAATTGGTTTTTCTCTTGATTCTAACTCAATGGTATGCTGAGAAATACTAGGATCAAAGCCTTTCAAATCTGAATAATTTCAGGCAATAATATCATGAAATTCATTGCATAAGCTAATAAATGTTTGATGCTCTTCAAGAGTACATACCTTTCTAATTTTTAGTACCTTGACCTTTGCAAAAATAATTTGTTCATAGTGTTCCTCTTTAACCTATAAGCTAGATTTATCTGTCTTCAGCTGGTCATTAGTATTAAAGATTGATTCTAAGGTCACAAGACCTTGGGCAGCTTATTTATCCTCAATTGAATAATCTGGTCCTCATATTGGTCCTGTAATTTTTGTCGATTTGGCTGCGCAAATTCAGCCTCTTCTCTCAAAAAATTAACAATATGTTGGTCAGATTCAAAAACCTACCAACTTTCAGCATTATTAGGAACAACAAGGCTAACAATCACTTTTACATAATTCAGCCCTTCATCTTTACCAATTTTAGTTGGAATGTCATATTTTGCACCAACTATTGCAAGTCTATCAACATGTTTATTCTAATTTCTAGGTACATATTGCAAGTTAAAAGCTTCAAACCCTTCAATTAAATCTCATACAACATGCTTATAACTTTTCAATAAATCATTCTTAGTTGTATGGATGTTTCTAACTTGATTAACAATAAGTTCTAAATCACCAGAAAAATTTGTAAATAGCTAATACCTTTTTTGATAGCCCATTTTAATCCATGCACAAGTGCTTCATATTTAGAAATATTATTGGTATAGTTGAAAGTAAATCTGAAAGATGAATAATACCTCTCATTTTCTGGTGAAATCAACATACAACCTTCTTCTGCACCTATCGTGTTGGTTGAACCATCAAAAAACAATTTCCAAACAGCATTAGATTGTTATTATGAATCCAAATCTGTACCTTTTATGACACTTGGCATGAAATTAGTAATCTCATGAATGACATAATTGCCCAAACTTGGCTCTTCAATCTATTCATCAGAAATTTTAACATTTTCAGTAGCCCATGCATCTAATAATATATCATGAATTTGATCAATCTATGTTTGAGACTCATGAATAGCAGTAATTTCCTCTTGATCAAATAATATAGTTGTTGTTTCATTTTCATTACCACTAACATGTGGCTCAATATAAAAAAATTCAATAGGCTCTAAAGGAATAGTTACCTTAGTACCATACCTAGTGCAAAAAATCATGTGAGACCAATCGGTAGATAGATACCCTCTTATTTTGGTAGTGAAATCTCATGATAAACAAATAGAAAAATTAGGAGGCAAATCTATAATATAAACATCCATAGGAACTGGAAAACTAGGACAAGCATGCAAAGCCAGATCAAAGTTTCATATAACTCCAACCGTGTCAACTGCTTTCCCATCTAGTTGAAATACACCTTTTTCAATTGGTTCATATTCAAGGCCTAGCTAGTCTACAATCTTCTTTAGCATAACCGAGCTAGAAGCACATGAATCAATTATATAGTTATGTACTAGGTGTTGTCCTATTATAATAGTAATATAAAAAGGTGGTGGTTTTACCAACTTGGGTGATTCTTGGGTTGAAGTTGCATTTGTAGCTATTAGAACCTTAGGAGTTTGTTGTTTCAAAGCATCATCAAATAATGCAAGTGATTGCAATGCTTCCTGCAGCATATCATTTTGGCCTTGAAGTGCTAAAATATCCCAAATGGATACAAGAACATGTGTTTTCTTTAAATGATCAACAGTATTAAAATTATGAGCACTAACCTTCTATTGTTGTTTTGGAACAGTCAGCTCTTTTTCTGGTTGTAATGGCTGTAAAGTTGCATCTTGAGCTTGAATTTGTTGTTGTTTGCCTTTTAATATTTGTTTTTTTGATATAACAAAAATTTGGTGTACCTTATCAACCTATAGTTCATTTGCAGCCTTAGTTTTTGACCTTGTACCTACTGCTACAAACTTCCATACTTGATTTTGATCAAAACTAGCTGCTAAAACAATCTCATCGACATTAAAATTTATCAAAGTAACATCATGATTACCTTGTAGCTACATTTGATCATCCTGAGCATCTCCTGGTACATTTTTCAATTGACCCTTTAGAATATCTTTCCTCCTAGCTTCAAGCACATGAGGACAATCAAGCCAAAAGTGGTTGGCATTACAAGTGTTACACCACTCCTCCTCTTATGCGTAGTGATTTTGAGGAATAACTACCAGCTCCTTAGAAGTACTAGGAGTTGCATAATTATAAGGTTGACTAGCTCTCTAATTGTAATTTATTTGTTGTCCTTGAGCTTGGCGTGGCTGGTTTAAACCAGAGGCTTGATTAAACTACCTATTCTTTTGATAAGTGGCTTGAGGAGGCCTATTGTATTGGCCTTGTTGCCTCTTTAAGTTCATTATTTCATTGTCATAACTTTGCAAAGTCCTCATACTATCACTTTTGTCTTTCAACTCCAAATTTTTCTATTTTAGCTGTCTAAAAGGAGTTGTAGCAACATGTTCTTCTACTGCAACCTACATATTAAATGCTGGTAATGCTAGAAATTGTGGAACAACTATTATTGGTGGTACAACTAGTTGTACTTTTGCAAAATAAGGCATTGGAGGCCTAGGAGGTAACTTACCAACTTGTATCAAGTTGTTCTTAGCTCTAACAACAATGTCAAATATGTTTGAAAAAGTATTTCCACCCAAGGACTGAATCATCACTAAAATATCACTGTTAAAAGCCTTTAAATAGAATAAAAATGCATAATCATTAGAAGGTTTAACAGATACTAGAACTATGTCCAAAGTTCACTGAAAACAAAAGTTAAAATCAGAAATATGCTCATTAGGATGCTTTTTAATCGTAGTCAACTTCTCAACCAATGAAAGATTGTCAGATTTATCCTTAAATTTACTAATCAAAATAGTTCCCAAATCATCCCACGTAGCAATAGAGTTAATTGCTAAACCTCTAAACTAAATTAATTCTTTACCTTTAACTGAGGATGTTAGCAATTTCAATGCCACATCATCATGTGTCACTTGATGTAATCCACAAAGAGTTGCTACATCTTTAATATGATCAATAGTTGAAACATGATTTTCACTAGTAAAATAGGGAAAACCCTTTAGTGCTACTGATGGAATATCATGATGAGTAGCAATCCGTCATGGGTTGCCAGCATTAAAAGCTACAAATGGAAAATTTTGAGCCATTTGATGAACTGGTGGTACTTGTTGCTAAATCACAGGTGTTATAGAGGGTTGAGTATGATGAATTACCTTCCTTTGATATGTTTTCAAACTTTGATGAGTTGTTGTAGTACCACTTTTAGATGCTCCAGAAACAAAATGATCTCTTGGTAATTCTTCAAAAATTGGTAATTTTGATCCAGAATTATCAGGAACACTTAAATCTTCAAGAAAATTGATATCCTCAATAATTACCTCAGGTTCATTTGAATTTGCAGCCTGATCTTCAAAAATAGGATTATCAAAGGATGAAAAATCATAACCAAATAAAGAAGATCTACCTCTTGAATCTCATGTTGTCTTTCCTCTTCTAGTTGATCTACTTCCCCTTCTACCCAGCTGCAATTCCTGGTATACAAAACCATCTTTGTTTGATCTTGTTGGAGTTCTTCTCATTAAAATGAACACCCAAATCTGCAACTAAATCTACAATAAACCTTTAAAATAGAGTTGTTAGGTGCTGGAAAATGCCTTCAAAAAGGCTGGAATATTGTTGTTCACACCAAAACATCAAAAAAAATCTATAATTCAAGCAACTGAGAAGCAGTTTGTGTGCCACCGGGTGCACCAATAAATTGTTGTCATGAGAGGATTACACCTTTAACTTTTCTAATGAAATCTAGCTATCCTGTTGAAATATGGAAACTCTCTTGAGTGGTGGGTTATCCTAAAATGAGAGAAGAATCTTCAGAAGATAGGCCAGTTCCTAAACATTGATAGCCTAAAACTAAATGTATATGTGGGGATAAAGGGATGAGAAAAAGATGAATACCTAAAAACTAAATCAGGTGATACACCAAATAATTTGTATGTAACTTTGAATGAATCAACATAAATCACATAAGATAGTGATGGCTCTCAATACTTAGACAAACATGCAATTACAACAATGATTCTATGCAAGGACCTAGAATCTTTCACTTTGAAAGAGAAACTAGGTTTCACCAATTTTCTACAAAGAATTAGGACACAAACAAAGACCTGTAATAACAAGTATCAAGATTTGAATATGAAACAAGGAATATAACTTAAATGAAGGATAACACAACATAAAAGTATGAAAATCCATAATATTACACTCAAACCAATGAGAAGGAACTGTTGTATCAATATAATCAATGCTAAAAAATCTCTACTACAAAAATTCCTTACAATTTTCTCACAAGTGTGCAATGTGCAAAACATGTGAGCTTTAAAGAAGGTCCATCAAATGAGGTCAAAAAACAATGATATATGCCACAGATCCCCAAGGGTCGGATGCATGAGAAAACCCATAAAATTAGGAGCTAAACTTTCAGAAATTGAAGTCTAAGTGCTCCTCTAACTCCACCAAGCTATGTCCAACTGAAAAAGCACTCAAAATTACCCCACAACTACTCAAAATCTTCATAAACCATGCAAAAACTATGGGGGTCAGATATGAGAACAAATTCCACCAAAATAAGGATGTAACTACATGAAACTATGAGCAAACTACTAGAAAAAGTCTCCCAACTAATGATGAACTGGTGGCTATCTCCAAAACCACTCCAAAGAGCTACAAATAGGCCTAAATTGCCTCTTAACTTACCATGAATAGAAACATTTCTCTCTTGATTCATGAGGCACACAGTCAATTGAAGATCCATCCCTAGACAAGCATGCCATGCCTAAGGACAACTCCTAAAAGGCCTCCTAACTGCACTTGAAAAATTAATAATAATTGCTTTAAAATAGTGACAAATTATTATTATTAATCATAATAATTGTGCAACAAAACCTCTCTAAGACTATCCCTTTATTTATTTACTTAACTATTGGGTATGTGCAAGATCATGGTATACCAAACTATGGCCTTAAGTGGCAATGAAAAATCAAAAAATCAGGGTTAGTCAACTTGACGTAAAAAGTTGAACATCTTATGAACCTTCTGTGAAAAAGTTGTAAGAATAGAATCTCTAGAAAATTGAATGTAATTTCTAAACTACTAGCCCTTGTCTGAAAAAATTTTATCTAACTATTCAAAATTTTAGATTTCAATGCAGTAGTATGAAAATTTCAAAGAAAAGATAAAAGGTACGTGTATGTCTAACCACCTTAATCACAATCAAATGATAATATATTTTCCCAATATTCTAGATATAAGTAGTAGACTCATTCATGGATGTGACACATATTTTTTTGTATTTTTTTTCCAAATAAATAATTAATTATGAATTTTCTTCTACAACTTTTTCAAAATAAAAAAACTCCCGTGTTTGACCACCTTAACTAATTCTAAACTTTACAAAATTAATTTTTTTTTTCCTTATAGTAGTCAAAGCATAGAATGTGACATATGTTTTAGATTTCAAAAAGGTTAAACAGTTTGAAAGTGTAGGATTTGAGCAATACAAATCCACAAAACCCGAAGATCACCTGCATACAAAAACCTGTTACAAAGAAGTAGAGACAAGAAGAGGGCAAGGGTTTGACTCAAAACTATGAAGAACAAAATATCCTCAAATAATGAATGAATTAAATGTACAATGGATCATCCTTATAAAGGAGCTCAAAAACCTTGAAAGGAAAACCCTAGTGCATGTAATAATTAGTTAAATTATTACAAGACTAATGCATGCAAGTTTATATTTAAAACAACTAGTGCAAGAGTTTAAAATAACTCATGCATGTGTGTTTAAATATAAACAACTAAAGCAAAAGAGTTGACATCTTAAGAAGGGAGTAAATTTAATTAATAAAATTAATACTTTACTCTAACACCCCCCCTTAAGATGAGAAATAATGCAGCTACAAACAATGCAAGAAGAAAGAAAAGGAAACTACAGTGCAGAAAGCAAAAAAATGGGTCCCGAAAACATGGTCTGATGAGGTACCCAGCACAACCAAATCTCTGTAAAATGGAGACATGGAGAAAACCTAGTGGGAAAAAAACCCTACTCCAAAAAGAGATAGAAAAATGCAGAAAAAGAAATAGCTCAAGAGACTCTCTCAAAACCATAAGTACAACCAGCCCCCTCATGAGAGAGGGATGAGACACCAAAGCCCCCCCAGAATGATGGAACCCCTATGGAAATGATCGAACCAATGTAACTTCAATGCGAAAAAAACAAAAGCACAGAACAAGGAAACCCTTGAATGAGAGGTGAAACTAGAAGGCCTAACTGATGCTCAAAGGAGAAAACACAAGGATCCTAAAAGGGAATCCTCAATGTAGGTGGTGTGACAAGTGTGCTGACACTGTCATGAAAGAGGAGATGAATTTCCTCTATAGAATCCTCAACAAGTGCACCTGGTGGCTCGATGAATGGAGCTAGAGGGTCAGGCAATGCTGAAGAAGAATCCTTCTGAAGAGAAAAGACCTCAATAGGATGTGGTGTGGCAGTCATAGCAGTGATCTCAGGAACAATACAAAAGTTCAAGTGACCTGACTGCACCACATGAGGCTCTCACGAAAGAGGAGAGTTGTGCTCTGATAATGGAGATGGTGGACCAAAGTGTGAGAAGGTGTAGAGATGGGTGGAATGATCAACTATCCCTATAGAAACAATGCCTCCTATCACACTATCATGAATGAAGATTGAATCTGCAGTGAACTCAACTATCTTCCCTAATCCACTGTGTGTAATCTAATAAATCAAGAGAAGGTTTACAGACAAAGATGGAACATACAATAAATCATTAAATGTGCCATCCTAAATGCCTACTGAACCTTTCCCATAGACTATCAGGATAGTGTTATTCCCCATGAGAATATGAGGAATGGGAGAAGCCTCAACAGTAGAGAAGACCCCTTGAGAAGATGCCATATGGTGAGAAGCACCTAAATCCAATATCCAAGGGACCTGTGAAGGGGATGCAATGGATGCCCGTAATGCATGACCCTATCCAAAATCTTGTCTAGATGTCAGAGATGTGGAAGAAGACTGAAAAGTGGACCCCTATGAGGTAGAAGAGGATGGAGGGGAAACAGTGCTCTTTTGAAGAAGAGCTTGCAAATCTACAATCTATTTCTCATAGCCATCAAATCTCTTCTAAAAACAATATGACTCATCATGAGGTCCCTTCTGACAATAGGAACATGTAGGTCTCTCAGTCTTATGTTTCTCCTTCTTAGAAGAAGATGGTGGGCCAGTAGAGTGCTGAGAAGAGGAATCTGATATCTGTTTCGGCTTCTGCTTCTACTTTTCTTTGGATGGTTGGGAAACCAATGCTTGGCTCTTTGATCATGTTAGAGAGTCCAACTAAGTAAGCTTGGCCTGCTCTCTAGTCAAATGATCATAGAACACCTCAAAAGTGGGCATGGTGAATGTAGGTCCCAAAGTGTCCATGGTAGAATGAAAGGTAGAAGAGAAGATTTGAAAGTTTCCTCGAAGCTTAGACAGAATCAGATAAATGCATTCTTTATTAGTCTTTCACTTTCCACATCTATGTAACAAAGATCTCTACTATTTGAACTTCATTAGAAAGTCCTCAATAGAGGGAAAAGAATCAAGTACAAGAGAGGTAAGCTCTACCTCAATTTGAAGTGGTTTGAACTCATTGATGGTACCAAATAATGTCTCAAATTTAGCCCACATTTGTAGAGGGGTAGTGCACCCATTAAGATGAAACTGCAAGCTGTCTGATACCTATAACACAATCAAACCCATAGCCTCATCCATCTTGTTTCAATGTTGCATGATCTCAAAGGGCCTTTGTAATACTAGTTGCATTGTATCTAGACAAGACCAGAGCCCTTTTGAACGGAGAAGTCATGTCATTAGGGTTTTCCATGTGTGATAATTATGTGGGGTCATAAGTTCTAGAAAAGAAGAGGTCTCAGCCATATTTTTTAGATGGGGTTTTTATTTTGATAAATATCTAATTTAACTGATAGAAACAAGAAAATAACACCCCCCCATAATTCAAATATCGAACCCCTAAGCCTAGAATGATATGTTTTATCAAGAGAAGAGAAAAAAAGCTTCAAATCTGAATCTTGTATCCCTTGAAAAAATTCTAATGAAAATAGGCAAAAATCTAGATGGTGCTCAAGAAGAGCTTTCCGATGATTCTTCCAGATCAAAAAATGGAGAGAGAGAGAGAGAGGTTAGAGAGAGAGACAGAGAGAGAGAGAGAGAGATAGAGAGATAGAGAGATAGAGACAGAGAGAGATAGTGAGACAAAGAGGGGGGAAGGGGAGAGACACACACACACACACACACACACACATAGAGAGACAGAGAGACAAAGAGACACAGAGAGAGAGAGAGAGAGAGAGAGAGAGAGAGAGAGAGAGAGAGAGAGAGAGGAGAGAGAAAGGTTAGAGAGAGAGAGAGAAATAGATTTTGCCAAAAATTTTGTGGGAGATATTGGATATCCGATTCTGTTTACTGGTGTAACAAAAAACAAGATTCTCTGGGTCCCTCCAGAGAGTCACATTTTTTTCTTGAATTACGGGATTCAAGTTGCAGTGAATCACGTTCTATCTCTAGAGAAGACAAAAATCCACTTTTTGGGGTGATTTTCTCTATTACCAAAGGTATTTGCATCACCTTTTTGGTCTAACTATAGAGAGTAGTATTCTTTGAAAGCATAAATGGAAGAGTAGACTCACAAATGAAGATGTTGAAGTGTATAGAGAAATGGATAGGGTTTCCCATCGGAACAAGAGACAAGGTATGTTAAATATTAATGAAGATGTCAGCATAGACCCACCTTTGAATGTGGTTTCAAGTGAAGAAAATGAATTTGAAGATGAATATGAAGGAGTTCACAATGATAATGGTGCAGAAGAACCAAATCAATGTTACACATCTCCAAATTATATGAGAAATGAAGTCCCTTCGGAGGAAGAAAGACAAACTTCAAAATTGAGACCTTCAAGAAGAACTAAATGGTTACTTGAAATTGATGAGAACATAATGAGCAATTTTGATGGCAAGAGATCAGAAAGAACTGTTCAGTCATGGGTTTCAAAACTTTTTGATCAATTTTTTAGCCACAAGACATTGGTTGAGCAATGTCAAATGTTTGTGCAATTGTTAAAGATGTAGAAGATGAGATGTATACTAGTCAAATTGAAGATTAGTGTGAACAAGAAAAAGGAGTGGAATGCTATTATTGTGAGAAATCTTTTTAGTGCTCTCAATTCCATTGGGAAGACTACCAAGGAAAAAGATAAGAGAGCCACTAGGAGGGTTATTACAACCTCCTTAGTAAGTCATCATTTGAGAAAGGCTCATTTGATGAGACAAACTTGTGTTGACTTGAATCTAAATCGTAAAACTTTAGATAGAGAACTTGCAAGAAGAGAAAGACTTGATGATCCTCTTCAAAATGCTACATGGTCTTATGGTGGGAGACTTTTATGTTGTGATAAGAAGCTTATTGATGCTATGAAGGATCAAATTCAACTATTTTGGCAATATAACTCAAGAGTGTCACCAAATGTGAAGGATTTCTTGAAGTTGAGAATTGGCATTCAAGACCGCACCCCGCATCCCAAACATTATTTGGAGGTGATTCAAACAATGTTGTTCAAAAAATTTTGTGAGACACATCCAACATTACAAATATCACAAAGAGCTTTTGAATCCCTGAAGCCTTTTTTTGTGTGCCTCTTAAGATTTGAAATACTTGTTGTTGCAAATATCATGTGGATTTTTCAATGCACCATGAATTGTTACGATCCATTCATTCTACTTTGCATAGTAGTGAAATGTCCTAGAGATGATGGATGTTTCTTTTATAGAAAAGATTGCTTAAATGACAAGTGCTTAGAGTGTGGTGGGCTAGTGAAGTTTGTTGAATGTTTTCATAAGGGATGTGAACACAATTTTGGAAAGACAATTATCCATAAAAAATTATATGAAACCATTAAATATACATTAAAAAGTGGAGGTGAAGGCTCTAGATGTGAGTTGGTTACTAAAGAATGTAATGTAGCTGATTTTATTTTAGATTTCAAGAAGAATTTTTTTAACAAGTATGCAAGGCATAGTCACAGGTCGCAATGGTTGGATCAACAATTCAAGATGTGTAAGGACACTTTCCCGATTGGCACTATTATATCAATTGTTGACTTCGTAGAGAACTATACATTGCAACCCCAAAATGAGTTACAATCTCAATATTAAAATTCTATTCAAGTTTCTATTTTTGTGCACATAACATATAGGCATTCCCCTGATAGTACAAAAGATGATCGGAAGATAATCAGAGAGTACCATTTTTATATGAGCAATGATAGATCGCACTCATCCAAGTTTGTCCAACATTTCTTTGAGAATTATTTTGAGTGGGTGTGGAAAAATAATATTACTATGGATAGACATCTCATTTGGTCAGATAACTGCACAGGTCAATTCAAAAATGCTCATATATTTTATTGGTTATATAGAATGCATGTTGAGAGAGGTGTACCTCATATTTGGATTTCTTTTTAGGCCGGTCATGGAAAAGGGGAGCGTGATGGAGCATGTGCATGCGTAAAGAGAGCTCTAGTTAAGGAGCAACTAAGGATTTCAAGTGCAGAACTCATTGATGCCCATTCTATTGTTGATTGGTGTACTTCAGCATTGTCATAGGGGGGGACTCTTGATTCAACATTGTGTAGATTCTTTTGGTTGGTTGAGTTGGGCACAATAGGAAATAGTTTGGATTGTCAAACTATGAAATATTCTTCAAAAATGCATCAGGGATAACTTTAAGAAACCCCTCCTGAAAAAAAAGCCTAAAATGCTGGCGAATCCAACATCTTGTGGGCAGGAAAATTTTAATATCGAGGGCGATTTTTTTGTTCCATATAGGGAAATAAAATATTATATGTTGGCGATTTTTTTCTTGCCCTAGCAAAAATCATTTTAAATGTGGCGAATTAATGTTTTTTTTCACTGACGGATATATAAATGATGGCTATTTTTTCCCTTGCCAAAAATGAATTAATAATTTCAAAGGCGAATTACTTGTTTTGTAGGAAAATGAATAATAATGGTCTTGGCTAATCTTCAGTGGTAAACTGAAAAATTGTTTAATCTGGGCAGATGGGAAAAGATTCCCCAAATCGGCCCGAAATTCATCCCGGGCCGTCGATCTATCAGATTGTATTACTGTTACATGGTTATATTTATATTTTATTAATAATTATATGGCTATGATTATATCATATGGCTATAATTATATTATAGTATAAATAATTATATTATATGTTCTATTATATAATAAATAATTATAAATAAAAATAATATTATTTTTATAATAATAATAAATCTGGTGACGGGTCGTTGATCTATCAGATTGTATTACTGTTACATGGTTATATTTATATTTTATTAATAATTATATGGTTATGATTATATCATATGGCTATAATTATATTATAGTATAAATAATTATATTATATGTTCTATTATATAATAAATAATTATAAATCAAAATATTATTATTTTTATAATAATAATAAATCTTAAATGATTACATAATATAAGTAATATTATTTTTAATTGAATGCCAAAAAACATATTATAATTTATAAAAAATACATTATTAAAATATAAAATATAAACCAATGCAGTTACATTAAAAAAAATTTAAAATATTTAAAAACAATAATAATTTAATAATTTAATTAAAAATAATAGAACATATGATATAATTATTTATACTATAATATAATATAATATAATTACAACCATATGATACATTGATATAATCATAACCATATAATATAATATAATTATAACTATATAATATTTATATAATATAATAATAATTAATAATAATAATAATAATGACCATCGAGTCTGAGTCATCGACGGCCCGGGATGAATTTCAGGCCGATTTGGGGAATCTTTTCCCATCTGCCCAGATTCATCCGGAATCGTGACACGTGTCACGATTCTGGATGAATCTGGGCAGATGGGAAAAGATTCCCCAAATCGGCCCAAAATTCATCCCGGGTCATCGATCTATCAGTCTTCAGATTGTATTATATTATATTATATTATATGGTTATGAACTTATGATTATTATTATTATTATTATTATATTATATTATTTATGTATTATTTAATATATTATATTATTTATGTAATATAATATAATAATAATAATGTTATTATTATATTATATTATTTAATATTATTTATGTAAATATATATTACATAAATAATATATTATTTATGTAATAATTATTATTATATTATATTATTTAATATTATTTATATGTAATAATATATTACATATAAATAATATTAAATAATATAATATAATAATAATCATAATGTAATATTACATAAATAATATTAAATAATACAATATAATAATAATATAATAATAATAATAATAATTATATTATAGGTTATGATTATTATTATTATTATGTTGTATTATTTAATATTATTTAATATTATATTATATTATATTAGATTAGATTATATGGTTATAAATTATAATTATATTATATTATATTATAGGTTATGATTATTATTATTATATTGTATTATTTAATATTATTTATAATATTAAATAATAAAATATAATAATAATAATAATAAATTTAATAAACATTTGATAGTCTATAGATCGACGGCCCAAGATGAATTTCGGGCCGATTTGGGGAATGCTTTCCCATCTGCCAATATTCATCCGGAATCGTGACACGTGTAACTTATGTACATTATTGAGTCTTGACAATTTATTACTGTTAGATGTACATTGTACATTAAAGTTAAAACCATTAATTACTTATTACTTTCGTTTTAACTATTAAACTTCAAGTATTTACGAGAGTCTGATACGATAGCCATAGGGTTTTCAAATTTTAAATTTTCAAAGACTGGCAGAATTCCATTTTGTGTTCTGATTTCTGAAGACTGAAGTCTGAAAGTGTGACACTGTGAAACTTTTTTATCAGCCGACAACACCAATTATCCAATCTCAATTCCAAGTATTTAATTTTTTTCAAAAAAATTCCATTGCAATTTGCAGCAATAGAAATCTTGATTTTAATTGTCTTAGGTTTGCACTTTAAAATTATTTTGAATAGGGCCTGAAGTCTAATAACCAGTAGCGCCAGGCATGGGAAAAACAAAGTCAAAAACCTCCCAAACGAGTGCACCCATAAAGGAAAAGAACACCATTATAGAACTCAGACGAGTGCTACAAACCCCAGGTTTCACCGATGAGTGTCATGATATTTTTGATCCTGTTATCCATGGAGATTCTGAAATCATGGCAATTAGACATTCATTGTTTAGTAAGTGGAAAGATCCACAGAAGGAGAATTTATTACAAATATAACAGTAGTATTGGGGCATATACAAATAAACTAGTTGCTGTGGTTACTAGATTAGCAAACCTCGCTGTACCCGAAGTATTCCCTTGCCCTGAAATTGTAATGCTATGCGCTCAGAATTATGATGAAAATAGAAAGGCAATTGTAAACCAAAACACTCAGGAGGAAATTTTATCAATAACTGAGAGTGAATTTCTGACTCTGTTAGACCTAGGGTTAGGGTTTAGAACAAAAAGCTCTAAGGAGCGCATTGACTTGGATAAACTAGCTCAGGCTTATGACAAGCTGGAAAGATCTTTTCAAGATTCATATATTAAGGGTTTAATACCCTCAGAGTCCACTACTAGTGTTACACTGGACAAAGACCATAAGCCTCCTTATCAGTATGATATTTTTGTGCCATGGGTTCAGAATACTATTTCTTTGTTATCATTTTATCTGGGATTGGACAGTAACAAGGAAGTGGGGGCCAGTGTTCTTGAAATGATTTATAATATCCATTGTCGAGGGCAGTCAGTTGAGCAGGTAGATGTAAGATATAATTTTGTTCAACACATTGTTGAATCTATGCAACAACAATTACTGATGATTAAACAAAGTACAACTACAGGCAAGACCAAGACATTTAGGTTCACAAGTTACTTGTGCTACCTTCTTTTAGCAAAGCATCGCCCAATATTTGAGACAGAGAACAACAAGCTTGGTATTGAGGTCTATAAGTTTGATGAGAGAACCCAGAAGAAATCAGAGACTCCAAGTCCAGTATATGAGTGGACACATAAGATGAGGATGACTGCTGCAAATAAAAACTACAACCATTTTGTAGACTTCTTTTTGGCACCTATTTACCAAAAAATCATAGGCACTTCGATGCCTAGATTTCCTGTGTCTTGTAAAGATTGCATTCAACTGGGAAGTCAGATTCAATTGGCTGACTGGTTCTTTATGGAAGAGTACACTCTCTTAAGGTTTTACGGTTCAGCGGTTGAACCCTGCAAACTTCCAATGCATGTTACAGAAAGGGTTTTTACACTGGAATATGTACGGCAGATGGAGAGCGCAGATGAACTTTTCAGTGGACAACAAAAGAAAATGATATTTCCTTCCTTGCCTTTCGCAATTGGAGGCCTCACATTTGAGAGAAAGGCTTTCAAACTGGCAAATGAATTGGTAACTTTTTTTGGCTTTGATTTTGTCAGTCACTGGAATTATGATCCACTGAACATAATACAAATGAGACTTATTGCCAATGGGAACTCTGCGAGCAAATATCAACATCAGGAGATGCCATTGATAGAAAAGTTTAAAAACAAGGATTCATGGGATGAGGTTAAGAAAGAGATGGAGAAACATGCAACAGAGAATAATATTTCAATGCAAGAATTGTCATCCCAAATTATGACATTGCACAAATCAGAGCCTCTGACATACTTAAATTTCTACAAGAAAGCATCTCAACCTTCTACGAGGTCTATGCCTAAAGAAATTAAAGAGGCATGCAAAGCTGAAATGTGGTGTCAAACCAAGATGACTGATTTCTGGAAAATGAGGCAAAATTTGGGTGAACCAAAGACATCAGCTATTTTTGATGAAATTGAGGAGGATGAAATTTTCAGCAATTATTGGAATAAAGAGCATCCAACTGTACTATATGATTTTGGTAGTGACGGTGATAATGAAAGGCAGAAGGACCTCCAGTCTGATGCTGACATTCAAGGTATTCAGGATTCCGGGTCAACCAAGGGCAGAGATATTGTTACACTTCAAATGAGTGATTTTGTTAAACAAACGTATAGTAGAGGGGCAACTATGATACAAAAAATGGGTTATGCAGGTCTAGGGCCCATTGGTGCAAGTGGTGAAGGGATTTGGAATCCACTTCCAGTACCAGAGCCACCCAAAAGAGGATGTAAACCAATCATTGGACTCTCTGACAATGAAGATGATTCATCTAGAAAGGGCAAAAAACATTATGTCTCTACTTCTGAAGGTCATCCCAAAACATTATTTGTTAAATCTTCGAATCTAGTTGTAGTTGATCCCACTGGCACTGGCACTGGCACTGGCACTAGCATGGATGAACCTTGTGCAAAAAAGCAAAAAGTTATGACAATTACACTGCCAACAATGTCAGCGGTTACTTCACCAATGTATGCACCAGTAGCTTCTATACAAAACCCAGAAAATAGTCCTAAAATGCCAGGATTTGGAATGGGCCATCTTCAGTCTGTTGGCAATCCTCAAAATACAATTGTAGGTGGAGTAAGTTTAACTGGAGTTGGAGGAGCACACAAGGATACAACTGATAATTCACCTTTCAAACACTCAATTTTGTCAGCAAACCCAGATTTTAGTTTGAATGAATTTGCATCAAATTTTGAACAGACAAGCGAAAGAAATAGGCAAATTATGAAGACTTTGAAAAGTGATGCAGTTGCTAAATGTCAGGGATCTACTAACAGAATATTTCCAACATATGATCCAAACAATGAAATGATGAACTTCATGGCTGTTATGCCCCTGGGTAGAGATAATATTCCACCACAAAATGTAATAAATCCTAACGATATGCAAGTTACCAGTCTTCAAATGGATTTGTCAAAAGTGAAAAATATTGACAAAATCAATATATCTAAAGAGAGCAACAAAATGGTCTACTCTACACTTCTGAAAGCGGAGAGGGAAAACAAAAGGCTTACAAAGCAAATAGAAAAGTTACAGGCAGACCTTGATAATGTGAAGGTGAAGGAGAAAGCAGCAGACAATAGGTTCAAAGATTTGCAAAATAGGATAAAGAAATCTTCTCCTACAGAGGCAATTGTCCAGCAAGAAAAGATGAATGAACAAGTGGAAAATTTGACTAAAGAATTGGATGAGTGCCAAAAAAGACTTCAGGATGAACAAGCCTCTAGTGCACAGTTGTTCAAGTCTTTAGAGAGTAGTGCATAGGTCAACAATAAATTGAAAACTGACCTGGACTATGCTGTCAAGGGAAATAATATTTTGAAGACTGAATTGGAGAATGAAAAGAAACAGTCGATGTCTAGGGAAAATATGATTTTTAATTTGCAAAAGGAATTGGGGAATGAGAAGAAAAAAGAGGAGTCTAGTGCAAAAATAATCAACAATTTGAATAAGCAATTGGAGAACATGAAACAAAAAGAGGAGTCAACTACAAAAACTATCAGTAATTTGGAGAAGGAATTGGAGAATGTGAAGAAAACAGAGTCTAGTGCTACTGCAAACACTAACATAATCCACCAAATGAGGAGGGAATTGGAAAAATGCAAAGAAAAAAGAAGAGTCAGCTGCAAAGAAAATCTTCAATTTGAGAAAGGAATTGGAGAACACGAAGAAAGAGGAGTCTACTGACTCTACTCAAAGACTCCATGATTTGAAGAAGGAATTGGACAATGCGAAGAAAAAGGAGGAGTCCACTGCAAAGGCAATCCATGATTTGAAAAGGGAACTCGGGGATGAGAAGAAAAAAGAGGTAACTGCTGCAAAGACAATCCAAGATTTGAAGAAGAAATTGGAGGATGAGAGGAAGAGAGCAACTAATTTGCAAGGGCAAGTAGAGGAAATACATCAAAAGAGTGAAAAAGAGATGTCTCAAATGAAGAAAAAGATGGAGAATGTAATGGCAGAAAATAGAGCGACCTCTTCCGAAGACCATCATGTGAAGGATACTATAATAAACATGGTTAAGCTTATCAAACAAGAAAATTGGGACAAAATAATGAAGAACACTGATAGTTTGTTTGAATGGCTTGATTTAAATAGCAATATCAGACTTCTCTTTGAAAATGTAAAAAGTGATTTTTTTGGTAAAAGACAAATCTTCACCAAATCCTTAAAAAATGTTTCTGACCAAATTTTGAGTAAAGTAAAGATATCCAGTGATAGGGATTTGGCAAAGCATGGAATAAACAGCCGCTTGGATGCCTCTGTAATGACCATTGATGTCGGTCACCATTGTGAACAACTAACGGAAATGGGTGAAGCTCTCAAATCTGTTTCCAAAGAATTGAAGAAGATGAATAACATCATACTGAACTTGTTGAATGCTGGATTACCAAATCCAGCTGACTCAAATGCCAGATTCATTGGAAATGAAAATTACATGAAAAGGTTGCAGGAGAGCATGAATCATGATTTAGGCAACTTGCTTGAGGATACCACTCCAGAAGGAATTGCAAGTTGCATCAAACCACTGTCAACAATGAATGAAGTTGTAGATAAATTCCTCGATTCATTTAAAAATATCTCTCAGAAGTATTTATTGTTGACGAGGTTACAACTATTTAGCTACAACCTCAAACAAATGGAGCCACCAAATGATGCAGAATGGAGCGCCCTAAAGAAATTCTTAGAAGCTGGGTCATCTTCTGAAACTGAAGCTGTTACTGTTGCTGTCATTGGCAGTCATGACTCATAGTTGATAGCACTAAGAAGTAACAACTCAGTAAGTGATAGTACTATAATCATTTTGTTACTTGTTTCTCTTTAATTTCAAATTTTGGATTTAATTTCAACTTTGTTTAATGTTAATTGTTATAGAAATCAAGAGCCAGCATATCAGGATAGTTGGGCAGCCAGGCACTGGCATACTATTACTACACAGCAGATGGAAAAAATTTCCCTACTAGAAAAAATTGTACAATTGGCAATGTGATTGTACACACATAATGTATTATGTAGTAATAATCTAATTATATATACAATTACAAACCGACCTATAGCTATTGTTGCTCCCTTATATCTGCAAAAGGGAATTCAGGGTCATTTCAATTTGACATTGAGTCATTTGCAAAGGGTTGTAATTGTTTGTAATTGACAATTGTTAAATGTATTATGTTACAGGCTGATTTATAATTATAAATTATAATACAATTTTTTTTAAATAGAGCTTATTCTGTTAAATGCATTATGTTACAATTTCTTAAAGAAACTAGAATCAATGAAAATCTCAACATGTTACAAAAATACAATCAATGAAAATCTCAACATGTAAGTTTGTATTATCAACATGTTCAAAAAAAACATTTAAGCATCTATAAAAAGATAGTGAAACTGTGAATGAAGGCTATAAATTGACTTCTACAAACATAATAAATTAGTAGATAGAGTCTTAGATCAGAGCTACTACTTCTAGCCTACTACTTGACTCATAGAAGTTAGAACTTGAGGTTGAGAAGCTGCTATAGTTGCCATTCCGCCTGGACCGGCTCAGCATCACTATCATCAGAATCCTCCTCATTTATTGCATACAACATTTGATTGTTCGTTGTGTTTTCTTCAAATTCACTCTCAGCGTCAGACTCACTATGCATGCCAAAGTCAACATCATCTTCATTGCTTCCAATATCAGGATATGAACCACTGCCACTACCATTGCCACCAACACTACCACTACCACTTGGGTTTGAAATGTTGGCAATCCCTCTTCTTTGACATCATTTTCTCCAAATGCTGACAGCCCTGTCATAAGGGAAATTTTCTACCTCATACCTAGAATTATAGAGCCTCAGACAATTATCCAAATTTTTGTCTAATTTGTTTCTAACCTTTGACTTCAAGAAGCCCAAAGTACTGAAAACTCTCTCATCCTCCACTGAACCCAATATCATTGTCAAACATAAATCGGTAAGCTTGAAATATTCTGGTATTGCCTCTCTCAACTGATTGCTCTCACCAAGGTTTTTCCAAAGCTTTGTTACCGCTCCCTCTTCATTTGGGTTCTCCATAAGAGCATATTGTTCCCTCATTATGTTTGCAAAAGAATATGATTGATCTCTCAGTCGAGATTCATCTAAAATTCCATTTATAGTGATTCCATTGATTACTTTAGGTTTGCAAAAATGCTGAATCAGAGTCGTCATCCTTCTTTGAAAATCAGTCGGACAGTTTAGAGACCAATATTGTGGAAAAACAATTGACATTGCTTCGAGCAGTTCCTCTGGAGGGAATCTGTCTCTGATTTCTGATGAAAGATTGTAGCAAACTCGCTTGACAGAGTCAAGCACAGAGTCTTTGATCTTCTTGAAGTCTTCACTTGTAACACGTGAAAGTACCTTCTCTGGTTCTGATTCAACTTCACTTCCTGCTTCGTCGGGGTTGACGCGGGCATAGTACTGCATTGGTATGTCAACTCCACGTACCCTGGCATATACCTCATCGTTTGCACCAATATGTAAAAAGTTCCCAGGATTGTTCAAATCTTGATTTCTATCCACTTTGCAAACTTTGATTCATCTAATGGTAGTAATCGATACAGAGTATCCAAGCTACTACATGTCATTTTACGCAGCTTATTATATTCTGCAATGTACATACCTCTTTGTTGAACCTTTTTTATAATATTTCTCATGTCCTGTAGCATGGGGAGAATAGCTGCTAAAGTTAAGAGTACCTTAACATTAGTTAGGCTTGAATATAGCCGAGGGAATCTGTCTCGCACAGAGTAGATTAGTCCAAGCAATGACGGGTATTCAGACATTACTCGATGTGCCGGTCCATCCAAAGAGATCCATCTGGTATCATTGTCTTTAAGAAGCTTCTTCCCATCAGTAAGTCCTTGAGAAAAGTGTTGAAATTCCCGGACTCGTTTTGGACTTCGACAGAAGTATTGGTAAATCTCTTTGATTAGAGATTCCACTTTACTTACACAACCAAAATTGCTAACAATTCCAAAAGCTAGATTCATTCGATGGGCCATGCAATGAATGGGAATAGCGTAGGGTGCCAAATCATCCTTGATCTTTTTGCAAAGACCACCTTTATGACCTTGCATAACCAAAGCTCCATCTGCTCCAACACACACCAACTTTTTGGCAATCTCCATGCTATCCAAACCTCCAGATTCAATTAGAGTAGTCTTTAATAATTCATATAAATTTTCAGCTGTCGCACTACAATTCAATTTAGCAACAGATAGTATAAATGGTTGACGACAAAGATTGTTTACAGTATAAACATGCATGCACACCCAGGAAGTATTATCAATTGATGTAACTTCATCTAGAGACAATGCAATGAAATTTGAGTCTTTTATTTTTTCCTTCATATCTTCTTTTTCAACCTGTGCAAGACATCTAGCCCATTCCCATCCGCTGTTTACTGACCAATGACTGTTCGGATAGTTTTGAGTTTTCAAAAAGTGCAATAAGGCAGGAATTGAAGGGTAGTCTGTCATAGGATGTCCTCTACTCAATAAATAAAAGACCACACTTAATTGAACTACTTTTCCCATATTTTGCACTTCCGTTGCTTTCCCAATGAAATCTTCAATGGAACCTTTTACTGCAGAACGCTTATCCCGTAATTGCTGGTGTAACTCATATATTTCGGCATTCCTGATATGTAGACAGTTGTCCTTTGTTTTCCAAGTTAGCATGGATTTTTCAACTCCATCTATAATTTCCTTCTTGTAAACTTTACCGACATGCTTTTCTATGGTATCAATTTTAAGCTGCAACCTCTTCTCCTTCTTTGTTATCTCTGTGCAAATGTTACATCTGCATTCAGTAGGAGGCGCACCATCAATTGGATTGGGCACTGATTCAATGAACCAGTACTTTTCCACCCATTCTAACTGAAAACTCCTTTGGGACAGATCCCAGCGAGATCGATCTTTTGTCGATCCCAATTTTCTTTTCCCCTTTTGTGCATGAGCATGATTTATGGAATCAGTTTTGGTTTTCTCACCCGACTGGTCCAGGACCGACTCCAACTCTATAATCTCAGTTTGTGACTCCCTACTCAGGGGAAGTGCCTCCAAATCGTGTTCAAGTTCATCCTCGACTGAGATATCAGGTTCACCAACTTGAACTTCAATATGGTCTGAGGGTCCAACTTGTGATGAATCTCCTTTTTCAACTGGAGATCTAACTTGTGAATCTTGTAGCTTGCCAACATTTCCACCACCAAAATATGCTGCTATGGTTCTGCATTTTGGTAATGGTGGCTTCTCTTGGCATTCAGGGATCCTACCGGAACCCCTGTTACCCCTCTTATTTGACATGGCAAACCGATAAAGGCTGCAAAAAATATATCAACTTAGTTGTTGAACAAAAGACTCAACTACTTAGACTACATATAATAACAATAATATGATTCATTCTCAAAAAATGGGTTCTACTACTACGGTACTACAGTCTACGGTACTACCCAAGGGCCAATATAATTTGCAAACCTATAGGCTATCTTAGCATTACACTAGACAGTAAAACTAAAAAAATAACCAGTACCACTGTACCAGTGGTCCAGTACCACTGTTGACATAAAAAATAAATTAAAAAGCAATTGCCTTTTAAAAAAACCAGGGTCCACGAGTCAATGGCCAATGCACTCAGCACTCTGAAAGTTCGGCAGCAATAAGAAATGCCAGTCTCCAGACCAGAAAAGAGCGAACTGTGTAGAATAATAATATTTTATAGTCCAATCTAGGTTGGCGAATTAGGCAGGATTAACAAGCGGGAATTTCAAATGCAGGCGAAACGCACCTTCCTATGCAAGCCCACAGTAGGAAACAGTTGGTTAAACGGGGCTGGTGGTCGACACACATCCGGAAAATGGTTGGCGACGCCCAACCCAAGGGAAAATTATTTGGTTGTAGTAATGGCGAAAGAACGTGGGCCAATAAGAAACAGCATGCAAAAGCTGGCGATATGTTTAAAATAAATGTATCCAAAACGTATATTGCATTGGCGATTGCACCGATAGTTTTGACCAATCATGTGATAACTAATGGGTGACTACCCCGGGCGTTGGACCCAAATCTAATAAATATCCAGCGATGTAGTTGACCTGCGTTGCGTGCTCTATTTGCCAAATGACGATTGACCCGTCAGACAGGATCGCCAAAAGGTGAAGATTCGCCACTAAAGTTATCTCTGAAATGCATTCATTTCTAAGTGCAGATGCTAGTACATGGACCATTTGGACATGAGAGTTGGCTTGTTATTGTCCAAGTTATCTTCAGCCTAATTGGGATCAGAGTGAGTCAAGTG
The DNA here is from genome assembly GCA_027943335.1 of Chamaecyparis obtusa. NCBI lineage: Eukaryota > Viridiplantae > Streptophyta > Pinopsida > Cupressales > Cupressaceae > Chamaecyparis > Chamaecyparis obtusa. The sequence goes on along the minus strand of BSBK01002085.1, from coordinate 421,622 downwards.
AGTGGGTTTATACATGGGTTCCACATTATCTTACTCATTTATCTGTCACAGTCTTTGTAATAAATAATGACATGGATTGTTCACTTGACTACGACCATCTTTTAGATCTTCTATAGCCATGACATGTTTTTGCATTGGTTGCACCATAAGGGAATGATGAGAGATCAGACTACTGGTTAGCACGTTGTGTACGAGGAAAGAAGAAACTTGCACAACCAATGACAGGTGATGATATGTTCACATATCCAATAGAATCACATGTTATTGCAAGAACATGGTTGCACACATATATGATTAGAAATAATGGCATTCCTACGTTTGAAGAATATGAGAAGCACAAAACCATTCTCATGTATTCACACCTTGTTATAGCAGCCAATGTTAAGTTGTTGAAACATCAAGGAAAACCCAAGACAAAGGAACTTTGGACTATTAGTACTATTGATCATGAAGCAATACTGAATACTCTCAAGCACAGAGATGACCCTTCAGGCACACTTCAGTAGGTAAGTTCAACTGAAGTTAGATATAGTTGTGTAATTTGCATATTTAGATGTCAAAAGGACACTTCTTATATTCTTTATTAACTTTTCTTCTATCTTCCAAATGCAGGGATTGGAGTGAAATGGAAACTTATTTTTTATATATAGTTATGTAATTTTCATATTTAGATGCCAAATTTTGTATATAAAACCAAAAATCAAATGTAATGTGCATAGTTAGATGCCAAATTTTGTATATAAAAACATCAATCAAATGTAATGTGCATATTTAGATGCCAAATTTTGTATATAAAAACAACAATCGAATGTAATGTGCATATTTAGATGCCAAATTTTGTATATAAAAAAATTGATGCAAAATTTGAAATATAAAAGAGCCCGTGGGGTTGATTTGCAAATATTAAAAGCCCACATTTGTATCGTCTTAATGCCATGTAAAGTCCAAAAAATGTGTTTCCTTACTATAAATGGTGTATCCTTATATAATTTGTATCATCTTAATTTTGTATCCTTACATTTCTATTGTCTTAATTTCATTACATTTGTATCGTCAAATGATGTAATAGTTGGAGTCATTGAATCAAAATTGGTCAAATGTGTCCAAAGTAAAATGATGATTCCCTGAGCTAAAGGGATAGTGTTCAAGGATTGCATCTTGGCATCAAATGGACTGTCATTATCTTTGGTTGGGTAGGTAAATGCTAGGAACAACCCCATTTTGACCACTGAGTCAGTAGAACATTCTAGACCATGCCGGACCAAAGTGTCCCCAAGGTGCACTAAGCACGATTGGGTAGTGAACTTTTGAGGCTTGGTTCTCAGACTCCATGAGAGGTATGAGTGATCTATGAGATGTTATAGTACCACATTTTTTAGGCCTACAATAACCTCTCTCCATTCTGAGAGATTCAAAAAAATTTGAATTTGGCATGCCAGTCTCACTCGATGTCAAAACTTGCAGTGAGGGTCAGTTGAAAGTTGCACCAATGGGTTTCTTCCAAACTATTTGTCTCAGCACCAAATGGACTATGCCATTAGCTCCGATTGGGTGGGTAAATGCTAGGGAGAACCCTATTTTGACCACTGAGTTAGTAGAACGTTCCGAACTATGCCACCAAAGTGTCCCCAAGGTGGACTAAGCACGATTGGGCAGAAAAATTTTGAGGCTTGATTATCAGACTCCATGAGAGGTATCAGTGATCTATGAGATGCTACAAGACCATGTTTATAAGGCCTATAATAACCTCTCTTTGTTCAGGGAAATTCAAATTTGTTTGGATTTAGCGTGCTAGTCTCGCTCGATGCCAAAACTTGTTGTGAGGGTCAGTTGAAAGTTGCACCAATGGGTTTCTTCCAAACCATTTGTCCTAACACCGAATGGACTATTTCATTAGCTCTAATTGGGTGGGTAAATGCTAGGGACAATATTAGTTTGACCACTGAGTCAGTAGAACATTCTGAACCATGCTAGACCAAAGTGTCCCCAAGGTGCACTAAGCACGATTGGGCAGCGAACTTTTGAGGCTCGTATCTCAGACTTTGTGAGAGGTATCAACAATCTATGAGATGCTATAGGACCAAATTTCTAAGGCCTACAATAACCTCTCTCCATTCTAGGAGTTTCATATTTGTTTGAATTTGGCACGCCAGTCTCACTCGATGTCAAAACTTGCAGTGAGGGTCAGTTGAAAGTTGTACCAATGGGTTTCTTCTAAACCGTTCATCCCAGCACTGAATGGATTGTGCCATTAGCTCCGATTGGGCAGTTAAATGCTAGAGACAACCCTTTTTCAACCACTGAGTTAGTAGAACATTCTGGACCATGCTGGACCAAAGTGTCCCTAAGGTGCACTAAGCACGATTGGGTAGTGAACTTTTGAGGCTCGTATCTCGGACTCCGTGAGAGGTATTGGTGATCTATGAGATGCTATAGGACTTCATTTTTGAGGCCTACAACAACCTCTCTTTATTCTAGGAGATTCAATTTTTTTTGAATTTGGCACACCAGTCTCGCTCGATGCCAAAACTTACAGTGAGGGTTAGTTGAAAGTTGCACCAATGGGTTTCTTCCAAACCGTTCATCTCGGCACTAAATGGACTATGCCATTAGCTTCAATTGGGTAGTTAAACACTAGAAATAATTCCATTTTGACCATTGAGTCAGTAGAACATTCTAGACCATGTCGAACCAAAGTGTCCCCAAGGTGCACTAAGCACGATTGGGAAGAAAACTTTAGAGGCTCGTATCTTAGACTTGGTGAGAGGTACTAGTGATCCGTGAGATGCTATAGGACCACATTTCTGAGGCCTACAATAACCTCTCTTTGTTTTAGGAGATTCAAATTTGTTTTAATTTGGCACACCAGTCTCGCTCGATGCTAAAACTTGTAGTGCGGGTCAGTTGAAAGTTGCACCAATGGGTTTCTTCCAAACCATTCATCCCAGCACTAAATGGACTATGCCATTAGCTCTGGTTGGGTGGGTAAAATCTAGGGACAACCCCATTTTGACCACTGAGTCAGTAGAACATTCTGGACCATGCCGGACCAAAGTGTCCCCAAGGTGCACTAAGCACGATTGGGCAACAAACTTTCGAGGCTCATCTCTCAGACTCCATGAGAGGTATCAGTGATCAATGAGATGCTACATGACCATATTTTTGAGGCCTACAATAACCTCTCTCCATTTTGGGAGATTCAAATTTATTTAAATTTGGCGCACTGGTCTTGCTCAATGCCAAAACTTGCAGTGAGAGTCAGTTGAAAGTTGCACCAATGGGTTTCTTCCAAACCATTCATCCTAGAACCAAATGGACTATGCCATTAGCTCTAGTTGGGTGGTTAAAACCCAATTTTGACCACTGAGTTAGTAGAACATTCTGGACCATGCCAGACCAAAGTGTCCCCAAGGTGCACTAAGCACGATTGGGGAGTGAACTTTCGAGGCTCGTAACTCAGACCCCGTGACAGGTATTGGCAATCTGTGAGATGTTATAGGACCATGTTTCTGAGGCCTACAATAATCTCTCTCCATTCTCAGAGATTCAAATTTGTTTGAATTTGGCATGCCAGTTTCGCTCGATGCCAAAACTTGCAGTGAGGGCCAATTGAAAGTTGCACCACTGGATTACTTCCAAACCATTCATCCTGGCACCAAATGGACTACTCCATTAGCTTTGATTGGGTGGGTAAATGCTAGGGAAAACTTCATTTTGACTACTGAGTCAGTAGAACATTATGGACCATGCCGGACAAAGTGTCCCCAAGATGCACTAAGCACGATTGGGCAGAAAACTTTTGAGGCTCGTAACTTAGACCCCGTGAGAGGTATTGGTGATCTATGAGATTCTATAGGACCTTGTTTCAGAGGCCTACAATAACCTCTCTCCATTCTAGGAGATTCAAATTTGTTTGAATTTGGCACGTCAATCTCACTCGATGCCAAAATTTGTAGTGAGGGTCAGTTGAAAGTTGCACCACTGGATTACTTCCAAACCATTCATCCTAGCACCGAATGGACTACACCATTAGCTCCAGTTGGGTGGGTAAACACTAGGGACAACCCCATTTTTACCACTGAGTCAGTAGAACATTTCGAACCATGCCAGACCAAAGTGTCCCCAAGGTGCACTAAGCACGATTAGTTAGCAAACTTTTGAGGCTCGTAACTCAGACCCCGTGAGAGGTATCGACGATCCATGAGATGCTACAAGACCGCATTTCTTAGGCGTTCCTAGTGTATTTGTAGGGGTACAGGTAGAGTACTGATATTTTGTCCAAAAGACCAATACCTAAATTTGAGATATGTTTTGATATGGCCAAAAGGGTGTTTGATTATGTAATTAGGCTAGTTTGAAGTCTTTTAGCCATTGGGAGTAAAGGGTAAGTCTAGAAACCTTTAAACCACTTTAATAGATATCCTTATATACCTCAAATGATGAATTACACATGTGAACAAACATAGCACATAAAGCATACACATAAATTTTCTTAAGTCATGAAGCATACATGTAGCACATAGATTATAAAGCATACCACATGAATTCACTTAAGTCATGCACGTAGCCCATACACATGAATTTAGGTTATGAAGAATGTACTTGAATATACATGAATATACTTAAGGCATAAATTTTACACAGGAGTACATAGACACAAGCATATTTACATACTAACAATGAATAAATGAACACGTGTAATTAACAAAATGGATTGAATATCAAGTTTCATATATATATATATATATATATATATATATATATATATATATATATATATATATATATATATATATATATATATATATATAAATGAACAATAATTTTGTACATATTTACATGTCAACATAGATAGATACAATGTGGCATACACCATCTCAAAATGTGTCATATGACATCTCAAAATAATAATTTCAACTACAAATGTTTCTAGGACATCCTATTCTACTAGCAGATCATCAAAATGTAGCCTCTTTGAAGTACTCTTTGGCTCTGATGGATCCTACATTCAAACACAAAAGTGAAACCCCAAGTTAGATTAAAATTCAGAATCATAGTCAACAATAATAAATAAAATTTAAACTAAAATTGAACTCTCATATACCTCACCTCTCTATCTCCTCCCGCGGATAGGAGACCTAATATATGTCCTTGGTAGCGCAGGAATAGTGCCACCAATGTTAACTCCCACCTATATATGTTTGTAAACATGAGATTGATCTACGAGTTATACTATTTAATGTTAAATAATTGGTAGCAAATATATGTTTACAAAATAAATTAATTAACATTAAAACTTACATGTGTTGAACTTTCTTCAAGGATTGTTGGCTGAGTCATCAATGATACAAACCTTTGGCGTTCTACCTCCCTCAAACTAGGAGTGACCCACAAAATTCAAACAGATACTTCATACTCTCATAACTTGACCATATTATATATACTTGATAGTAAAATACACACAAATAACTTTAGAAATGTACATACCATGGGGCTATCACTACGAATGGATATGCCTATGACGATAGGGTCTCACAACATCATCATATGCCACTCTCTGTCAAATAAACCATGTAAATTAAAAATGAGTACACACAACTGAAAAGTATACATGTATGCATAAACAAACTAAATTACTTAATTACCTTTCCTTTATCAACAGTTGACACCTGCACCCCCTCACATTGCCCCCAATGGAAACTAGTGACACCTACATCAGTATGTAAAAGATGATCATAAAAATTAGAAAATAATGTACATATACTATTATCATAATTTAAAAGGAAACCAATGAGTACATTAAAATATATGTACCATGGAAGTGTCAAGACCAAATGATATGGCTGAAAGCATGAACCCCTCCACCTGTGCCATCTCCTCCTTTGTCATCAACTAAACATAAAAGTAACACATAAAAAGACATAAGTGGGAAATTATTATAAGGAAATTCTACTAAAAATATGAACAATAAAATTTAAATATAATGTAAAAAGTGAACTATTTACCCTTACTATAACAGTGGGAGTCCATGGCTCTATAGGCTCCTGATGCACATCTCCATGAGCTATTTTAGTTCCTATAGTGTGCTATGTAGAATCATCCCCATTGAATCCAAAATTATATGCATCACTATCATTCAGGGGACCAAAGCATAGATTCTTTCATATAATGCAAGTGTGGGGCACACAAACATGTGAGCTCATGGAGGATGTGGAAGCACTAGAAGCATCAGGATAAGGATGCAACAATGTCATGCTCTACATAACCAGCAGATCACTCAAGGTGTCAATGGCTCGAATAGTCTGTGAGTCAGCCTCAGCAATAATGTCAGGATGTTGCACTATGAGAGGTGGTGAAATCTCAGGAGGGGGGACATATGTGTAGGATTTCACCCATTGTGTCTGTTGGTGTTCCTTTCTCCCACACTATCAAATTTACACTAGGATTGACATGGCTAGTGTCACATTCACTAAATACTCCAAATTTGACAAGAAAAAGGGCCAATGAACAAAGCACAAGGGCTTTCTACACTTTGAGCTCCACATCACTCAAGCGGGTATACCTCATCTACACACACATACATCTTGTGTCAAATGACAGGCCTACAGGTAACTGACTGTGGAATAGCTTTCAGACTCCTATAGGTATCATGTACCTCAATATTTCACCAAATCTTATGCAATAGCCCATTTGCATAGAATGAATCTAAAAACTAGAAACTACTCCTACCAACATGAAAGGAAAGATACTTCATTTGAATGATTAATGTTAGGTTGAAAGGACCCCTAAGATATCCTAAGTCTCTCATAGACCAGTGCCTTATCCAATGGGAAATAGAGTCAAATACATCACTGCAATAGAGAGTTATGAAACAAGAAGAGAATACATTCCAATATGTTGATGCCTTACATCAATCATACACCATTAATTAGACCTCACTTCAACAATCCACCTGTGTACCCAAATGTGCTATCACCTATTCAAAGGATTTTAGCCCTCCCCTTAGAAGAGACCTATTAACAGGTAATACATTAATCAACATCAACTGAAAGACAAGCATGAGATACCCTTCATACCCCAGCTCATACACATCTGAAAACTAATCTTGAACTCAGTTATCTATACGAAGACAACTCCATTGCAAACACATAGGAAATACAAATAGAAAGACAAACATCCTTGATGCCATAATCAACAAGTTCAGGAATCAAATGGAGACAATCTGATAACAGTACAAATATATGAATTCTTACACATAAGACAAACTATTACAACTTATATTCTATTCTCAAAACTAGAAAAGAAAGAGGGAACACCCTATATGCAGAGAAGAAGGAAAATATCTACATGAAAAGGACCCTTCATGGAACCAAGATCTAGAACTCAAAAATTGGAACAGAACTTGAACCCTTCAAAAATAAAAACAACTACAATATATACCATTAGTCATCTTGGAATCCCAAAAAATTAGGATGCAACAAGCTACAGATGACTAAGGTAAGGGTTTCAACCACCAAACCAACTGGATTCAATCAAAATTTATTTTAGGGGAGAAAACCAAGCAACCAGAACCAAGAATGATCTCCATTAATGAGAAATCTCTGAGTAATGTACAGAAGATCATGAATTCACCATGTTTATCAATCTGGTTACTTCACCTACAACAAGCCTCAAGCAACCTTTACCCACCTTTTCATTGTACAAACCCTCTGCAGTCAATTATTAAACTTTTTGGACCACACCGCAATAGTCGACAAAATCAAATCAACCAGATCCATCTACCTAAGCATTCAATTCCAGTCCTTAGTTGCTGAGAAACCCTTAAAATATTCAAAACTGGAAGAAATAGCTACATTCATGGCACTAGATATCATATCAATGGTCAGCATTCAAATCTGGATCTACTTTATATTAGCACCGTCAGATCATCTTACTTTTCCCAGGTTTCATTTTGTCTTTTAGTCGCAAGATCGCCAGACATCTCATTTAGCCTTAGTTATTCTTAGCAATTTGGTGACTACAAGAGAGTCTCATAATCATAGCATCTTTTTCACTTTTCAACTTCCTTTCTGAGACTTCGCAACCACCATTGATCCTCCCTTTTTCCTCCATCCTATGGTCTATATTAAGTCACGAAAGAATTCTTGACTTAACTGCTTGATTAAGTGACCAGGAGATAACCGTGTCACTGAATCGCTCGAGGGTAGGCACTTAACTGTCAGGAACATGAGGATCATGTGAAAACCTTAAGTCACCAAATTGCTAAATACATTACAACCTCTGAGCATATTGAGATCAATGGTTGTCGTTATACCGCAAGCTTAAAAATCATGCACCTTATCCAAGCAGTATAATGACAACCACAAGATCAATCTGAGCATTAACTTCTCCTTATAGCCTAAAAACCTTAGGCCCACTAACAACTACCAAGTCACCCATCCAACAACCAATCACAAACATGCATGTCAGAATGACCAGGCAAAAGGTCCCACAACTTACAAGCTTTAAATCGAACGGTGGTCGCATGATCACATGGCTTGGAAAGATTCCATGCGATCAAGCAACAACCATAGATCTTTCTTTTTTCCTCTTAAAATATTTGGGCCCACTGACACATCCTTGTCACCAAACCCACAGCCAATAAGAATTGACCATGTCAGCGCTCACTGGCAAGGAGGTCCCACCGACATCCCTTATAGTCTGATACCAAATCGACAGTTGTCGCATGATCTCATGGATTGGAAAGATTCCATGCAATCATATGCCAACCGTAGATCCTCTAAAAACTAAAAACCTCAGGCCCTGATGACAAATTCCATGTCACCATCTAGCTCAACCATTGAAAAGCTATCATTTGTGCAAACCTGGCAGTGGACCCACTGAGAAGCACCAGATCACCTAGAAGATCGGACAGTAGTCATATGAGCACATAGCCTGGAAAGATTCCATGCAATCATAAGACATCCATTGATCTTGAATCTCCTGTGGATGTCATTAAAACTTGGCCCTACTCTACTTTATAAGCTACTCCATCGAATCAAAACCTGCCATGTTGCATAGAGCGGGCCCATTATCGAGTTCTTCTTTAATAGCAAGGTTCTGTCAGCCGCCACAATGCCTGAATCTCAACCAATCAAAATCATCCATGTCATAATGACATGGTAGATGAGGACCCACCACATACTAGCCCCAACATGCTAGAAGATCAGATGATTATCGCATGATCTCATAGGCCACTAAGATTTCATGAGATCATGCACCCGTCGTACGATTAAAAGAGGACTGAGATGTCGGGCCTGCCGTCATGCGATCTAGCAACTAAAGAAAAGATACAAACCATCACACTAGGTCACTAGATGTTTTTAGGAGCCACCAAGAAAATAAGAGACCATGCGAACAATACAATCGCCTAATCGTTGAACCAAAAGCCCAACCGTCGGAGAACCTAGAGAACAAGTGACTAACTATATTCGCCAAATTGCTGAATGATAAAGAGACATGAAACATTATTAAGAGATTCAGTGAACACCAAGAGGGAAATAGTCACGTGCTCATAGGGAAACTTAAGTGGCCTGAAAAGGTAATGAAGAATTAGAACAGGGCCTGGATAAACTAGGGTTTTTCCTTTTCAACAGCTAGAAATATGAAATTAGAACTAGGGTTTCAAGCCAGAGACAAGGAAAAGCTTGCAAAGAATAGAGAAAAAATTTTATTGCCATGAAAAAATTTGCAGGTGCTAATAGTGCCCATGGCCTGTCTTGCGGAGCGCCTAAACCTACACCCTAGTTCGGTCTCATACTCCAATAATTCACCTTGTGACCAAGCACAAATTTAGCATAAAATTTTTTAATAAAATAAAATGGGACATCCAAATTTTTGTGAGGTGGTCTATCAAAAACCATCCACCAATGATCCCAAAAGTTGTCACGTATTGCACTATTTGTGCACCATTTAATTGACAACTTTGTTTTTTTATGGTCTACTTTTAGACCGGTTTTAGGATCCACAAAAAGATTAGCTATGTCATGTTTTTTTATATTTAGGTTCATGACTTGATCATAATCAAACCCATCATCAAACTGGGCATGCATGGAATCGCACCAAAGAAGTGCAGCACTATGTTGCTGTGTAAGTTTCTCCATGTTTTCAATAATTGAGTTCAATATCGTAAACATGGGGCACAATGTGTGAATATTGGCATAGGTGGTTTGAAATCCTCTAAGTTCATTTAGATTATCTCCTATTAGATCTTCTAAATGGCGAGGGTTTGTGACAGGTACATCTTTTTGAGGTGGGGGATTGTTGGGAGGTGGTTCTGGATTATTTGCGGGATCATTAGGAGGGTTTTCTGATTCCATGTCTGATAACAATGAAAAAACAAATAGATAATTACAATGAATTTTAAAAAAACAATATAAAAACTCATTGCTACCCTAATTTTTATATAAAAAACCATAAATTTCTATTTAAAAATAATTAAAACAATTAAAAAAATTAAAATTAGAAGCTTTCACATACCTAGTGATTTAAGAAAAATCGGATAGGGGATTTGGAAGCTAATATCTGATAACCCTAGTTGCGTTCACGTTTTTACAATGAAAAAATGTTGAACACGGCTGGGTACAGAGATATATATTTAATAGTAAATATCGGATATTTGATTAAGCCTTTTGCTTTGGCTTTTGGCTTGGCTAGGTGTACTAACACCCAAGCCTACTAAAAAGTCAACATATGCATTTGTGCGCTTTTGGACGAGTGAAAATAAATTTTTTTCACATCGCCACTTTTTGGCATACCATGATCCTGCACATACCCTATTACTTGAGCATATTTTAATATATTTAATTTTAGGAGCAAATAATCAACTCATTCGTTCGAAAATTAAATATATTAAACTATGTTCAAGTAATACTTAATAAATAAATAAAAGACTCTGATCTATTTATTTACTATTTAATATTACGTACTTCAATATATTTTTATTTGAAACAAATAGTTCGAACACCATCTATTTTAAATTAAATATATTGAGATTCATATTTAAATACTAAATGAATAGATCGAACAAACCCATAAACGAAATGAAAAGAAAAATATATATATTTATATAAAAAATAATAAGTATTGTTAATAATAATGAAATAATTTAAACAAATATGATTTAAAATAAAATAATAAATGATAGTGTTTAAAATTATTTTATTATTATAACACTACTTATTATTTTTAACATAAATGTATCTTTGATTTTTTAAGCTTAAACTATACTAAAGACTAATATTAACATTAGAATTATAAATTATAAATTAATGAATATATTAACAATATTCATTAATTTATAAGCTTTAAGTCTAATGTTAATATTAGATTCCCATATAATACCTAATCCTATAACCTAAGGCACACGATACTTGCTAAGGGAAAGTTAAAATAAAACTTAACTAAGGCAAAGCCTTAAGTTAAGGCACGAGAGATATAGGGGAATAGGAACCCTAAAACAACATATCATTTTCTCATTTTTCTCTTCTTGTTGTTGCCGCTTTGCTCTCCTCCAGCTGCCATGAGGGTTTGGAACTTTGTCTGCTATTGTGGGAGTCTCTCATACAGCTTCTTGCTTGTTATTTATTGCTTCAAATATTGAAGCTCTTGTCTATGGCTGGAGATGTGTTATTTTTTCATGGCATGACTCTCTAAGATGTTTCTTCTAGCCGTCATGATAAGATTTGAAGCCCTATGATGAGGATATTTTGTGATAAAAGATCTTTGCCCTCTCCTTTTGTCTTGAGCTACTATTTTAAATGGGTTTGAAGAAAATGTGGATGTTTCCTGAGCTTTTATGGGGATCTCTTGCATCATTTTTTTCTCCTATTTTGGATACAAAGCTCCGACTACTAAAAACTTACTATCATTTTGGGTGCATTTCTAGTAATTTGACCATTAATGGTCTTTCTTTAAATTCTTTTACTTCCTGTATATGCAGCCATAGATTCTTTTTTATTTACTCTCACTCCTTTTGGCTATGGCTTTATCAGTAATGAATAACAATAGAAAGTGTCTGAAATACTCTACACTCCTGTACTCCTTTGAGTTAGTTCACTGTTCTCATTCCTGAGGGTTTTAACTTCATTTTTTAATGTTGCAAGTTTCAAGGAAAACTGTTCAATTTGAATGGTGTAATCTACTTCATTTTTTCTATACAATATTGCATTAAATTTTGTTGTGTACTTTGTTGTAAATAGTTGTAATGAAGACCAATCATAGCACTTATGCATTTTGGGTATTTTGTTGAAACCTACCAGCATGACTGCTTCTTACTAAAAACTGATGTTCTATTGCATATTTAATATATCTTCTTTCTCCCCGACTTGGGTACTATAATCTGCTCCTTTATTCAGTTGGCTGAAACATCCTGCATCCCTTCTTTATAGTCTCATCTCAATGACTCTTTCCTAGTATGACTTTGAAACTTCTTGTAGAGCTATTTAAACAATATAACTCTTTGGCATAATTATTTCTTTTCTTGTCTTTCAGATCTTTTTCTTAAGAAGAAACACATAATTATAAATCCTTTGCACTAAAATCAATAAGAATAGAAGGCCCAGTGATTTGTTAAAACAAGAAGGGCGATATATTTTTGTCTGATGAACTTCTAGCCTTAGGCTAAAAAAAAAAACATGTCTACTAAAGATCCATGTACTACATGTATAGGTATAATTTTATGACATTAAATTTTTTCCTTTTCTTGGCCATATTTTGAAAACAATAACATTCCTTGGTACATGCATAAAGTTACCTGAATAACATTAAATGTAATGATATTTGATTTTTGCTAAATATAACATGCCAATACTGATTTATTTGAATCCCACATCTAAATGTAACTTTGACTAGTAGTGCTCACAAGATGATCTTCATAATTCATAAACTTTAGGAATTTGTATAACATTTCTAAAAATGAGTCTAGAAGGCACCTTTGCCTATTTCGATAGCTCTTTTACCTGTGTGTCCTCATGGAGAAATTCTTAAAAAGATGAGGAAATTTTTATATACATTGTCCCTTGATGTTGGGTTTATCTTGATAACATGCTTTTGTTGTTCCTTATTATAAATTTGTCATACCATTTCTTTTTATTGCAACATATACCGTTTCTCTTTATTGCAACATATGTATAACATGAAACATTCAGATAACTTAAAGATCTATCTGTGGTATTTACCTTTCTGTAGTAATCTAAAACACTTGTAAGATTTGATATTCTCCTATCATAATTAATGATTGATTAGGACCTTCTTGTAGCAAGAAATGATAGTTCTATGAGGCTAAAAGGTTACATGACAGAATGTCATGTCCCTTTAACAACCAGTCTTCAATCAAATCCAATGATTCAATTGAAATTTTCCATACCTATAATGTATGCATGTCCCTTTAACAACCTCCTCAAGTCTTCAACCAGCAACCTTGGTTCAACTAGAAGGTCCCATACTTGCACAAAACACAAACATTGTTAAGAAATAAAGTATTTCCAGTGATGTAATCATTCCTTCCAGTAACTCCTTTATTGCATTCTGATTTTTACATTTTGTAAATGTATGGAAGTAGATGACATAGACTGGTAGGTTTAGTTCCTCCATTGCTCGGTTCAAATGAACTGGTCCATTTCTCTTTCTTCTTTTGCAGGACTACTTTGGATGCGGGCCCCAAATTGAAGTGAATAACAACCTTCAACAAAAATACTAGACAATGGGGGGCCTCACCCTATCCTCTTACTTTGTGTATTTCCTCATTTACAAGAATGCAAAATCTAATTTCTACATTTAATATTCAGATGCATGCTTGCATTAGCCTAAGCCATGGGTTATGTGGCTACATGATAAATGTATTTTTTTATAATTGTATCTCTTTGTATATCTCAAAAAATGTACTTTCAATTTATAGTTTTGATAGCAACCATTGATTGTGTTGATAATTTCATTGTTGTACCTTTGTTGTCTGAAATGAACATGTATCTTTCTCCTTTCTATTTGAACTCCAACATTTGTACTTTGTTCAAAATCTAATTCTTAAGTAGTTAGGACATCAAAAACGTAACTTCTGATATTTTTTCAATGAAACTAGAAATGATTAAGCAATTAGGAAATAATCTAATAATTGAAAATCATCAATTATAACAGCAACTTAATCAACCCAAATGAACCTATTTCACTTAGAAAACTCTGAAAACTGAAATACACCACTCCAAACAAAAATTGAAACTGAAACTAAAACCAAAAATACCTCTTGCAAGTTGTTTAGGAAACTCGTACCTATCTATTTTCACCATCATATTGTTGATATACCATTTTTGTCAGTGACTATTTCCTCATTCTGAGGTATACATCCATATGATGATGATGATAGCATACATCTATCATTTTCTAAACAGTTTGCATGAGGTTGAAAAAAAATTTGAATCCATTTTTCTATATTACCCCAAGTTTTTTACTCTTGAAAAAGTTTCCTTCAATCTGAAATCTACAAGCTAGGTTATGTCATGGATAACCTATTTTGGAGTGACCATTATGCATAATTTGAAACCTTAGAATATCCAATGTTTCACATTATGATTAATGTGTAGATTTTTTAACAGTTTTTCTATGGAGTAATAAATCTTGTAGCTTTCAAAAAACTACCAACTAACAACTAAACTGAAATATGTGCTAAAAGCACTTAGAGGAAATTGAAACAGCAAAAAGACCAGATTGAAAAATACCATTTTTGCACTCCAAGAGGGTTGTGTGAACTACCTTTCATGAGATAGGGCAGCGGAGTAATTCCATGCTCTATTTGATAGGCACTTGTTCATATTGTCTTCTTGTATTTTAGAAATGAGATTCTTTGATCTTATCAAACTAACACTAACAGGAACAACAAATAAGCATGTTCGTGTGACTTATGAAGGTGAGATCTATGATTTCCTATGATGTAGAGTAGTGAGTTGTGACTCATGCTTTATGTGATGGGTGTGCATCCATGTCATTATGATATACTACAACAACATGCTTCTTTGTTGTTTCAAAACAACTAAGAGGAACTAACTGAAGAAAACTAACTATGTGCAAAGCACTTACTCAAACTAATTCACCTAAAAAGAAATGCTTGAGGTGAATCCCATTCACTAGGATTGCTAACTCCTCTCTTTTGAGTGTAGAAAAATGAAAGGCATTGTGTGGTGTGATGGTTGTTATGATATACGAGCTAGTCTACATAGCATCAAATTTTGAATATCTTCCAGATCTACTTTTCAATTCATCCCATTTCAAAACAATATCCCCTGGCTAGAATTCCTTGGGAGATGCTTTCTTGTCAAATGATATCTTCATTTGAGCTTAATGAAGCTCAATTTTTTGCAATGCATCTCTCCTCTTTTCATCTAACTCATTCAGTTGATCCAACCTTGTTGTCATAGGTTCTTCATCAAGCATATCTAATTAATACATAAAATCAAGTGCTAGAAACTCAACTGAACTAGGTAATCTAGCTTCCTTACCTTAAACTAGCATGTAAGGAGACATTCCTATTGATCTTTTGGGAGTTATTTTATCATCCCAAAGTGTTGATTTCAACATTTCATGCCAAGAACATTGATTACCTTCTAGGGTCTTCTTTATGATCTAAATCAAGTTCTTGTTAGTGGATTCAGCCTACCCATTAACATGTGGGTATTAATTTGATGAAGTATTTAGATATACACCCTTTCTAATAGTCCATTCAGCTATTTTAATTCCTATAAATGCAAGTGCATTATCTCAAATGATTGAATCTGGTACACCAAATCTACAAATTAAGTCATTGTAAAAATTCAAAACAACAGTTTCATTTGCTTCTTTAATAGCAACTGCTTCAATCCACTTTGTAAAATAATTAGTGGTTGTCAATACCCACTTATGACATGTACTTGAAGATGGGTTGATGATGCCAATAAATTCAAGACCCCATTTCATAAATGGTTGGTCCACCTAAATAGGCTGTAAAGGTAGCACTGCTAATTTTTCCTTTCTAGCAAAAATTGCATATTCTTTGCATTTTCCTACCCATGAATGTGAATCTTTAAACACAATTGGTCAATAATAGCCTACTTTCATCACCTTAAGAGTTGTAGCTCTTTGTGAGAAATGGCCTCCAACTGGCCCTTCATGAAATTTATGCAAAATATGATCAATCTGATCTGGTTTAGTGCATCTCAACGGAACACCTTGCAAATCCTTTTTAAACAATATATTATTCATTAAATAGTAAGGAATGGACTGCAATCTATAATACCTTTGTTTTGACCTTTCCAAACCTTCAGGATAGTGTCATGTTTGTAAGAAGATGATCATATCATCTACCTAATCATTCTAAGAATTAGGAACAACAAGTTGTTCATCATCTTGTAAAGCTAAAACAACATCAGAATCAACTGTTGGAGTGTTGCCTCCATTTCCAACAAGTTGTTCACACAAACCCTTACCTCTTACCAACTGGTGACCTTGATTTTGATGGCATACTCCATTTCCTTGGTAATCTAGCCAACTCTTTTAGTATTGAGGTCCTTATTCAACAAAAAATCCTTAATAAAAGGATGTACAACCATTAATTTGATCTTATTGTTGGAAAGCATGTGTCTGAATTTCTTCAAACTTCTTATTACAATAAGAACATATTTTTCAACAAATGAATAATGCAGCTCATAATCCTTAAGAACTTGACTGAAAAATGCTAATAGTTTTTCAAAACCTTTATCATTTTTATGAACTAACATAGCAGCAATGCTATAAATATTCCCATAAGCATATAAAATAAAATATTTTGAGAAATCAGGATTGAACAAAGTAGGGGCAGCAGCCAATGCTTCTTTAATCAACTCAAAATTTTGCTTACCTTCCTTTGTCCAACTGAAAACCATATTTTTCTTGAGCATATATGTTAATGGCATCAGTAATTCAGCAATGTCTAGAATGAATCTCCTCACAAAATTAATTCTTCACAAGAAACTTTGAAGTCTTTTTTTATGAGTTGGAAGTGGTAGGGCTAAAATTGCACTTACCCTTTCAATTTCAATGGTGATACCCTCTTTAGAAACAATAAATCTTAGCAATTTAATTTCATGAACAACAAATACACTTTTCTTTAGATTCAAGGAAATACCATATTCCCTACATCTTTCAAAGATGACCCTTAAATCATGGAAATGATCTGTAGCATTCTTTGAGAAAATAGTAATGTCATCAAGATAAACAAGTACAAACATGTACATTAAATTCATAAAATCCTTATCCATAGCTTTTTGAAATGTTGCACCTACATTAAATAAACCAAATGGCATCTTTTGATAAGCCATAGTTTCCCATTTGGTAGTAAATATTGTCTTAAACCTGTCCTCTTCCTTTACCAAAATCTAGTTATAACCAAAGAAACCATCAAGCAATGAAAATCATTCAGATCCTGAAACAACCTGCAAGATCTGTTCTATTGAAGGCAAAGGATGGCTATCCTTCAATGAAGCTATATTTAAATCATGGAAATCAACACACAATCTGATTTCTCCATTTTTATTTCTAACGGAAACTAAATTGGATACCCAAGAAGTATGCTCAATTAGGAATATAATATTTCTCTCAATTAGCTATTCATTTCTTTGATCATAAAAGGCTCTAACTTAGGATTTACTGGCCCCTATTTTTTCCTAACTAGTTTCGCTCTTGGTTCTAACTCAATGGTATGTTGAGAAATACTAGGATCAAAGCCTTTTAAATTTAAATAATTTCAAGCAACAATATCATAAAATTAATTGCTTAAGCTAACAAATGTTTGACGCTCTTCAAGAGTACATACCTTTCCAATTTTCAGTACCTTGTCCTTTGCAGCAACAATTTCTTCATAGTGTTCCTCTTTAATCTGTAAGTTGGATTTATCTTTCTTCAGTTGTTCATCAGTATTAAAGATTGATTCTAAGGTCACAAGACCCTTGGGCAGCTTATTTGTCCTAAATTGAATAATTTGGTCCACATATTGGTCCTGTGATTTTTGCTAGTTATGCCTATAACATAATTTTATAAATCTTAATTACACACATGTGTGTGTGTGTGTGTGTGTGTGTATTATAGATGAAAAATAGATTACTTTGAGTATATATATATATATATATAATGAAATTGTTTCATTCAAATTTTAATTACTTACCAAGTAGGAAGATTGTTATTGCCGACTGTAAGTCTTTTTTAATTCTTCCCTAACTTCCCTTTCATTTCCTCTATTTTATGTTCTTGTATTTTTTCCATCCTATGTTTTCCCCATCCTCAGTTACATTAAATATGAGAGTGGGAGGTGGAGTCACATCCCCTCCTCACCTCTGGTCATTATCCCTTAGGGGGTGCGAGTGGTTGCAGTTAAAGGCTACAATCCAGTTGCACCCTCTAAGGTGTGACTTGATCTCAGACTGCATAATTCTCTTTCTTTTTGTAATTTCATAATATATATTATAGTTTATATCATAATATATATATTATATAATATGTATTATATTATATACTTTTATTTATAATATATATTATAGTATATATTATAATATATATATAATTTTTATTTTATTTTATTTTTTTGAAAAAAGGTGGCAGAGCCACTTGATATATTATATTTTTTTTTAAAAAAAAAAATTACAAACTAGTTCAAAGAGCTCTTGGAGAAAAGAAGCAGAAAGAAAAACTCTGATCATTGCCAATAAATACAAAGAAGGAATGAGAATGATGAAGTTATAAACTATGAGATCCCCCTAGCCAAGGCTAGTTACAAAATGAAAAATGGGGAAGCTCACCTAAACCATCTAAGCCTATCTATTACAATGGCCTTTAAGGCAATATATCAAAGATCTCGATGATCTACTAAGTAGTATACAAAAAATTCTTTACATCGAAGCATGTACAAGAAGAATAAGAAGAAAATTTTATACAAAACTATGCTTGCTGTCGATACTCTCTCCCATGATGTTGACTGTAGAGAAAGGTGAAGATCTGCACAACAAAAATATAGTGGAACTTGCAGAGATCTATATCTTAATCTATTTAACCTTCCATGAAACAAGCACCAAAATCTCATGAGCTAAGATTCAAATTGAGGTCAAGGATGGGTTGGTCAAATGAAGAGACAGGAACGAGTGGAGCTAGAGGAGGGCAATCAGAGGCAGATGAATCATGTTCAAGAAAATCAAGGAGGGAAAAAACAATCTGGTGGATAGCATTAACACATTCCTTTGTGATAAAGCCACCAAATTGATGTAGAGCTACTTTAACTAGCCTAAAAGACTGACGTTCTAGAATCCTTATAATGCTCTCTAGAATCATATAAACCCCATGGTTATTAAGGACAGAGTGGTGATGAAAAAGACCACCTATCAGAGTTGTGCCACCACAGAGATCATATTTTTGGATAGCCCTAGAAAGTTTGTTACCGGCAAGAAAACCTAGCTTTATAAATCGGGTTGCAATCTACTCCAAGTGGAATGGGGATTGCAGCAAGTCACATGCATTAGACAGGAAAATTGAAAGGATTTGAGAAGGAAAAATGATACGTTTACCAGGCGGAAAGAGTATCTCACTTCCCACAATTCTCATAATACCACGACGGATGTGAGGGCGTTCGCAAATAAACACTGATGCCTACATTTCATCTCTGAGACAACCTGTGAATGGAATTTCCCACGGTTCCACTTCCAAACATATCCTTTAATTGCATGGATAGTAATCCATATGAAGAGAAGCGCAGGATGAGCACAACTAATAAAATTAATTTATTCATAGTGACATATTATAGTATATATAAATTAATTATTTTATTAATAATTATATGTTGTTAATAATTATTTATTTATTAATATTTATTTATTTAATGATCTATATATATTATTTATATTTATATATTTGATTAACTACTTAATTAATAATTTATTTATATTATATTGATTAATTGAAACTTAATATTGATATCACAATTAATTATTTTATTAATCTATTTAATATTATTTTTTCTTTCAGTATTATATTAATAATCAATCACATTATAATTTATTATTAATGAGCCAATTATTAATTTATTATTTCATATTAAATTCTATTAGAGAGAGGGGACATTATAGTCTGCCCTTCCTAGAATTACTTGTCCTCAAGCAATGTGAACCTCTAAAAAGAGTTGTGTCTGCTGTGCAATTTTGATATCCAATCGAGGGACCCTAAACCTTGGTGTATTGTATGTTGGAAACTGAATTGAAACAAGTGTTGTATTGTCATTCATGTCAAACCTTAATTGGTAAGACTATTGCTACTTAGGAAAGTAATATATCTATTTGAGTGTTGCTAAGAGGGCTAAGCAAGGTTGGTAACAATAGCACCTAAGGAAAGGTTGAGTTATCTTGATACTAAAAAGTGTACTTGACTATGTTGCACTATGATGAGATAATGTATTGTTTATCTTAGTAAGACTGAAGACTAAACTGGTAGGCTTAACCAAGCAAAGAATGGAAAAATCATGTTTAAGCCGAGTAATGTTAGTGTCAACCGAGTTAGTATATGTTGAGAAAATTATAGTGTCGACCGAGCACCAATAAATTACCGAGGAGATAGTTTTAGTATTGACCGAGTGATCTACTTGAAGACTGAGTGAACAATCACAGTATTGACTGAGCATCAATAATTTTATATTTGAAGAGAATTTAATTTTGGAGCCGACATTGTTGAATTCTTGGATTATGTAAAACATGTTGACTTTATTTATTGATTGTTTGGAAGCATTTAATACACTAAAAAACATTTTATTGTAAATCTTTAAGAGATTTGAGATGATTCTAGAAAAGGAGCCGAAGAACATAAAGCAGGTAGATTCAATGAATCTGATCTAACCCTAAGATCTATGAATAAGTTTGAGTGGCAAAAGATGAGTTAACCTAATTGAGGAAAATATAAGGGAACCTGAACATTATGATATGTATGCACATGGTGAACAAAGAATGCTGGAAAAGGAAAGTTTTATTGACTAAATAAGCAGAAAAGGTTGAAGGAGAATGGTGGTGATTGCTTGAAGAAAAGTTTCAAGCATATCAAAGATGGAAATGGAAAAGTTTCAAAGTCAATAAACCAGCATTAGTGTACGAAATCAGATCTGATATTTGCAAAGTGAGTTGTATATTTTTTCAGATGATACTGCTGCTACTTTCTAACCATTGTAACAGTCAAAATCCTTTTAACAAAGGTTGACCTAACAGTCATATGTTAAATCCTTTGAACAAGGTTGCATTCTAATGGAGTGTATGTAAGTCCTATGACTAGGCTCACTTTTAACAGGGTGATTGAAATCCTTTAACCAGGTCACATTTGACAGTGTGTATTGTAACCTTTGACAGGGTTGGCTTTTTACCGAGCTCACTTTAGAAGAGTGAAAATAATAGTAGCATGTTACAAAGTGGTTTTTCCCAAATTGGGTTTCCACTATAAAACTTGGTATTTATACTTGTGTGAATTTTTAGATCTAAACATTGCTATATTTTACAAGTTAAGTTACAGCTAGGTAGTGGACTGCATTGTTAGATGTTTCTATTATTGAATCAGTGATGACTGAGTTTGTTTTGGTTTTGGATCTGATTGAAGGATAAGTTTATGAGATTGTTTTATACATTAGGACCTGAGAAAAACTAATTCACCCCCCCTCTCTATTGTTCTAAATCATATTAACAGTTGGTATCAGAGCTAAGTTGCTTATTATTAGTGTGGACAGATATCAAGTTTAAAAGGGCTTGAAGCAAATGATCAGGGTGTATAAGAAGGAGGTACCGAAGCTGAACAAAGAAAATTTCCCTGCATGGAAAAGCTTGATGAAGTTGCATCTAGCCGGTATTGGTGACTCTGCAAAGTACTACATTGAGAACAACTATGTCTCACCTATTGCACCTTTGACTGCTGAAGAAATGAGCAAAAAGCAAGAACATAATTAGGCAATGCTGGAAATTGCATCTGCCCTAAGCTATCCTAAATTTGAGGACATTAAGGATTGCACAACTGCAAAAGATATGTGGGATACTCTTGCAAGGATCTATGGTGGTGACTTGAATGTGTTGAAAGCAAAGACTGAGAGACTTAGAGGTAATTTTGATGAAATGATAATGCAAGAAGGTGAAAACATTGCACAATATTATAGTAGAATAAATGAAGTTGTGAATGCTATTAGAGGATCTAATGGGACTATCGATGATGAAACTATAATATGAAAAGTATTAAGAACCCTGCGTCCTATATATGCTATTAAGATCTTAGCTATTCAGGAATCCAGATGTAACTCTACTAATGTGCTTACTTTGGAAAGTTTGGTTGGTAAGCTGACTACTTTTGAACTCTCTAATTATGATAATTTCACTGTTGGAAGTATTGGAAATGTTGAATCTACTTTTAAGTCACAGCTAGTTCTGAACAAGCCAAAGAAAGAAAAAGAAAGATGCATCAGTGAAAGTGAAAGTGAAAGTGAAAGTGAAAGTGAAAGTGACAGTGACACTTCTGATGAAGACCTAGAAGATCTAGAAGCTCTTATGGCTAGAAGACTAAGAAGGGGAAAAGGAAATTATAAAGGTAAACTCCCTATTATATGTTTTGCACGTAACAAAGTTGGTCATATAGCTGCTAGATGTCCTAACAGGAAGGATAAAGATGATGAAAGGAAAAGAAAACACAAAGATAGAAAAGATGACAGAAGCTACCAATGGAATAGAAACTACAAGGGAAAAGGTAAGAAATATTGTTACATTGCTGAAAAAGAGACTGACACTGATAGTGATGATTGTGAAATTGAGGTAGTTTATGTGGCAATGAAAGATGAATCTGATGAGGATGAGAAAACTGCATTGATATCCTATGTGAACAAGAATGATAAATGGATTATTGACAGTGGTTGTTCACATCACATGACTGGTGACAAAAATGAGTTTGAGACTTTACATCATTACAGAGGTAAAAGTGTAAATTTGGTAATGATGCACCATGTCTTGTTAGAGGAAAAGGTTTGATTAAACTAACTGATAAGATATCTTGTGAAAATTCATATTAGGTTGAAGGTCTTAATTACAATTTTTTAAGTGTTGCTCAGCTTAACAAAATTGGCTACCGAGTGGAATTTCATCACAAGCAAGCTAAAATATTTAATGCTACTCGAGAACTGATTGGAAGTGGAGATCAGACTAGAGGTAATTTGTTCTATCTTGACCTATCTGAAGAAACATGTTTGATTGCACAACTTGATGATATTTGGTTATGGCATAAAAGGTTGTGTCATGTTAACTTTGACAATCTGGTAGAGATAAGTAAGAAGAAAAAGGTAAGAGGTCTACCTAGATTGAAGAAACCTGAGAATGTGATGTGCAAGGAATGCCAGTTAGGAAAAATGATAAAGTCAAGTTTCAAGAGAAAATCATTTACTTCTAAAAACATTTTAGATTTGGTCCATACTAACCTTTGTGGACCTATGGGTGTACAAAGTTACTGTGGTGCTAGATACTTTATTTTATTTGTTGATGATCATACTAGAATGATGCATGTGATGTTTTTAAAAGAAAAATTTGAAGCTTTTCAATATTTTAAGTGGTATTTGGCTAAGGTTGAAAAGGAGACAGGTAGGAACCTGAAATGTCTTAGATTCGACCGAGGTGGAGAATTTACATCAAATGAATTTAATCTATTTTGCCATGATAGAGGATTTAAAAGACGGATGTTTGCACCTAGAACACCTCCACAGAATGGTATAGCAGAAAGGAGAAACAGATCTATCTTGGATTGTGCAAGGAAATTGATGATTGAAAAGAATGTGGCACAAAAATATTGGAAAGAAGCTATAAGCATTGTTGTCTACACTCTTAACCGAGTACAGATCAAGAAAGGTACAAATCTGACACCTTATGAATTATGGCATGGACATGCACCAAGTTTTAAATACTTTAGAATCTTTGGAAGTAAATGCTATATATTAAAAGATACTACGAATGGAAAGTTTGATGCTAAGAGTGATGAAGGCATATTCCTAGGGTACTCCATAAAAAGTAAAGCTTATAAGTGTTTGAAATCTAACACTAACAAAATTGTGGAAAGTGTGAATGTAAAAATTGATGATTATGCAGAAAGAAATGAAGCTGACAGTAAAAGAGAACTAGAAGATTATAGATTTTTTGTGTACATTGAAGAAGAGGAAGAGGCAAGTAACAGACTTGCACCTGATGCCGAGTCTCGAGTAAGCAATGCCGAGCAATAGACAAAAGTTGCCAAGCGTCAGGAAAATAGTGTCGAGAAAGAACAAGAACATGTCGAGCTACAATAAAATGCTATTGAGTATCAGGAAGAGGTTGTCGAGTATTCTGAAGTTGAATCTGACAATCTTATTAAGGAACATGATGAAATAGAGGAGAGAACAGCTGAACTCATTTTGGAAAAATATGTAAGAAGACACCATAAGCCTGAATAGATAATTGGAGACAAAGATACTAGAATCCAGACTAGAAGTAAGACTAAGGATCTAACATGTCTACTATGTGAATTTGAACCGAAGACAACTAGAGAAGCATTGGAGAATGAAGACTGGATACAAGCAATGAATGAAGAAATTGACCAGATTGAGAAGAATGATACTTGGACTCTAGTGTCGAGACCTGAAAATAAGAATGTTATCGAAACAAAGTGGGTATTTCAGAATAAGATTAATGAAAATGGTGAAATCGCTAGGAACAAAGCTAGGCTGGTATGCAAAGGCTATGCAAAAGAAGAAGGAATAGATTATGGGGAGACTTTTGCCCCTGTAGCTAGATTGGAAGGAGTAAGAACTCTGCTTGCATATGCTGCTTATAAAGATTTCAAGGTATATCAAATGGATGTCAAGTCTGCATTTTTGAATGGTATACTAGAAGAAGTTTACATAGAACAACCAGAAGGTTTTATTGATCCAAACATAAGACACATGGTGTGCAAACTGAACAAAGCATTGTATGGATTGAAGCAAGCACCTAGAGAATGGTATGAGAGGTTGCATAACTACTTGATACGGATTGGATTTTCAAGAACAAATGACACAAGAAATTTGTACATGAAGGATGAAGAAGGTAAAGGTATCTTGTTGGAAAAAAAATTTGTTGATGACATTATTTTTGGTGGACAAGATGCATTATGAAAAAGTTTCTCAAACAAAATGTAAACTAAATTTGAAATGAGTATGTTTGGTGAGATCAAATTCTTTGTTGGTTTCCAAGTATATCAGAGGAAGAATGGAATTTTCATTACACAGTCTAAGTATGTTAATGAAATATTGAAAACTTTTGGGATGGAAGATGCCAAACCAGTAGGAACTCCTATGGTTACTGGACAAAAGTTATCTAAGAATGATGATGCTGCCGAAGTGAATCAAACTCTATATAGATCTATGATAGGAAAATTGTAGTATGTTGTACACAGTAGACCAGATATTACATTAGCTATTGAGATTGTGGCAAGATTCTCTGCTAATCCTAAGGAAACACATATGATGGTCATGAAAAGAATTATGAGATACTTGAAAGGAACTACTGACTATGGTCTATATTATAAGAAGGATGACAAATTTGAACTCTGAGTTTATACAGATGCTGATTGGGTAGGAAATGTAGATGAAAGAAAGAGTATGAGTGATGGATATTTCTTTCTTAGATGGAGATTAGTCTCCTAGACAAGCAAGAAACAAAATTGCATTTCCCAATCTACTGTCGAGGCCAAGTATGTTGTTGCTACAATGAACTGTTCAAACTTGGTATGGATAAAATAATTGTTGATAGGCATGAAAGAAGAAATCACTGAACCTGTTGTTATTTTCTGTGACAACACAAGTGCTATCAATATTTCTAAGAATCCAGTGATGCACACTAAGACCAAACACATTGCAATCAAGTATCACTACTTGAGAGAATTAGTACAAGACAAAGAAGTTTGATTGGAATATGTGAATACAAAAGAAAAACTAGCAGACATATTCACTAAAGCTTTACCTAGAGAAGCTCATGAGTATTTGAGAAGTCAATTAGGGGTTCTTCCCCTAACTGAGGCTGCCTAGACAAGCTAGGAGCACTGCATCAAATGTGCTACACTAGAACATTTGAAAAATTGATGCAGAAGATTGTCACACTTTAGGGCTGGCCTAGAGTTGTGAAGAGAAGCAAAGACAAGAAATCAGTCATAAGCAAGATGACAGAGGGAGAAACATAGAGATGCATTGATATTATCTACATCTGATGGATGTAAGTTTTAGTTGCTACTTTGGCATTTTTGTCAAAGAGGGAGAATGTACTGATATGATAACACATGAGATATTGAGATATGATAACACAAGATACTAAAAACTAAGATTTGATGAGCTAATGGAACTAAAAGAAAAGAGGATGATGAACTAAAATGTAGAATCAGGATAGAGGGAGATTTATATACTTCTGACGGTCACAGGAGTGAGGCTTATAGGATTCTGAATCAGAATGAAGCTAAGGATATTATAAATAAGTTTATGATGGATAGATAAGTTTTTTGGATTGGTTGGTAATCCATGTGTTATTCAGGTGATATCATATGGTGTTGCCATCAATGCCAAAGAGGGAGATTGTTGGAAACTGAATTGAAACAAGTGTTGTATTTTCATTCATGTCAAACCTTAATTGGTAAGACTGTTGCTACTTAGGAAAGTACTATATCTATTTGAGTGTTGCTAAGAGGGCTAAGTAAGGTTGGTAACAATAGCACCTAAGGAAAGGTTGAGTTATCTTGATACTACAAAGTGTACTTGACTATGTTGCACTATGATGAGATAATGTATTGTTTATCTTAGTAAGACTGAAGACTAAACTGGTAGGCTTAACCGAGCAAAGAATGGAAAAATCATGTTTAAGCTGAGTAATGTTAGTATCGACCGAGTTAGTATATGCTGAGAAAATTATAGTGTCAACCGAGCACCAGTAAATTGCCGAGGAAGATAGTGCAAGCCGAGGAGATAGTTTTAGTATTGACCGAGTGATCTACTTGAAGACCGAGTGAACAATCATAGTATTGACCAGGCATCAGCAATTTTATATTTGAAGAGAATTTAATTTTGGAGCTGACATTGTTGAATTCTTGGATTATGTAAAACATGTTGACTTTATTTATTGATTGTTTGGAAGCATTTAATACACTGAAAAATGTTTTATTGTAAATCTTTGAGAGATTTGAGATGATTCTAGAAAAGGAGCCGAAGAACATAAAGCACGTAGATTCAATGACTCTGACCTAAACCTAAGATCTATGAATGAGATTGAGCGGCAAAAGATGAGTTAACCTAATTGAGGAAAATTTAAGGGAACCTAAACATTGTGATATGTATGCACATGGTGAACAAAGAATGTTGGAAGAGGAAAGTTTTATTGACTGAATAAGCAAAAAAGGTTGAAGGAGAATGGTGGTGATTGCTTGAAGAAAAGTTTCAAGCATATCAGAGATGGAAATGGAAAAGTTTCAAAGTCAGTAAACCAGCATTAGTGTACAAAATTAGATCTGATATTTGCAAAGTGAGTTGTATATTTTTTCATATAATACTGCTGCTACTTTCTAACCATTGTAATAGTCAAAATCCTTTTAACAGAGGTTGACCTAATAGTCATATGTTAAATCCTTTGAACAAGGTTGCATTCTAATGGAGTGTATGTAAGTCCTATGACTAGGCTCACTTTTAACAAGGTGATTGAAATCCTTTAACTGGGTCACATTTGACAGTGTATATTGTAACCTTTGACAGGGTTGGCTTTTTACCGAGCTCACTTCGGAAGAGTGAAAATAATAGTAGCATGTTACAAAGTGGTTTTTCCCAAATTGGGTTTCCACTATAAAACCTAGTGTTTATACTTGAGTGAATGTTTAGATCTGAACATTGCTATATTTTACAAGTTAAGTTACAGTTAGGTAGTGGACTGCATTGTTAGATGTTTCTATTATTGAATCAGTGATGACCCAGTTTGTTTTGGTTTTGGATCTGATTGAAGGATAAGTTTATGAGATTGTTTTATACATCAGGACCTGAGAACAACTAATTCACCCCCCCTCTCTATTATTCTAAATCATATCAACATTGTAGACTCCTTTGTTCCCTAGATGAAAAAAATTTCAAGGGTATAAAATCTTTTCCTTAATTCCCTTCTAGGAATAATAACATTCACCAAAAATCTTTGATCGATCTTCATGGAGTATTTAAATTTGGTCTTCCTAATTCTATCAAACCCTTAGGGAAGTCTACCTAATTAGGTTCCCTAATCTTCTTGATGATCTCTAGGGTATAAGATCAATTCTAGAACCATCCTCAGTTATTTCACCATCTTTTCTGGAGTGCATACCCCAATGTTTCATTTTGGAAGAGATGTCCTCTACCCAAGGTCTTTCATCTTCGAAGAGATATCCTCTGTCAAGGCCATTCACATATGCATAAGTTGACTCATCAAAATATTATGGCATTCTAGTGATTATACCAATCTCAATCAGGCCATTTTTATGGAGATTATATCAACCTCTCATATTGTCACTATGGAGATTACCTCAATCATCAGAAAGTGTAGCTTGGAACTACATCCTCCCCCCCTAAGATTAGGCTTACTCCTGGAAGCCTGGTACAAGCAGGGATATGAGCCCCATAAACCTAGTTGCACTGAAAAGAACCTAAACCAAAGATCACTGAGAAGGTCCCATTGGACCCTTTCCTGCCTTAGGGTTCGAACACTGAGGATCATTCCCAACTGCAAAGGCCCTATGAGATCTTCCTGCATCTCCAACTGTAGGCTCATAAGTTGTCAGCCCCTATCCCACAAACTGATGATAATCATATGACTTATGACCTTGTTGGCCACAAGTGAAACAATCCCCCTTGAACACTCTTCTTGCAGCAGGAACACTAGACTACTAGAAGCTACCTCTATTGGCACTCTATTGAGCACTCTGAGTAGGCTAACCAAAAGAATGATCCTTACTCTACTAACCATTGCAAAAGTTTTTGGACTGAGAACCACTGCTCTGCGTAGAAGTTAGTGGAGGTGATTTAACATGCTGCTAGTTCTGGTTACCTTTGTAGAAGTTTGAAGACTTCTTGAAGTTCCCATTACCCTGTGACTGATTTCCCTTATAACCTGAACCTGAAGGTCCACCTACTAAAACACTTGAATGCTGACCATAGCCTAAGGCTATGTTAGCCTCTATGAGTGTAGCCTTAACAACCACTTCCCTAAGAGTCTTAGGCTCAAAGAGTAAGACCTCTCCAATAATAAGTGCATTCATCCCCCTGACAAAATGTTGTACTAGTAAGGCTGTATCATGACCAAATCTGGCATATTGCTTGAGCTCAAAGAATTTGCACTCATATTCACTCACCATCATAGTTAGCTATTTCAAATTATGAAACTCATTTGCTCTCTATTTCCTCCATTGATCAGAAAGGAAACATTCCTAGAAATGCTCTAAGAATATCTCCCATGTAACTCTGTCCATTCGAAGACCCAGCTTCTCCTCCTCAATCCTCCACCATACAACTACAAAATCTATGAGTTGTGTTACAGCATATCTAGCTCTAGTATTGTTGCTAAATGGGTGCATGGAAAAACTTCACTCCAAGGCTATCAACCATGTCTCTGCCTCAAGTCCAGTGCTCTTCCCATCAAAGGGAATAGACCGCCCCCTCATCAAGTCCCTCATATGGTTAGTCGCCACCACTGAAGGATCCATAGTGAAGTTCCTCCTTAGAGGGCTCCTAGATCTCTCTCTCTCTCTATCATTCCTCTGGAAATGCTGAGAACCATCTTGCTCTTCCCTATCCTACTCAGGACCAAGGTGAGTAAGGATTACCTGCAAGAGCTGTCTCATATCAAGATCATCCTGACGATCCTCTCTCTGCTCACTCCTAGACTGCTAGTGATGACTCTCCTGACTAACACTTATGGAGGGGCTAGGTTTCCTTCCCCTACCATGTCTGCCAGACCTACCTCTACCTCAACCTCTGGCTACTCTAGTTACAGGCATGATTCCTACAACATAAAGAAACCAGCAAAAACTCACCACATAGATCAAAACATAAACCAAGACAAGATGATCATAAAGTAATAGTCTAAAGTAAAAATTTTATATGTCTAAGTTTTGTTTTAAGTTTAATATACACACATAAAACCTAATGAGCGTACATACCCAGAGTTCCCAATGTAGAAACTCCGCTTTGATACCAAATGTAATGCCCCACCAGGGAACCCAAAAGAATCTAACCTAGAACATGATACTAAGTTTGGTGAATAATTTTTTTTTCTAAAGTTTACATATAAGATAAACATTCACATGAAAGCATTAACCATTAACTCACATAACACACATCGTAAACATAGGTTACAAATCCAATGGGCCCCATGACGTAGTATTACTTTCTAACATAACTCATTTAATAACATAACAAAAGATTCCATAAATTAAATTCAACAATTACATTGTAATAGTTACATTCCATGAACATTCAAGAATACTAATAAACATACATCCACTGCACATGTCGCAGGGTATGCAGTAATTACTCTAACATCTAAATTACAATATCTAGACTAGGTGTCACATGCAATACTCTAATACAAGATTTACAATAAAGGAACAAAAGTAAAGAACAATAATGAAGAAGTATCATAAGGAGTCCAACTGCAAAGACACCATCAAGCACTGGCACCAGGATTTCAAATCTCTAATGGTAAAGAATCACTACCACCTGTCTGTGTAGAACCACAAAGGTCTACCCCACTATGCTGAGGAGAAAACATCAGACCCCACTCGGATAATCAAACCAAATCAAGATACACTACTAGGCAAAGAAAGCCTAAATGCTTACTAACTCAAGGTCAACAAATATAGTGATAGGTATGACTCGCTAATCTAGAGGCAACCGACCATGTAGGATAACTAGACTATGCCTAGGTAGGTGTCATTATGTACGTCTAACCCTTGAGTCTCCTCCTAGTAATCTCTCTGGATCCCGGCACTCAAGTGACCATACACGGATCAATGACTTCTCATACAGATGAAGCCATTAACTATGCTAGACACACCTCTCAAGGTGGCCAACATCATCTCCATTCCCATCTTAGTCTATACTAGCACTCAAGCATGGGCGAGGAACTTATCTTATTAGGTTCATTTATTTCCCCTTAATTTATTAAGTTATCACTTGATTACAAATACTTACAATAAGTGATCCTGGCAGCCACTTGTGGGCCCCAGTGCTTATTGTAAGCCACCTCCTAACACATATCTAGGTAAACTACCTTAGGCTCATAAATCTCTCCTAGATCAAATATAGATAAAATCAGGTAGTCACACATCCAGAATCATCACAAGATTCAGGAAAGACTACAATATACATAACCATAGAAAAGTAGTACAACATGAACCTATAAGGGCAAATGGGATATAAACAATACACACTCATGCCAAACATAAGAAACAACATGAACATAAAAGATAATTCCCAAGCCTTTGTCTTTCCTAGGTCGTCTAGCACCCATAAAACTGATAAACCTAACAACCAGGAAAGATAAAACCATATTACAGAAAAATAGCCAATTTCAGTATGAAAAGATGCATATACAATCATAAGATAACTTGTATGTTCGACACTAATTAAAAGCTCAATTTAATCATGCAAAGGTAACATACTTTACAATTCATACCTAGGCTAAATCAAAATAAATATTTCAAATCCAGATCAATCTGTCTAGACCTAATTTATTTGACAATTCAGTTTAATTATCTTAATTAAATAAAGTTTACTAGAGTAATTAGTAAACAAAATTTACTAAATCCTATTAGGAGAAAAACAATAGAAAATTTAAATTAAAGTCCTAATAGTCTCAACATAAATTTTCAAGTAACATTTGAATCACAATTTACCAAAATAATTAAAACTATTATTAACAACTATTGTTAATAAATATTAACACTAATTTAAAATAAATAATATTCACTAAATTCTACTAATAAATTATTATTATAAAATAATAATAATTAATAAGAAACATTAAAGAAAAACCATATTAATAAAACTATTAATAAATTAAACTTATTAATAAAATTTTATTAATAACAAACTAAACTTATTAATATCAAATTAAAATTATTATTAATAATAAACACTAATCACAGATCTCTTTTTAAAAAATGTTAAAACATATTAAAGTGCGCAAGTGGGGGGGTCCGTGGGACCCACACCCCACTTGGCACTGCCCTCAAAGGAAGGCGCAGGGCCCAGAGCCCCATGCGCAGCTTTGCTGCAACACGGGTACTTTGTACCTGCAACAGGGGGTGGGGTAGGGGACAGGTGGTCCCTGCCCCTATACAAACAAAGTTTCTTTTTTTTTCTTTTTATAACATTTTTAATAAAAACAAATTTCGATGCATATATATATATATATATATATATATATATATATATATATATATATATATTGTAAACAAAACTAATGCTTATTTTGTATTTTTTTGGGCGGGGGGCAGGAGTGTACATTTTCAAAAATGGAAATGACAGTACAGAATGTAAATTTTTCAAAAATGGAAATATTGGGTTTTTAACAAATACAAGTCCAACTTTGTTTTTTCTTCTATTCTGTCTTTTTCCCCACTAATTTATTGTATTAATTTACATCCAAATTGGGTTAAAAGAGTAGTTTTGTCTTTTTTTGGTAATTTCTTTTTTACTGTGTTTTTTCAAGAAGGGATTTTTTTTCCAGAATGGTAATTTTTCGCCCAAATTGATTTTCTAACAACAACCCATTTATTTAATTTATCCATTCTATAGTTCATACTATAGCCAAATTGATTTTTCTATTTTCTAAGGTTTTATAGAGAATTTTCCTTCGAAATTTCGACAGCATAACCCTACTATGCCAAGTCTATATAAAATTATGAAATGACAATTCTATGAGTTCTCTAAACCCCAAAAATGAAAGCATAACAAAAATAGATCTCTAACTATAAATCAAATCAAACATAGTAAATTAATGAAAGTTCTACAAATGAAATCACAGGAAAGTTCCTTCAAACCCCTACCTCAATTCCAATGCTAGAAACTGAATTAGAATGCTTGTAGAATGTTGAAACTCTCAATTCTGTTAAATGAAAACTCAGCCCTCCAAATCTGAATCAACAATGCAAGCCAAGCCAATTCCAAATCCAAAGCAATCTTTCTCCAAAGCTCAAGCACACACACAAAAACTCAAGAACACAAAAATGTCTCCAATTCTCCAAAAGCTCTCTCCACAAATCTCTAATAACTTGATTTTTTCCAAATGAATGCAAAATCCCCCTATTAGGGATTCAACTCCACCATTCATGCAAACCCTAGATGACTCATAGGACATCTCCTATTCAAACTCTCCCTCTTTTGTTGAGAGAAAATACTAATTAATAATTTAAAATATATTTAATTGTGCACAACTCAACTTAGTCTCCTAAAGACAAGTTGTCACCTTTTCAAACAAGACAAATTCAAACTCAATAAATCACATGTTAATATTAAAATTCATTATTAAATAATTTAATATACCAACATCATTAAATTATGCAATATATATTAATTTAATATTTAATGGACAATATTAAATTATATTTTCACACAATTAATTAATTAATACCAAATATCCTAATATTTGATTTTTAATTTAATCAATAATCATACAATAACATAGAAAATAAATTTAATATTATTTTTCTAATATAATATTAATTTCCATAACTATAGAAAATCACATATTCAAACAGCAATAAATTAGAATCATCAAATAAACATACAAACACAAAGAAGGGATCCACAAACTTTGTCACCTGACAAATTTGGGTAGGGTAGTCAACAAATACTTATCCAACAATTAGGATAAATTGGCTTAGGATAGGGTTTTGGGTATGTGTATTATCTCCCCTCTTTACCATTGAGATGAATGTTTGTGGGCACGCTCACTCCTGCCAATTCAGGGAAGACGATGCCCTGTACCTGCAAACCTGTCATCACAAATCAAAGCATGTACATACAACATATAACAAATAATGATAGGGTATGGTCGGTCATGTGGATCTCGACAAAGCAAGTAACTACGCCTCCACCCTCTACCATACAGACACATAAAATAGATACATACAAATGAACACCATACACATGCTAGTATGGGGTAAGTACATCATAATCCAACTGAAACATGAAACATCGAATCATGATAATATCAATATCTAAACATGACATCACATGACATAATCACAATCATAATCTAGATCATCAATAGTCACTGAAATAATAAAATCTGCACACAACAATGTGACCTAAAAGTGTATGGCATCTAAAAAACTAAAAGCAAACTATGGAGGTACTACATCATTAACCAATTATAGCATTTGCGTTCATCATACATTCAATAACATAACTGAAATGTAAATACTTATAAACTAATCAAATATGCATACATGAAACTTGATACACATAATAGCTATATTTTGATATCACAAAAACCCTTGTTAGAAGGTAAAAATTGTGGTGGGGATGGAACCTACAAAGCTTCACTCTTGCAGTAAATAAAGTTGTCAGTTAAGGCTACAAAGATTGATCACTTCTGGTGATCTTACCCTATTAGGAGTAACAAAAAGATCAGCTAGATCTACCTGGTTAGAGGATTTTAGCAACACATTTAAGTGTGTACTCGGTTAAGAGATTTTACATAAGATTGTTAAGTGTACTCTATTAGGAGATTTAAGTCTGCTACAATGGTTAGGATGCAATAGTGAAATTGATCTGTAGATAGCAACAAACTTTGTCTGATTTTAGATCTGATATGTACTTATCTGTTATCACCTTAATGTGATTGATCTCTTCTCTGAATGCTTCTCGGTAGCCTTCTGATCTAATATCTGATTCAATCCTTGAATGCTCTATTCTTGCTTCAATCATCACAACCCATGTCTAATCTTTAGATGTTTATAACTGTAGCTACTTCACGTGTGATACTTTTTCAAAATGACATCTTTACAATTCTTATATCAAAATTATTTGACTTAATTAGGGTTGTGTCACTATCTAAGAAAACCTAAGATTAATGACTCAAATAAATAACCTAGATCATCTTTACATAGGAATCATCAATCATTAAATGATTACATCCATATAAAATATTCACCTTGATCTTAGTAAACCATTTTTCTATCGATGTAAATCGTTTACCTTGTAGTTTATGTCATTACAAATTGCTATGTCATTTCCTAGTTTACTCGATGTACACTGCATTCATCACTCTTTATTTAATTGAGACTTGGTACATATGAATGCTTGGTTATACTATTCTCGGTACTCGGTAATCATCTGGCTTGGTATGAGTACTTGGTCAAGACTGTATTCGATTAGTATAGTATTCTGTCTTGTCTTTTGTTCAGTGTCTATGCTATATGTGTTGACCAACTAGCCTGTATTGTCTTGTTTACTGACTGTATGAATGATACTAATGACAACTCTTAATGCACTTAGGAGTAACAATAGGAAGACTGTTATTGCCGACTGCAAGTCTTTTTTTTATTCTTCCCTAACTTCCCTTTTATTTTTTCTATTTTTTGTTCTTATTTTTTTCCCATCCTCTATTTTCTTTGTGCTAAGTGACATTAAATATGAGACTGAGAGGGGGAGTCACATCCCCTCCTCACCTCTATTTGCTACCCCTTAGGGGGTGCGACTAGTCGCAGCCAAAGGCTGTGATCCAGTCGCACCCTCTAAGGTGCAACTTGATCATAGACTACATAATCCTCTTTCTTTTTATTTCATAATACATATTTTAATATATATATTATATAATATATATTATAATATGTATTATATTATATACTTTTTTAATATAGTATTTTATAATATATATTATAGTATACATTGTAATATATATAATATTTTATATTATTAATAATTAAATAATATAATTATTAATCTATTAATAGTGACATATTATAGTATATAGAAATTGATTATTTTATTAATAATTAAATGTTGTTAATAATTGTTTATTTATTAATATTTATTTATTTAATGATCTATATATTATTTATATATTTAATTAACTACTTAATTAATAATTTATTTATATTATATTGATTAATTGTAACTTAATATTGATATCACAATTAATTATTTTATTAATCTATTTAATATTATTTTTTCTTAAGTATTATATTAATAAAAAATTATATTATAATTTATTATTAACAAGCCAATTATTAATTTATTATTTCATATTAAATACTATTGGAGAGAGGGGACATTACATATCACCTAAGCATAAGTGTCAAGGGGTTTTACATAGATCATTTACTTCGCAAGATATTATAGGTCAATTATGACACTTTAGTTACTTTTAGCAACATGTAGAAATTAAATATCTTTAACCCTACTAACAAAGGGTTTTGAAAACTTATCAAATCAAGGCTTGAGATTATGAAATTGAAAAAAGGTATTTATGTATGTCAAAAGAATATGAACATCCTTGAGAATCTCAGGGAAATTAATAGACCACAAGATATTGATGGTCAATTATGGATATTTAGGCATATTCAAAAACTATAAACACTGAATCTTTCATAACTTTGGCAACTGTGGGTAGAGAAAAAATATCAAACATGATCCCAAGGTTTTAAAATTGATTTGACACAATTAAGAATATCAAGAGAGTATGACTACCAAGCCATTTCATTTGACAATCAATAGGTTCCAAAATATTAACCTTCAAAGTGGGCAACTTAGGAAAATTTAACACAAAGTCAACAACATAATGTTCTTAGAACACACCAACTTAGGGTATATAAAACTCATAAAATTTTATCCTAATAATCAAAAACTGAATAGGAACTTTCACTTATGCCACATGAGTATGACCACCATGTGAATCTTCATGGAAGTCAATAGAATTCAAAGCTATTACTCTCCAAAATATTCTATTTGGGAAGATTTGGCAAAGGTATTTATGAGTGCTGCAACCAAAATGAAAATCACGTGATCTTCAAATTTTGCAAAAAAATGAAGGTTCCAAAAGTGTGTATATGCCTAACTTATTCCTTGTTTATTGTCACAATCTCATTTCCCAACAAATTCAAGAAATTTTTATTAGATAACTCCATGGTGAAAATTACTTACATTGTAACAATAAAATATGTGAATCATTTACAAGATTTACTAAACACTCTTCTAACCCTATTGAATTTACCATCATTCCTACCTATCCAAATGAACCTAAAGGATTTCATTAGAAAGTGAAATTTAAAACACATTATTCATTTTTTCAATATTGTTAATAGTTCTTGTTAAAATTTGGAACCATTTCATTTGATTATTGATACTTCAATTGTTCAAACCATTACAAAAAAATAGACTGGATTTTCTTAGCATAAAATTAAAATAAAGATGTGCCTAATATTGTTAGGCTTCTTATAGATGTTGAATGTGTCAGTTTTAGAACTCACATTTTGTACGACAACCTTTGCAAGGTCAAAAACCACCTGAAACAAGACTTTTTAGGCTCAATAGCATTGGTCCATACATTCCTAAAGTGCCTTTTCCAAGTTCGGTTATCCAATTGGATGTTCCATCAATTATTCAACTAATAAAAAATGGTATAATTTTTAGACAAAGATTTATATACACCTTTTTATTTGATTTTACACAACTAATAACCATCCATCCACTTGAAATATTCATACTATTCTTCATCCCCCATAAAATAAATGGGGGGATTAAGGATCATACAATATTCTCTAAGGATTGTAAATATCCTCTAATTTAATTGGTGGATGTGATATATCTGACTTAGAGAGGCCTAATCCATTAATTTCCCATTCTTGAAGACATCTTTAAAGCATTTAATGCTTTATTGAGCCAATTCCCTTGTTGAGTACCCTTTAAGAAGTGTAAGTTGTTTCCCTTTGTGCTCAAGTTTCCACCAAATGGACCTACCACCATAGACTTTATTACTATTTTAACATAAAATAATGTGTTAGGAGGACAATAAGGGGTTCTAGATTGGTTCCCTAATGCAACATACAACCAATCCTTGGTTAAATTGAAAGAAGATAACCTGTTAGGCCCAAGTAAGACTTAAGCATTAAGCAGGGACAATGTATTAATATGATTTAGAACAACAGAAAGGGGGGTGAATCAATTGTTCTTAGGTCCAAATGTTTCAATTAAACTTTTAAACACTTCAAAAACTCAAATCTAATAACCAACACTACTCGGTCTTTACTGAATGTATACCAGAAACATATAACAATGCAGTCCACTATCCAATAGTATTTAACTTGCAAAACATAGAAATGTTCAAACCAAAACATTCACACAAGTATTGACACTAGGATTTATAGTGGAAACCCAATTTGGGAAAAACCACTTTGTAACATGCTACTGATATATTCACTCTTCTAAAGTGAGCTCTGTGAAAATCCAACCCTGTCAAAGGTTTACAAACACACTGCTAGGTGTGACCATTTTAAAGGATTTCAACCACCCTGTTAGGAGTTTTCCTTGTTAGAGGACTTAAGTACATTCCATTAGAATGCAACCTTGATTAAAGGATTTATACAATGACTGTTAGGTCAACCTTGTTTAAATGATTTTGATTGATACAATGATTAGAAAGTAACAGTAATATTTGATTTGAAAACATACAACTCACTTTGTAAATAACAGACCCAATTCTTACATATATGTTGGCTTACTGACTAAGTTCCATTTCCATTTCCATCACTGATCTGCTCGAAAATCCCTTCAAGAAATCACAAC
This sequence comes from Chamaecyparis obtusa, assembly GCA_027943335.1. NCBI lineage: Eukaryota > Viridiplantae > Streptophyta > Pinopsida > Cupressales > Cupressaceae > Chamaecyparis > Chamaecyparis obtusa. The sequence goes on along the minus strand of BSBK01002085.1, from coordinate 382,744 downwards.
TCTAATCAACTCCTTCACCTTCAGCCTTTCTACTTATTCAATCAATAACAACAACTCCAACATCTCTTACTCAACCTCACACTTAGGTTTCCTTAATACCTCTTCAATAGGTAGATCCATCTTTTGTCGCTTAATCGCCTCCATAGATCTTAGGTTTAGGTCAGATTCATCGAATCCTTCCAACTTTATGTTCTTCATCCATCCTTCTAGAAATATCTTTAATCTCTTTATTGAAATCATAATAAAATGGTTTACTATGTATTAAATGCTCCATACAGTCAATAAATAAAGTCAACATGATCTACATAATCCAAGAATTCAAACATGTCGGCTAGGAATCTGAATTCTTCCTCCAATGTAAATTACTAACGCTTGGTCAATACTGTGTTCAACTCCTCAGTCATCACTACGTAGCTTGGTCACCACTTGAAACTATTTCCCTCGGCTAATGTTGTCTCCCTCAACAATACATTGATGTTTGATCAACACTAAATTTACTCGACATATACTAGCTCGATCAACACTAACATCACTTGACTTAAACTAGATTTTTTCACTTTTGCTCAGTTAAGCCTACTTGTTCAGTCTTGCTTCTCACTTAGATAAACAATACATCATCTTATCATTGTGCCACATAACCAAGTACTCATTGAAGTATCAAATAACTCAACCTTTCTCTAGGTTCTATTGTTATCACCCTTGCCCTAATCCTTCTCAATAATCAAATAGATATAGTACTTTCTTAGATAGCAACAGTCTTAATAGTTAAGGTTTGACATCAATGACAATACAACAATTGCTTCAATTGTAGTTTCCAACAATCTCCCTCTTTGGCATTGATGGCAACACTATATGAATAACACATGATTCACCAACCAATCCAAAACTTTTATGTGCATCAAAAACATTTGTAATATCCTTAGCTTAATTCTGATTCTGAATCTCTTTAGCCTAACTTGCTTGACCATCCACACAGTAACTCCCACTGAATCTTTTATATGTCCCTTTCCTCTAAATCTCTCCCTCTTTCTTGATCTTCCATGAAATATCACCATGTGTTTTCATCTGACTCATCTCCCTCTTTGACAATAATGCCAAAGCAGCAACTAGAACTTGCATCTTTTAGATGTAGATGTCATCTTATCAGCTCAGTAAAAATATTTCTCCCTTTGTCATCTTTTCTTATGACTGACTATCAGCTTTTCTATACTTTTCACAACTCTAGGCTGCTCCTAAAGTGTGACCTTTTTTGCATCAATTTATCAGATACTCTTTCTAGCACATTTGATGCAGTGCTCCTAGCTTGACTAGGTAGCCTCAATTAGGGGAAGAATCCCTAATTTTCCTCTCAAATATTCATAAGCCTCCTTAGGTAAAGCTTTGGTGAATATGTTTTCTATTTGTTCCTTTGTATTCACATATTCCATTCTCACCTCTTTATCTTGTACCAATTCCGTCAAGTAATGATACGTGATGGCAATATGTTTGATATTTGTGTGCATCATTGGTTCTTTGATATGTTGATAGTGTGTGTGTGATTTTGTGGCCTGCAACACAACACTTCAATAGGATAATAACATCACTTGTTAGAGAAAATAAACATGTAATTAAAGAAACTAACAAGTAAAAGCATCATATTGCTCTCTAGTTAGTGTGAGTATGAAATAAGGGGTTAGTTGCTCTTAGATTTGACCCTTAAACAATGACAATCTACACTAAAATGAGAGATTCAAGAGTAAATGCATGAAATCAAGCATAAAACCATAGATTCTTTCCATTTTAAGCCAAATTGAAGTGTTCTCTAATTAACTAAGCATGAAAACATAGAAACAACTACCAAATTAAGGCATTAGTAAGAAAACTCCAAGCATGAGAGTTCAATAATCAAGGATTATGAAGCCTCAAATTCACCATATTCATAAGCTAGAATTCCAAGTATTAAAAAGTAACAAGTGTGTAGAAGCATTCAAAATATCCATAAGCTAGAGAGAAAGAAGTCTTTGAAAATTCTCTTTTATAGAAGATTGAAGGATTTGAACAGTTGAGATGCATCTGTGAGGAGTGGTTGAGATGCCTCTTGGCTTGATCCTTGATCCATGTGAGAGCCTCTTAATCATGAGTGTGTTTGTTGTGTTTGTTTGATTTAAGAGGTATTTATGCTTTTCTTTTAATTAATAACTCTAGCCTTGCATTTGGTGGGATTGAATTAATTAAATGGGACTAGAGTTAATTGACTTGATTTTTCCTGAAACCTTAGTGATAAATGTTTGATTCGGGATTTGATGGATTTTATTGAATTTTTGGGACTTATGTTAATGATCAGGAATTGAATTAACATAATCAAGGTTATATTCCAAATTGAGGGAAAATAAGGCCTTAGGTCCTATTAGCCCGATTTTAGGTGATTACATTTGCCCCTCTTTGAATTGCTTTGCAAACAGCATAAGGATTCAAACAAAATCTGATTCAAAGCATGATCTAGGAGATTTATAGAGCAGCGAAAACTACTTTGAAATATTTATAGAGCAGTAATAAGAACTACTCTAAATTTGAGAATTCTGAGCTTGATCGAATGAAATCCTACTTGATTTTAAAAGCTACCAATTCTAAACTTGATTGAACAAGAATTGATATCATCGATTCTGAACTTGATTGAATGAAGACCGATAAGAGAATTCTGAGCTTGATCAAATGAAATTCTACTTGATTAGAAACTATCAATTCTGAACTTGATTGAACAAGAATTGACAATACTGACTCTGAGCTTGATTGAACGAAGGTCGATAGGAGATTTTGAAAAGAATTGTCAGTTAAAATTGATCATGCTGACAAGTAACCAATTTGATTTGAAGTGATAAAATTGATCAATGTCATAAAGATTAATAGTCTCCACTTGATTGATGAAAATTGGCATGCCCCTAGTGTTGAAGACTTTGATTCAAAGTATTGGATTTTGGTTTAATTATGCCCCCTCGAGACCGAAAGTGGAACAAATTCAAATAAAATCATTAGTTTCAAGCATTTAGAAAGACTTGCGGTGATTGAAAGGATCCTAGATCAAGCATAGATCAATTGGAAAGAGTTTTCAAGCCATTTAGATTTATTTTAGTGCCCCAGAAGTACTAGTTGACCAATTTTGACCAAGAATTTGAGAGAGTTGTTCAAGTTTGACTAATGTTTAAGCAATATCCTAGCATAAAAACTTGATTCTTTATTTAGAAAATCACTTTATGTGGCTTCTGACAAGCTTTCTATGCATTAATTATGCTTTGTTTAGCTCTCTTTAAGTGTGTTTGACTAAACTTTGACTATTGTTGACCATTGATTTGGTTGAAAATTCTTGTTGTATTGATTTACCTTGCTTGTGGTATCTTTTCTGCTCAATTTGCCCCTGTTTGACTACAATTTGACCAAGTTGGACTTCTGCATTTTGACAGTTGACTTTGCCTTTGAACTCTATTTTTACTATCCTGAAGTGATATAAATCACCTATTTCAATTTTGGTCCTGATATTAAGCCTCTGTGACATCTTATTAATAATGCCCTTTTAGGGTTCTGAGGCCCCCGGGAGGCTTAAATAGGTCAAAAAGCTCATTTTTACTATTCATTTTCACTTTTACCCCTTGGAATTTTACTGAGCTTTGAGCAACCATGGTGTTCCCAGTGAAGAAGCATTGATTCAAGATGGCCAGGTGACACAACAGACTGAGACATTATGACACACCTATGAGTATCCGATAACGAACCTTGTCAATTTGAAAAATTCAAATTTTATGCATTTTTTAGCATTTTATAGGCAATTTAATTTTGAATCACATCCTGAATGCGGGATCGCGTCCAGTCAAACCCGTGTTGCATCCTACATCCCACATTGCATCTAATATTTCATGAATCGCACCACTCTAGGTCGCATCTGGTTAAATTTGAATTTTTAGAAGCTTTTTGGTCATTTTGAATAACAGGGTCGCATCCGGGATACCAGATCGCGTCCCAAATTTCTTGAGTCGCATCTATTTTTTAGATTGCATCTCAGATTTCCTAATCCACATCTGGGATTATGAGTCACTTTTGGTTTTTCTTGATATATGAGCCAAGTATACTTGTTTTTCTAAACTTTGAGCAATTTTTTGGCCAATTTTTTTATCTAATGCTGACATAGTGCCCCTATTTTTTGTTTTGCAAGGAGATTTTGATGTCATGTCCTTTAGATCACCTAGGCCAGTCCAAGTGTTAGCATTATATAGGCAGCTGAGTCAGGAGGATCAGCATGTAGTTTTTTGATGTGGACTTTGGAGTTTGGTACAGTTACCGGACATTCGAGTAAATCGCGGCCTTCTCACAACATTGGCAGAGTAGTGGCACTCTGAGCATAACACCTTCCACTTACCTACAAGTGAGATGACTATTACACCAGAGGACATGTAGCAGATCCTAGGGTTAGCTCTAATGTTCAGATCCAAGTGATTTACTGCCTTCTAGTAGGTGCGAGATTAATGTTCTCAGATTGTTATCGAGATCAGTGACCTAGACGACACCTAAATGAAGGATTTGAATGCAAAACTGATATGAAATATGAATGCAATTAATCTATATTTTTTATATTTTCTATGCAATGATATGAAAACTGATATGAAATCTATGATAATATGAAAATTGATATGCAATGCTAATCTAGAAATGATATGATATGAGAATGAAAATTCTAACAATAATATGAAAACTATGAATTTGAAATTGATCTCACAAAGCTTCGAATCCTCAAATTTATCTTTCAAGCTCCAATTGTGCAAATTCTCCAAATCTGATATGCTATGATTCCTGTAGAGTAAGCTTGTAATTTGAGAGATGAATTATGAAGAGCTGAGCTTTGGTTTCATAGAAATCCAGGGCTTTGGAGGTGCATGAGAAAAAGCCATAAATCACTCAAATAACTCAGGTTGATTTTTGAGTTATTTTTAAATAAAGATAATTAAGTCACAAAAATCATGCAAAAGCACAGTTCAACTCGAATTAGAAGTTTAGATCAACTTTAAAACTCAAAAAGATGTTGAGTTTCAAAAAGCTAACAACTTGCATTAATTTTCCAATTTGAGTTTAACTGGTCCTTGAATGTGCACATGGATAATTATGATTTAATAAATAAATAAAGTGATTTATTCTCAACTTAACTGCTTTTTGAAATAAAATAATTAATTTATGGGTTAATTAACTATTTTATCAAACTTTTATTAAAAACTATATTATTAAATAATGACAACTTGCTTTAATTAATTAAATAAGAATTTAATCAATTATTCATAAGATTTTGGATTTATTGTCAAAATTTAAATAATATAATTAATAATAGATAGAATTAAATTTAATTAAACAATTAAGTGGTAAATATTGAATATAATTAATTAAATATGAAAATATTCAATTAATCAAACTTTAGGATAAATGTGATTTATCGCCAAATAATCATTAAATTAAAGATAATTATGATGATTAGGAATATTACTAGGAATATTCCCCGATGCAGAATTTAAGATAATCAATTATGATTCGATGATGTTTAGATGTGCCCTAGGTTAGGACTTTGATGTCGATTTCGTTTGAATTGTTGATATAGAAGGTTAATGAACATATAGCCCATTTTTGGGGTATTACAGACGGATCAAGTACAAGGCATCTAGGCCTGCAGCTATTGCTGATGTGAGGAGAGTGTTCCAGGATAACATGATTATAGGACAATACTTGAGTTGGGACCACATGGTCACCAACTATGCCCCTCTACCTATATACTTAGATGGTCTGATAGGTGGCCTATTGATGCCTGATCGGGATTAGTACAGCTTTATGTGTGGCTGGTTCAGAGTGATTGGTCATATGATTGAGTCCCCTGGCCGATTTGCATGGGGTAATTGTATTTTAGCTCACATGTACCGTGAGCTGCATGAGATAGTATATCAGCACTCTAGATCCATGACTATTGGGAGTGTTGTACTTCAAATCTAGGCATGGGAACACATCCTTGTGACCTGACCTATTGTTGCTAGGCACTACAACATCAGATTATAGTATATCTATATGTACTCTGGTCTTATTCAGTAGCCCCATCTGGGCAATTTGGAGTATTGGTGATGTCTTCTGGATGATGTTACCGATGTGGTATGGCAACCGTATCTAGACTGTGAGGCTTGGACATCAGATGTCAGGCAGATGCCTTACTTTTTTTAGTCCAAGTATCTTGTCGGGAGGACCTATTATGTTATTGAGTGGTTCCTGATTACTTGGTTATGTCGACAGTATGGCCAAGTACAGGGCATGTCCCAGGAGACATGTCTATATGCATGAATTCAGAGTGAGGAGGCTTAGTGGGGAGCCTGATTGGTCTTTGAGATGACTATTCATGAGATCTCTTAGATGGATCACTTTGACTGGGATTACCAAGCAAATGTCTGTGATGTAGGTGTTACCAATGAGTACCATGCTCATTACCTTAGACATCCATACCCTAGGTTCACTGCTCCAGAGGATGCTATTCCGCGTATTGAGGATGAGATACCGAGCTGCACGAGGTACTGACAGGGGGAGAGGATGAGATGGAGCCCATAGAGGTGGAGGGAGAGATGGAGATGGAGCCCATGGAGGTAGAGGGGATGGTGATGGAGGAGATGGTGGAGATGATAGGGATGGTGGTGGTGGTGCAGTAGGTAGCAACAAACGGTGGGCCTCCAGGGGGAGCCTAGTCATCTGAGACAGAGGAGAGTACAGGTTACTCCTCCTCAGAGGGATACAGGGTCATTATTACATAGGGATGAGCATGCATAGAGACCCATGGGAGGAGATCAGGATCAGCAGTAGCAGCAAGCACTTCAGGATCCTCTTACAAGTGGTGATGGAGATAGGCTATCTCAATGTGAGCAAGAGCGTGTTGCCTTGAGAGTGGAGATAGCTACCCTCGAAGAATAGTTAGTAGACAGGGATTCATAGCTTACTCAGCTTAGATCAGAGAGGGATATACATATCGCTCAGTTGTGAGCAGATAGAGATTCATAGTTAGCCTAGCTAAGAGCACATAGGGATACACAGCTAGCGTAGCTGAGGGCTGAGAGGGATAGATATGTGCATACCACCACCCACCAAGGACAGAGGACCACATATTACTTTACTTTGTATTGTGCTACGGTTCCTACTGCTCAAAGGGCACCTTTATATTTAGTTATTGCTTAGTAGTCTGAGAGTGCCATGCCATCACCACCACCACCTGGCAGAGCAGATGCACCCCCTCCTAACCCTCTAGCATAGGATGAGGGGGCCAGTGAGGTGTAGATCTCCTTGATATTTATCCATATTTTTCATCACTAGACATATTTTATTTTATTGGATATCTTGTATCTGTACCATTTTTTATCGATGTACTTTCATATCCTATAGACTTTGTACCTTGTTGATACATTACCTCATTGTTTCATCCCTACTTTGATATACTGATACTTTGACACTCTGATGATTTGATACACTGATGGACATTCTTGATACTCTTGTTTATGGAAATTTTGATGATATGTTGATCCTTTTGTTGACTCTGTCATGGATGCTTTTATCTAATTCATCTTGTTTGTCATTTTTGATATCTGATCTCTGATGGTTTTAATTTCTGCACATGTTGGATATTTGATGTTTGTTTTATGCTTTGGATATTGATGCGATTATCATACTTGGTCAAGATTAGATTAGGTGATGATAAAATGACATCATAATATATTTCACTAACATATGCTCATATTTTTGTTATTTTCAAAGTTTTTATGAATGTATGGATGTATGAAATGTATTGCGATGTGATGTATGGACATCTCACTTTTATTTATGTATGAATGATTATGGATGCAAAATGCAAATAGTTTTATGATATGAAATGGTTTTATGAATGCAAATGGTTATCAGTGATTTATACCCAATCATTTTAGTTTTAGTTGTTTATGATTTTATGATGTACTTGGTCACATGTCTCAAATGGTTAATGATTAATGCTTTAGAATTTTCAGCACATATCAAAAAATGCTTTTAGATGGATTCTCAATTTATATTCATGTTTCAGATAGTTGAATCCACATTTCATGCTTATGCAAGATTAAAATGAATGCAACTAAATTAAAATGAATGCAATTTTAAAATGAACTTCAATGCAATGAAAGACAATGAAATGCATCTAAATGAACCTAATGCAAATTAATATGATGTGCAGCTAAAATGAATCCTAATGCAATTAACCAATGAAATGCACCTAGACCAAGACACCTAGGATAGTCACTATTTGTTCAAAGCGAGTTATTTTTCATCATAGAGATTTTGTTAGTGGGACCTCATTAGGATAGTACAATTTTCACTGATAGATTTAGCAATCCTAAAAAACATGAATATATCCTTTTTATTCACCATGTTGGAAGACAACCTAAACATTAAGGCACCCAGCCAGAATGTTTTGTCAGTCACTCCCTGTTTGATATAAACCGTTTCTTTTCTAGTGCACAATGTGTAAATGTATACCCACAATGACCTTTCTTTTGTATTCATATCCTAGGGTATACTCCAATTTACCATGCACCTTACTAGGGAATAGTTTTGTATTCATATCCTAGGGTATACTCCGATTTACCATGCACCTTACTAGGGAATAGTTTATCTTTGTTAGTTTTTAAACAAGCAAGGAAATAGATCCAACCTCACTAAGGTTTTCATAGGAAATAGGTCAAGGTATACATGGTGTTCTAATCATGATGGAGGCACTTATAGTAGACACCCATTCCCCATGATCACCTCAGATCATCGGATTTATTACCACAAACAGAAGACAAAGAAAATATTATGCCCCCAGTCTTTGTTTCTCTTAGTCCACAGACATCATTGAGTTACTCAAGGAAACATAACAATCAAAGAATGATAATAAGAAAAGTTCATTTTCCTTTAGCATGATCATTGTATTTGCATAATAGAAATAGACAGTTGTGGTTATAGTGTTTTGAAAACAGTCTTGATTAATCTTGCAAACACACGCATAAGAATTATTATCAATAAAAGATTCATTCCTTCATCCATAAGTGTCTCACCTATGTTTAGTGTTTAAAAACACTCTTTTCATCATGACGTTGTGTTGAGAAACACATTTTAGATCCAGCTGGTTGGTGTTTAAAAACATCGTTTGTTCTTAGTTTATTGTCAATTACGGACAAGGGTGGTATTGAAAAATACCATTTTTCATAGTTTATTGTCAATTGCGGACTCATCATCCTATCAACCAATGTGATTGTGATCAAATGCCCCTATGGAAAAATAGTTTACCTAGGACCCTAATGTGGACAGATTCTAGCCTTAGGAAGGCACAATTCTCTGATAGTTCTCTTAGGATTTGGTGCATCATGAAAGTGACTGAAGGATATATACAAACTGATATTTACATAGGCCAAAGGTGCAAGCGTTGTCTTGATAGATAGAGTGGGTGATTACAAGTAGCACCTGTTTACCAGGTTTTCACCACTTGGCCATAGTTTTATTCTATTTTTTCTATCATGGTGCCTATTTACCAGGTTTTCACAAAGACACTTTTTATCTTTTCCAATTTTTTTGTTCTTTTTATTTTCTATTTGTTTTTGTATTTTTCTCTTTTTCTGATTTTTTTGGACTCACCAAGGTGCCTATTTGCTAGGTTTTCACCGAGATGGTCATTTTTCAAGACTTTTTCCATTGTTTTTTATTTTTTTCAGGATCCATATTTGCTATTTTTGAACTTTTTTCAGGACTCTTTTCACTGTATAGGAAGCTTCTCAAGAACATCAAGCATAAAACCTTTTTAGATGTAAGGTGTTGATTGGATCTAGTAGAACATCTCCTTCAGGCATAGCCAATTAATAGGCTCCTGATCCAAATGTTGTTGTAATGACAAAGGGACCTAGCCAGTTGGGTTCAAACCTCCCCTTTTGTTCTCGATTTGGTTGGTTCTTAGGAATTTCTCTTAGGACTAGATCTCCTATCTGAAAACTTCTTGGTTTTACTTTCTTACTGTATCCTATTGACATTCTCTTCTAATAAGCTTTAAGGTGATCAAATGCCTATTGTCTACGCTCATCTAGCAATTCAACCTCTTGCAGTCTAGACATTCTATAGTCCTCATCAATTACTAGATGTTTTAGTGATACTCTCAGTGATGGAATCTCTACCTCAATTGGTAAGACTTCTTATGATCCATAGACTAGTGCAAAAGGAGTTGCACAAGTTGGTGTTCTTATGCTTGTTCTATAAGCCCACAATGCTGGATTGATTTGCAAATGCCAATCCCTTCCTGATTTGTTTACTATCCTATGCAAGATTTTTAGAATTTTTTTTTTTTATGCCTCAGCCTGTCCGTTACCTTGAGGGTAATAGATTAAAGAACAGTGCTAAGTGATTTTGAATTGAAGACAAAACTCATCTATGTCTTTGTTCTTGAATTGGCCTCCATTGTCAGTCACAATCAAAGAGGGTACGCCATAACGGAAAATGATATAATTCAAGATAAACATGGAAACTTATTTTCTAGTTGCATTGGATAGTGGGATAGCCTCTACCATTTTGTGAAATACTCAGTTGCAGTGATGATATATTTGTGTCCACTTGCTGAGTTGGGGTAGATCTAACCAACCAAATCAAAGGCCCATTGTTGAAATGGCCAATGTGTTATGAAGGGAATCAACTCTCTAGCTGGTGTATGTATGAGGTTGCCATGGATCTAGCATTTCTTATAAGTTTTTGGAAAGTGAATAGCATCTTTTTCCATAATGGGCCAATAGTATCCAACCCTTAGGAGTTTCTTAGCTAAAGAGAAACCATTTGAGTGTGATCCACACACACCTTCATGAACTTCTTTTAATACACAATTAGACTCTTCATGTTCTAAACACCTAAGAAGCATACCATCTAGACTACATCTAAACAAGTCATTAGCGATGATTATGTAATGCGATGCCACTCTTATAAGGGATCTCTTTTAATTTATAAAATAGCCTTCAAGAATTATTTGGTCTTTAAGATAGGCATGGATATGGGCATATATGGATAACACTTGGGTTTCCAGGGCACAAACAATTTGGGATTCTGGTGAGTCATAAGCAAGGAATGGGAGTTCTTCCACCAGGAAGTCATAGAGAAATTGATGTTCCTCCAATTGTAACATAGATGCCAAAGTAGCCATCGCATCATCTACTCTATTTTCTAATCTTGGAATTTGTTGAAATGTGATGAAGACAAAGTATTTCTTCAAGTCATCCACCATTATTTTATAAGGCATGAGCTTATCATCTTTGGTCTGATAGTCATCATTCACTTGATTGATGATAAGTTGTGAATCTCCATAGATGTGTAATTCAATGATTTTCCACTCTATTTCAAGATTGAGTCCATTCACAAGAGCTTCATATTCTGTTATATTATTGGTGCATGGAAAAACCATTTTTTATGCCTTGGGAATCTTATATCCTTATGGTGTGATGAATAAGAATCCAGCTCCTGATCCTTGCTCTGTGAAGAAGCCATCAAAGTACATTTTCCAAGGGTGTTTTGTTAAGTGCATGATAGATTCATTTGGAAATTATACAAGTAGTGGCTTGTCATCAGTTAATGGTGTCTCTGCAAGTTGATCAACAATCACTTGTCCTTTAATGGCTTTTATGTCCACATAATCAATGTCAAATTCACTCAAAATTAGGACCCACTTTTCTAGCCTTCCAGTCAGCATTTCTTTGTTTAACAGGTATTTAAGTGGATCAAATTTAGCTACTAGCTTCACCTTGTGTGCTAACATATAGTGTCTAAGATTTTGAGACCCGAACACCACTACTAAGCATGCTTTCTCAATCATTGAATAGTTCAATTCATATGTGACCAAAGTCCTACTGATGTAATAAATAGCTCTTTCTTTCTTGGTCTCATCCTCTTGTGAAAGCAATACTCCTAGTGATGTATTTGTGTCTGATATGTAGAGAAATAGAGGTTTTCCATAAATTGGTTCGATTAGGATTGGAGGATTCATCAAATATTTCTTGACTTGAGAGAAATTATCTTCACATTTCTCATCCCAAGTGAAGGTGGTATCTTTACACATCAACTTTGTGAAAGGTTGTGCTTTGTCTGCCAACTAAGATATGAACCTTCTTATGGATTGTAGATTGCCTTGTAGGGTTCTCATTTGACTAATGTTCTTTGGTGGCTTCATCTCAAGAATAGCTTTGACCTTTGCTGGATCCACCTCAATACCCTTTGCTAAAACTATGAACCCTAATAGTTTTCCAGATGATACACCAAATGTGCACTTATTAGGATAAAGTCTTAATTGAAATTGCTCCATCCTGTCAAAAATTCTTCTGAGATCTTCTATATGAGTAGTCCTTAACCTTGACTTTTCCAAAGTGTCATCAACATAGTCTTCCATGTTCTTGTGCATCATGTCATGGAATATTGTGGTCATTGCCCTTTGATAAGTGGCACTGGCATTTTTGAGACCAAAAAGAATCACATTCCAACAGTATGTTCCCCATGCACAGGTGAATGTTGTTTTCTCTTAGTCTTTAGGAGAAATTTTGATCTGATTATATCTTGAAAATCCATCCATTAGGGAATACATCTCATAACCTGTTGTTAAGTCCACAATCATGTCTATGTTTGGAAGTGGAAAGTCATCTTTTGGACAAGCCTTGTTGAGGTCCCTAAAGTCTGTGCAAACTCTTATGGACTTATCTACCTTAGAAATAGGAACTATGTTTGATATCCACTCCGCATAATCAATAGCTCTAATGAAACCAACTTTCAATAGTTTTTTCAATTCTACTTTCACTAGCAATGCCACATGTGGATTCATCTTTCTGAGTTTTTGCTTCACATGTTTTACATTAGGTGAAATAGACAAATGGTGCATAATCAAATCTATGTCCAATCTAGGCATATCTAAGTAAGACCAAGAAAATTTGATCTTCTTTTCTTTGAACAAATCAGTGAATTAGATCTTTTCATCTTTTGTCAATGACAGAGAAATGTGGAGTAGCTTAGGAGTTTCTATTGTTCCCAAATTAATGGGTTATGTAGGTTCAATCAAAACTAATGATCTTTCCTAAAAGTGATCTAGGAGGATATCAATAATCCCATCCTTTGGTGCCTCTAGAAGGTTTTTACCATCCGATATGTCTTTTTCTTTTTCTCTTTTAGGATCTAATACTGCCACTAGGTGTTTTTCACCATCAGATCTCTTGTTCTTTTTGTTTTTCTTTTTGAGACTGAGAAACTTGATATCCTCTGTAGTCATAATTTTTCTCTTTACACTGGTGGAAGAAAGGAAGGGTTCACAATAATTTAGGTAGTAGGCTATGGAATAGTCATTGTCAAAAGATAACAGGCTTGTGTTTGTAGGTTCATCCCAGTCTATCAAGTTAGGGTATTTCAAGGAAAAAGATTCAGTAGGTTCAAGAGATAGCACCATGTTAGTATCAATGTCATTAACTTGCAAAATGTCATCTATTAAGTTTTCTTCTAAATAGATGTTAGGATTACTAGAGTCATATTCATTATTATTAAAGTTCACATTAGTGTTATGTGGATCTAACTCTAGTGATCTAACATTAGAATACTCTCTTTCTTCAATCAAGACTCTAGGAGAAAATTTGTGTATCACATCTATCTCTATGTCCATGGTAGCATCAGAAAGGGCATCCCATCCATATTCATGTGAGTCTACCTAACTATAATCTGAAACTCCCAAGAAGTGGGCAATAGTCATGGGTACTTCATTTTCTTCATTAGCATGGTTCTCTTCTTCTTGCAATGGTTTCTGTGGAGCTATTATTTCTAGTTCCTCATCAAAGTGAGGTGTATCAAAGATGGGAGGTTCTTTTTCTTGTTCTTCTCTAGGTTCTTCTATTTGTTCTCTTTCTGATTCTTGTTCAAGACTGGTATCAAGAAATGTGACATATGGGTCTCCTTGTAAGAGTGGCAACCTTTCATGGGAAATAGGTTGTCCTTCCACCTCTTCTTCATCATCAGAGTCTCTTGATCTATCAAATACAAGACCCCTCTCTACTTTAGGATGAAATATTTCTTCTCTAAAGCCTAATCCAGTCTTGTCTTTAGGATTTTTGAAATCCATGTGTAGGGGTTCTACAAGTCCTTGTTTTCTTTGTCCCAAGGGTCATTTTCCTTTATATCTCATATGTTTCATGATATCATAACCCTTTCCATATTTTTTTGGAGATATCTCAACATGTTTGACATTCCCATCTTCTTCAAGTTCTTTGTAAAGCCATTGTAAGATAGCTTTTTCTTCATTTTCTTCTTCTAGGGATACTTTTTTTTTTACCATTCTAGTTCCCTCATGTATAGTTAGAGCCTTACCATTGGATGGCATGAATGTTGATGAAGGTTTTCCTTGTGTTCTAGGAGATATAGGGAGATGTGTCAAAGATATAGTAGGATCCATTTTGTATTCACCCATGCTTGTCTCCTGAATATTGATCTTCTTAGTAAAACTCTTTAAGACCATTTCCTTGGATGTCTCTGCTTTGGTAGATCCTTCTTTGTTATGGGGAACCATGATTTCTGTTTGTTTGAGGTTATTACAAGTGTATGTGGTATCTGTTGGAATAGTCACCTCCACTCCATTATGAGGGAACTTTAGGCATTGATGATATGTAGAAGGCACTTCTTGCATTGAGTGTATCCATGGCCTTCCAAGAAGAATATTGTAGGCAAGTGGGAGATCAAGAACTTGACATAGGACATCTTGCTCCACCAGCCCTACTCTGATGGGTAAGATAACCAATCCTTTAGAGGATCTCTCTTCCTCATCATAGGCCTTGATTGCTATCTTTCTTCTAGGATCAATTGTATTTTTTGAGAAACCTAATTGTTTTATCAAGTTATATGTACAAATGTTCAAACCAGCACCTCCATCTATCAAGACACGTTTGACTCAATGTTTATGAATGGGAACTTCTAAATGTAGAGGTAGGTTATGTGGTTGGTGCAATGATTTATCATCCTCTTTAGAAAAAGATAGGTAGTGTGAGGAACCCATGTGACTAACCATAGCTTGGAATCTATCCACATCTAGATCTTTTGGTACATTAGTGCTAAGTAGGGCTTGATCAAGAACTTCCCTATGACTAGGGGATATTTTCAACAACTCTAGGATAGATATTTGAGTGGGTGTCTTTTGTAACCATTCCACAAGATTGAACTTTGGAGGTAGCACCACTTTTTTAGATGTTTCTGTTGTTGTAGATGGTGTGTTAGATGTAGAAGCCCCTTTGAGAGTGACCTTAGCTTGACTTCGCATTACAGCATTTAAAGACTCAGTTTTTTTTTTAACTCCTTTTAGAGTGATCATATTGATGGAATATTCACATGGTTCCATCATATTGATTACATTATCATTATCAATGTGTGTGTAGTTAATCTTATTGCTCTTAGAAGACTCTCCTTTTTAATAGTTAGGTAGTGGGGTTTGAAATGCTTTATGATCATTGTTTGTTTGGTGTCCATCTACCTTGACTTTTCCTTATTTAATAAGATCCTAAATAACATGTCTCAGTTTCAAGCAGCTATTAGTTTTGTGTCCTTTTTTACGATGGAATTCGCAATAATCATTATCATTCCACCACTTGGGTTTGTCTTCTAGATCCCAAGGTTTGGCATCAGGGATTGTAATGATTTTGTTATCCACAAGTGATTTTAAAACCACTTCCAAGGTGTCTCCTAATGGTGTAAATGTTCTCTTAGGCCTCGATGCCCAAGGTTATCTTCGAGCTAGAGGTTTATTGAAAGTATTGTTTTCCATTAGCATCATAGTAGGATTCAAATTCTTGTTTGTTTGAAGACTTGTAAGATTGAAAGCACCTGGTTTAGGTTTTGGATTAGGAGTATCAACCACTCCATCATTAACCACATGTTTGTTCTTGTTTGCATACTTGTATTTGTCCTTGGTGGGATAGTACTTGTCTTTATGTTCCTTGTTGATGGTAATGTCACCTTTCTTGATTAGGACTTCCTCAATTTTGATAGCACTATCTATCATTTTATCAGAACTTGGTGGTCCTTGTAATTGTATTGGGAAATTCATTTCAGGAACCAAGTTGTTAATGAAGATATCCATCTTTTTGTTTTCAAGTATCTGCCTAGCATATCATGCAAATATTTTATTCCATCTTTGTAGAAAAATCAAGAATGACTCTCTTCTTTTCTATTTGGTGTTGCATAGATCCAACATAGTGACTATGTGTTGGATATTGTAGGAGTATTGTTGTATGAATTTTTGCACTAGTTCATCAAATGTTATGATTCCTATAGGTAGTTTGGAAAACCACTCCATAGCTTTTCCACCTAGGCTTCATGGAAATAACCTCATGAGGTATGTTTGTTCATGTATGAATTTCATACTAGTTGTGCAAAACTCCCTCAATTGATCTTGAGGGTCAGAATCTCCCATGTATTTGTCATACTTTAGTATTGTAACATTTTTAGGAAATGGAATCATCTTGAGTCCCTTGTCAAAAGGGAAAGGACATATGTGCTCTAAAGAGTATTGTTGTTTTGGTTTGTCCTTTCATTCCTTGAGCTCTTGAATTTCTATTTTCATCGAAAGTAATTGTCTAGTTAGAATTGACATAGGACTAAGGTCTTCTTTTTGTTTGACTCACATCATAGTCCTTTGGTAACTTCACACCTTGAGAAAAAAGTTCTAGGAAATATTTCTCTTTGTTTTCTTCCAAAGCTCTTTCAAGGATTTTGTGCAATCATTTACTACTTAAAGCTCTATGGTATTCTTTTTCAATGGGATTTGCATCATCATTGTCATCATCATCATCGTATTATACCTGTTCTTTTTGTCTATCACGTTCTGCTTGGTCATTTTGGTCATGGAATATTTCATACCATCAGTAATCATCTTGGTTGTTCATGTTTATTTGTTTGGGTGTCACTGTATGAGTAGTGCTAGGTGTAGTACCATATAAGGGATTGAGTCTTGAACTCTCTCTTGTTTCTAGTGTGAACAAAGGTGCTTCTTTCGAGAATAGGTTTGTTTCAAAATTGTAAGTTTTGTGCCTTGTAACAACCATGAAAGCTAAGTTGGGAAACCAATGAGTATCTTGTGTTTAAAGTGGGTCTGATTATTTGTAATGTCTAATTGTAAATCCAAGGATGCAAGAGTGGGTTTGAAATGTTGTTTTATGGATCCAACATCAAATGGGGTTAGAATGCCCTACTTATGAGTTGGAAACCAAAGTACAAGTGGGTCTGATAGTGTGAAATTTTCAATGTCAAAGGGTGTCAAAGTACCCTATTTATGAGCTGAGAACTTGGTCGCAACTGATTGGATAAACTAACTCCATAATTGGACAATGCAGATTTGGACTATGCAAGGTGACAAGACATCCTCAAAGGTGACTCTCTCTGGTTATCAGATGACTATGTTTTGACAATAAGAACTTACTAATGAGCCAAATGAGAATCTGAAAATGTGAAAATTTTGGTTCTGGAATGTACAGAAGTGCTCTCTGTCCTAGATGCGATCCTAAATAGTGACTGGTAAACAATTTGGAACCCCGGATGTGACTTAGGAAATTCTGGATGCAACTCAAGAAATGGAATGTGCACTAGATGCAATCTGGGAAATGGTATGACTACCAGATGCAACCTAGGTTTGAATAGATGAGATCTGGGATGCGGGATGTGACTCAGGAATACCGGATGCAATCTTATGATGATAGGGATTTTGCAATTTCAGTGTTTCTCAAAAAATGGGTCATGTATGTCAAATTCCAGTGACTATCAGTTGTTTTTAAATGCTTGTAAATGCTATGTGCTTGTTCATTTGGGGGAGATTAACTAAATTTATATTTAAGACACACCAAGCAATCATTTTAAATCAAACACACCTAACCTGCCTTATACTAGGTAGAGATTGAAACCACGTGTTTACTGACTTAGGAACACACCCAAAGACTCCTCAAAATATGGTAGTCCAATAACACACAATGGATATTGGAGCCCATATTATCCAAGCAGTAACGTCAATGGGGGCTTGATATGGTGAATGTCTTGGGGAAATTACTATTTTCCTTGCACAAGTGATAACAACATTTAGGGGGTGATCCAGGTGGCATCTAACATAGAACTTTTAATGAAGGCATCTGTTCACAATCATCTCCCATAGTCCCACAAGCAAGATTGAGGTTGTTAACCCTATAGGAACCTAAAAGTGTGTAGTCTCGCAAGCAAGATTAAAGTGGCTCCGCTCTACACAAAATCCAAGTCTATCATTGGGATTGATCATCAATCTCCCAAGACAAGTTAGATCATGTCTTCCAAGGATTTAACCTCAAGGAACTGTCAAATTTTATAGTGGGGTGGAAGAGTCAGCGTAAGACTTGTCCCCACTTGGGTCATTCCTAGGAGATTTTTTCCTCAATGGGCAGGCCCTCTAAAGGTGTACAATAAAGCAAATAGATAGATGATGATGACGTCTAGATTTTTGGTTCTCCATAAAGGAGAAGAGCATAATCTCCTATCTCATATCAAAAATCTCAAACACATCATGCAATTTAAGATTCACTTACTTCAATTTGATGCCAAATAAAAAGCCAACGTTTGAGTTTCTGGTTTTCCCTCAAGGGGAAAAGAGCATAATCCTCTAGCTAATTTGCAACTTGATCTCAAATTGTTTTAATATTCTTACAAAAATCAAGCATGAAGTTTTTGTTTTGCTTTGTCTTTAGAGGCAACCTGCATAACAAGCATTAGGAGTCTTTTATTTTTTTGTCTTGGGCAAACATCCTGCAAACAACCGTTAGGCTTTTCAAAAATCAATCAATAACATCAAATTCACCCATTAGCTTGTTAGCTTGTTTGAAATCCAAAATCCAAGAAAATACTTTAAAGAAAATTGAATATGCAATTGTTAGCATTCATTCCTCAATTTAATTCCAAAGTGTAAGCCAACTTTTGAGTTTCTGATTTTCCCTCAAGGGGAAAAGAGCATAATCCTCTAATTGATTTACAAGGTGAAATTAGAATGTATCTAGGTGCTCAAAACAAGATGCATTAAGTTCATTTTATCCATTTAAAGAAAATTAAAACAATGGTTAGCATTTGGGTTTCTATATTTCAACCTGCAAACCACAGTTAGGCTACCAAAAACTAGGGAAATCAACAAACAACTATCAGAGGTCAAAAAGCTTAAGAATGCAATAAATTCCACCAAATGCAATCCTAGACTTTCCCATATGTGATCCTATTTCCCAGAAATGACCCCATTTCCCAATTGCAACCTAGATCACAGGATGCGATCCTGGATTTGAACAAATGTGACCTTGTTACCAGATGTGATCCACAAATCTAGGATGTGATCCAGGAAATACTGTATGCAGATGTTCTTCCCAGATGCGATCCTCTAACAGAAAATTGTATGGTGATGGTTAGTTTAAAATGCAAGAAAATTAGAAAATTTGGGGCTCAGCCCCACGGGGGGTGCCAGAAATGTGTGTGTGATTTTGTGGCCTATAACACAACACTTCAATAGGATAATAACATCACTTGTTAGAGAAAATAAGCATGTAATTAAAGAAACTAACAAGTAAAAGAATCTTATTGCTCTATAATTAGTGTGAGTATGAAACAAGGGGTTAGTTGCTCTCAGATTTGACCCTTAAACAGTGACAATTTACACTAAAATGAGAGATTCGAGAGTAAATGCATGAAATCAAGCATAAAACCATAGATTCTTTCTATTTTAAGCCAAATTGAAGTGTTCTCTAATTAAATAAGCATGAAAACATAGAAACAACTACCAAATTAAGGCATTAGTAAGCAAGCTCCAAGCATGAGAGTTCAATAATCAAGGATTATGAAGCCTCAAATTCTCCATATTCATAAGCTAGAATTCCAAGTATTGAAAAGTAACAAGTGTGTAGAATCATTCAAAATATCCATAAGCTAGAGAGAAAGAACCCTTTGAAAATTCTATTTTATAGAAGATTGAAGGATTTGAACGATTGAGATGCATCTATGAGGAGTGGTTGAGATGCCTCTTGGCTTGATCCTTGATCCATGTGAGAGCCTCTTAATCATGAGAGTGTGTTTGTTGTGTTTGTTTGATTTAAGAGGTATTTATGCTTTTCTTTTAATTAATAACTC
Source organism: Chamaecyparis obtusa (assembly GCA_027943335.1). Lineage (NCBI taxonomy): Eukaryota > Viridiplantae > Streptophyta > Pinopsida > Cupressales > Cupressaceae > Chamaecyparis > Chamaecyparis obtusa. The sequence continues at coordinate 362,548 of BSBK01002085.1, read as the reverse complement.
TAGCCTTGCATTTGGTGGGATTGAATTAATTAAATAGGCCTAGAGTTAATTGACTTGATTTTGCCTAAAACCTTAGTGATAAATGCTTGATTCAAGATTTGATGGATTTTATTAAATTTTTGGGACTTATGTTAATGATCAGGAATCGAATTAACATAATCAAGGTTATATTCTGAATTGAGAGAAAATATGGCCTTAGGTTCTATTAGCCTGATTTTAGGTGATTACAGATAGCACTTGTGTTGTCACAGTATATGACAACTGGTTCAGTGATCTCCTCTTTCATGCCTTTCAACAATTGCTTTATCCATATCAAGTTTGAACAGTTTACTGTAGCTGCTACATACTCGGCTTCAGTTTTAGATTGGGAAATGCAATTTTGTTTCTTGCTTGTCCAGGAAACTAATCTTTGTCCAAGAAAGAAAGCTCCACCACTAGTACTTTTTCTGTCATCCACATTTCCTACCCAATCTGCATCGGTATAGACTCTTAGTTTAAATCCCTCATGCTTCTTGTAGCACAATCCATAGTCTTCTATCCCTTTCAAATATCTCATTATTCTTTTCACAGCCATCATATGACTTTCCTTAGGATTCGTAGAGAATCTTGCCACAATCCCAACTGCTAGATCAATATCTGGTATGTTGTGAACAACATATTGCAACTTTCCAATTATGGCTCTATACAGAGTTTGGTTTACTTCAGAAATATCATCAGTTTTAGATAGTTTATGTCCAATGGCCATGGGAGTACTTACTGGCCTTAAGTCCTCCATACCAAAGGTTTTTAGTATCTCTTTGACATATTTAGATTTGTGATGAAAATATATTTCTCATCTGATATACTTGCAAACCAACAAATAATTTTATCTCACCAAACATAGACATTTCAAACTTAGTTTTCATCTCATTTGAAAATTTCTTACACAGGGCATCTTCTCCACCAAATATGATATCATCTACAAAAATCTCAGCTAACAAGATCCCTTTACCTTCTTCATCTTTCATGTACATATTTTTGGTGTTATTTGTCCTTGAGAATCCAATTTGTAACAAGTAATTGTGCAGCCTCTCATACCATGCTCTGGGGGCTTGCTTTAATCCATAGACTGCCTTGTTCAATTTTCAAACCATGTGTCTCTTATTTGGATCAACAAATCCTTCAGGTTGCTCAATGTACACTTCTTCTAATATACCATTTAAAAATGTAGACTTGACATCCATTTGGTATACCTTGAAATCTTTGTAGGCAGCATATGCAAGTAGAGCTCTTACTCCTTCTAATCTTGCTACAAGGGCAAATGTCTCTCCATAGTCTATTCCTTCTTCTTGTGCATAGTCCTTGCATACCAACCTTTCTTTGTTCCTTGTGATTTTTCCATGTTCACTAAGCTTATTTCTGAATACCCATTTTGTTCCAATGACATTTTTGTTTTCTAGTCTCAGCACCAGATTCCAGGTATCATTCTTTTCTAATTGGTTTATCTCCTCATTCATAGCTTGAATCTAGTCTTCATTTTCTAATGCCTCCCTTGTTGTCTTAGGTTCAAATTTGCACAATAAACATGTAGGATCTCTTAACTTGCTTCTGGTCAGAACTCCAATTTTTTTATCTCCAATGATTTTCTTAGGCTTGTGATGTCTCCTTACATACTGTGCCAAAATACATTATGCTTTCTTTTCTCCTTGCTCTTCAGGTTCATCAATAAGATTATCAGATTCAACCTCTAATTGCTTGGCAACCACTTCCTGATGCTCGACAACATCCTCATGTCACTCTGCAATATCCTCCTATTGTTCGACAATATCTTCCTGATGCTCGACATTATCTCCCTGATGCTCAACATTGCTTACCTGAGGCTCTACATCAGGTGCAAGTGTGTTTCTTGCCTTTTCTTCTTCTATATAGATAAAAGATCTATAATCTTCAGGTTCTCTTTTTCTTTCCTGTTCATTTTTCTCTGCATATTCATCAACCTTTACATTTACACTTTCCATAATTTTGTTAGTGTTAGAGTTCAAACACTTGTAAGCTTTACTCTTTGTGGAATAGCCCAGGAATATGCCCTCATCACTTTTAGCATCAAAATTTCCATTCCTATTATCTTTTAGTATATAGCATTTTCTCCCAAAAATTCTAAAGTATTTTACATTAGGTGCATAACTATGCCATAGTTCATAAGGTGTAACATTTGTACCTTTTTTATTTGTACTCAATTTAAGGTATAAATAGTTGTACTTACAACTTCTTTCTAGTACTTTTGTGCAACATTCTTCTCAATCATTAGTGTCCTTGCACAATCCATGATAGATCTATTCCTTCTCTCTACTATACCATTATGTGGAGGTGTTCTAGGTGCAAACATCTGTCTCTTGATTCCTCTATCATTACAGAATAGATTGAACCCATTTGATATAAACTCTCCACCTTGGTCAAATCTTAGACATTTAAGGTTTCTACCTATCTTCTTTTCAACCTTCACCAAATACCACTTAAACAACTGAAATGCATCAGATTTTTCTTTTAAAAACATTACAATCATCATCCTAGTGTAATCATCAACAAACAAAATAAAGTATTTAGCACCACAATAGCTTTGTACACCCATAGGTCCACAAAGGTAAGTATGAACTAGATCTAAGACATTTTCAGAAGTAAAAGTCTTTCTCTTGAAACTAGACTTTGTCATTTTACCCAACTGACATTGTTTTCACATCACATTATTAGGTTTCTTTAATCTAGGCAAACCTCTAACTTTCTTCTTTTTACTAATATTTACTAGATTGTCAAAGTTAACATGACATAGCCTTTTATGCCATAGCCATATATCATCAAGTTGTGCAACCAAACATGTCTCTTCAGATAGGTCTAGATAGAACAAATTACCTCTTGTCTATTCTCCACTCCCAATCAGTTCACCAGTGGCATCAAATATTTTAGCCTTCCCATGATGAAATTCTACTTGGTAACCAATGTTATTAAGTTGTGCAAGACTTAGAAAATTATAGTTAAGACCTTCAACCCAATAAGCATTTTCACAAGTAATCTTATTGGTCGACTTAATTAATCTTTTACCCTTTACAAGACATGGTGCATCATTACCAAACTTATCACTTCTACCTTTGTAATTATTTAGGTTTAGAATTGTCACCCTAACTTAGGCATTAGGGCTATACAAAAATTCTATCCTGACAATGGAAACCTCCTCGAGATGTGGTTAGACTCTGAAAAAGGAGGAATCTCTGGATTCTAGGATGGTTCCTATTAAATATGGAATATCACTTTTCTGATTTGTAACTTGTTGGGAAAAGGGAAAAGAATACTTATAACTGAAAATAGATTAGGGTGATACACCAAGAAATATTTTAGACTTTGCAGAAAAGATAAAACATCAATTCTAACTCATAAATGAAAACCTCAATACTTTGAATCTCTTCTCAACATATAGGTTGACAAAACTTACTATTAGGGTTTTACCACGAATAGCTTGGATAGTCAACAAACATAAATTTCTCACACAAGGCCTTGAAGCAATTGATTACCCTAAGAAGGAACATAAATCTACTCACTTCCTTTGGACAAAAATGAATTTAGCACTTGTTAGAAAAGATGAAGATAGGATTCAATACCAAAACAACTCCACAAATATGAATCAAAATCTTTGCTTTATTTCCTCCAAAATTTGATAAAAGCGATTACAAAAATGGCCTACAAAGCACCTAGGAACAACAAGTTCAGTATATGCCCTCTCCCCAAAATTTGCAACCCTTAAATTGATCATAAAAAATCAATTTTATAGCCTGTCTATGCCTCAAATCCAAAAATCTAAACCCGACAAAAATGCCCTAAAATTGGCCAAAATCATGCCAATAATTAAGCCTATCAAAGCTCAAGTCTAAGTGCCCCTTAATACTAGCTTATAATAAGGAATTTATCCTTTTAGAATTTCTAACCAATATTAATATTTATTTAATATTAGATAAAATCTAATATCAAATAATCTAACTCTCAATACCTAACTTAGATAAAAAAAACTCTAAGTGTGAAATATATACAAAGTGGATAAAGTCGACATGACTGTTCCATCCACTTGCAATTCAATTTTAAAACAATGAGATGAAAGTGTGATGTGGCATGTTGTGGTTTTCAAGACTCTGCAGGAATGTGACATCTGCATTAATGGCACTGAATGTCATTCTTCTTGCAGACTCCAAATTGTTATGTTCATTTTTCACTCTCGGCAATTGTGCTTATCTCATTCTTCCTGCAGAAGAATAGGGAAGATGAAACCCTAACTTGTATGAAATTTTTTTGAAAATTTGTGAAGGAGTTTAGCATGTTGACTATGACTGCATCCTTTTGTTGAACTCTAGCTTACTGTGACTAAAGATCACTAATATTCCTCATCGATAACAAAATATGACTTGGCATTCAACTGTAAGCTATCTTCGAGCTCGGTCCCTCTCTTGTAGATTTATTTTCTGGTAATGAATACCATGAAATTGTATCATTTCTTAGCATAAGTTGTGGCCTCTCTTTTTGTTATATATTCTTTCACTAGTATTTTTAAAATGTGACTATTGTTTTGATAATATGATACTATGAATATGTCACATTCGACTGGTATATATCATGCACAAACTCGATCATGCTTTCTTGAGAGTTTTCTCTTCATTTATTTACAAGCCATGAGCTTCACTATGACTTTGTATTAATAGTCATACAACTGGTGTTATCTTTGTAGTTTATTTCCATTTGTAGATTACAAGTTGTGACTCGAACCTTGCACCATATATTTGATTCACTTTTTATGCTATTGAACTATTCTTTGTTTCTGCGAGCTCCACATTGTGATTCTTGGCCTCTACTGTTGTTTCATTCCAATGTTGTTGCTATGGGTTCGAAGCTTATCAACCCAAAATTGTTCAATCCACTTTTAATAGCAGTCATGACTTTGTATGAGGAAATATGGCTATGCCAAATTGAGACTAATGCTTACCTTTCATTTATAGCAGTGAATACATTATATGATCTACGACCATTTGTAACTGGCACAGAACTATGAGTCTTTACATCGTGACCCACTAACAGTCACAGCTTGTTTGACTGTCGATTTCCTTTATTTCAAATATAAAGCTGTCACTGTTATTAAGTCACAAACTCTTGAATTTTTTAACAAATACTGCTCTTATCCCATGTGCTTATATGTGAAGCTCGACTTCACATCTTGACTGAAAATGAACTCAGTTCAACTAAAAATGAAGTAGACTCAACTAAGAGTTTAGCCCAACTGAGAACTCAGCTTGACCTTGTTTGAGCCTTTGACTGGTAGACATATAATACCCTCTGTTGTAACATGAAGCTTGCTTTGCACATTTATCCATTCATTCCACACTTGCATGGACATTTGAAATTTACTGTCAGTAGTGACTTCATTAAATTCAGTCTCTTTCTTCAGCATATGACTGTGACAACATAACATGAAGTCCAAATACCTTGACTGGGAATTTTGAACATAAACAGATAATTGCTCTTTTTTTATTAGCTTCATAAAAACACTCTGTATAAAATAGAGAGTTACTAAAAATTGATTTCAAAAGCTTTTTACAGTTTGTACATAAACTATGATTATAGCACATAGCATTCAAACTATTTGATTCTACTGACATAAATGAATCTATGTAATATCAGTAGTGAACTTGATGAACTAGTGAACTCATTCTGACAAAGCCATGAAACTGAGCCATTTTGAAAACAATTCAAGCTGAAACTATAAAACCCTTCTAAGATGAATGAAAATCCATTAGCATTTCATTTCATGCACTCTCATCTGGTTATTTCATCAAAGTTATGAGCTTGTGACTGAAAGATGTGACATATGTATTCCATTTTATTATGACATCCTTCAGTCATAAGCTTCACAAACTTTGGGAGCTAACTAAAAATGACTGAAAAGCATCAAGGAATAAAAGTTACTATGCCCATAACAGATAAGTACTTTATACTTTCTTTACTGATAGATGTGCAATTTCATGTACTTTCTATTTTCACTGTTACTTTACAACTTGAATTCCACTTGATTTGTAACTTATCTTTTAGCATCATAGCTCCTGTAGTATGTCCACTGTTAACAATTTTTCTTTGATGCTGATTCTGCACTTAAAATATGAGAAGTACAACAAGATGAAAATGTTTGTTCATTATTAATGAGGTTTGAGCATGGGCTCATGACACTCAAAAACACCAGAATGCTACTTAATGAGGTTCCAACATGGGTTTGTAACACTCATTTAAAAAAACAAACTGTAAACATTTTATGACTTTATGGCTCAATCTTGAAGCACTCTTTTCTGTATTTAGCAACAATCATATTATAGCTTGAAAATGTACCTTTGAAACAGCAAGGACATGTTATACCAGTATTTATGCAGCTTTAATTGTAACTTAAACTTTGAATTTTGGCAATCATTAGCACTTCCTGTAGCACTTTTATCATGGAAATCCAGCTTGATCTGCATCTTTGACAATGATTGAATGTGAAAACTAGTCAATTGTTATCTGCAAAATAATTTGTTAAGCTCTCAAATAACATTATTATGAAATGCATTATCGAAAAAAGGTTTCTCATTTTGAAACATACTAAGTCCCTTTAATTTAGACACCTGGTTAATAAAAAGGACAACATACACCACAATAATCATAAGTAGTAAAAGGTTTCATGTCAGAAACAAGTCCCTTTAACACTACCTTGTAGTGAGTATCAGTGTACATTTCCTTATTACATTTAGTTTTCTAGATTGATATGCAGTATTGAAAACTTGATTGCTACAGTATGTTATTTGTTTCTCATGTATTGCTTAGATCCAACAAGATCTAACCATATTTTCTCTCTCATACAGAAATGAACCCTAAAGACCTAGATGCAGATGAAGACCCAGAGTATGAAGACCTAAATGTAGAGACCTAGTAGAAAACCAGCTGACACAAACTAATATAAAGGCAATGCATGGGACCCCTATTCCATACTTCAATATTTCTTTCAATTTTGCAATGTACTCTACTTATTGATATGAAATATGAAACAAGAAAGGACATTTGTATATCACATTCAGTTTGAATGCACAATGTAATGATCATTTATGAATTTTTGAATGCTTTGGAATAATAATCAATACTTAGAGTACAATTATGACATCTAGAATGAATGCAATAATGACATCTAAACTAACAAAACCTACAAGGTAGTGTTAATTAGACAAACAAATGCAACCTTTTCCTACTTATGCATATTGTATTCTATGCTGTATTTTTTAGTAACAATTTGGCAACTTCTGTTGGATGTCTGCTTGCTAGACATGACCTGTTGGCTTATCATAGGGTAATAGAAATTAGGAAAAATGAAACCATGAATGCAACATTTATTGAAATGAAAATGCACTTAAACTAGACTCAATGCAACCTAGAGACCTAGTGCTTTGGATAGCACTTATTGAACTTTGAAAAACTGAAACTAACCTAACCCTCAAAGAAAAGCTTGAGGTGTATTCCATTAACTGGAATCTGGGAATCTTCTCCTTCAGTTGTGGACAACTGAAAAGCATTGTTCTCCTTACAGGCTATTATAACAAAAGGTCCTAACCAAAAATTATCAAATTTATCATGCTTCCCTGGCCTGCTCTTTAGCACATCCCACTTAAGTACTAAATCTCCTTCCTTGAATTCTCTAAACTTAGCTTTTCTATCAAAAGATCTCTTAGTCTGTGCTTGCTTAAGTTCCATTGTTTCCAATGCTTTTCTCCTTTCCTCTTCAACTTGGAGTAAATCAGCATACCTTAATTTAAGGGGATCTTCTTCTTCAAATAGTAACATCTGATCAACCAACTCCAAGGTTGGAAATTTAGTAGAAACTGGCAATTTGGCCTCTTTACCATAAACTAGGACATAAGGAGAATTCCCAATTACCTGTTTAGGTGTAATCCTATCCAACCATAAGGATGCCTTCAATTTAGAATGCCAATCTCTCTTATTTTCCTACAGAGTCTTTTTAATAATTCTGCTTAGATTTTTATTTGTAGATTCTGCAAGACCATTACCCTGAGGATAATAGTTAGAAGAAGTATTCAAATAAATCTCATTCTTCATAGCCCATTCTGTAATAGCTAAACCAATGAAAGCCATAGCATTATCATAAATAATTGATTGAGGGACTCCAAACCTAGTCATAATATCTTCATAAAACTTTAACACAGCAGGTCTAGTAGCCTCTTTTAGTGCAATAGCTTCAGTCCATCTCATGAAATAATCAATAGCAGTCAAAATCCATTTATGACTTGCACTAGAATTAGGATTAATAGGACCAATAAAGTCCATACCCCACTTAGTAAATGGTTGATCAACCACAATTGGTTTTAATGGCATAGCTGCCAGCCTTTGTTTACCTGCAAAAATTGAACATTTCTGACATTTTCTGGCCCAAACATGAGCATCCTTAAATAAATTAGGCCAATAATAGCCTTCCCTTAGTATTTTCCAGGTTGTAGTTTTAGGACTGAAATGTCCTCCACAAGATCCATCATGAAATTCGGATAAAATTATGTCCTGATCTAGTGAATCAATACATTTAAGAAACAATCTAGAATAGTCTTTTCTATATAGTACACCATCAATAAGAACATAGGGAATAGATTGTAACTTGTGGTATCTCCTCTTTGCCTTATCAAGATTGTTTGGGAATTGTCTAGTTTGCAAGAATCTTGTCATATTTGATAACCAAGTTGTAGGATCATTGAATAATATAGCATCACCTTGTAATTTTTCAAATTATTTAGAAACTTTAGCATGTTCTTCCTCTTCTACCATTTGAGTACAAAGGCCTCTGCCTCTAATAAGCTTAGTCACATGAATCTATACATCATACTCCATAACTCTTGTTATCCAACCAACCCTTTTTTCATTAACATCTTTGTTCAATAAAAACTCTTTGATACTAGGAAGAGCAACCATTAGGTGTACTTTATTTATGGCAATTAAATGCTTAAACTTATTCAAAGCTTTAATAATAGCTAGTACATGCTTTTCAATAAAAGTGTACCTTTTCTCATAGTCATCCATACCTTTGTTGAAAAAAACAACTGGCTACTCCTATTTTTTATCATTCTTTTGAACCAGCATTGCTAAAATGGTATCAGAACCACCATAGGCATACAGAATAAAATCTTTAGTATAATCAGGATTAACAAGAGTAGGGGCTAAAGACAAAGCATGTTTTATCAATTCAAAATTATTTTTTCCTTCATCAATCCAGCTGAAAGGAATATCTTTTTTAAGCATGGTAGTCAATGGTTTTAACAGGTTTGCAATATCAGGGATAAACCTTCTTACAAAATTAATTCTCCCAATAAAACTTTGTAATCCTTTCTTGTGTTTAGGCAATAAAAGCTCAAGAATTGCATGAATTCTCTCAAGATCTATTGTTGTTCCTTCCTTAGACACCTGGTATCCTAGGAGTTTTCCCTCATGAACTGCAAACACAGATTTCTTGGGATTTAAAGAAATCCCAAATTCTCTACATCTCTGAAATATCTATCTCAAATGATCAATGTGCTAGTTTGCAACCTTACTGTAAATTGTCACATCATCTAGGTACACTAGAACAAACTTATACATTAAGTTCTTGAAATCCATATCCATTTCTTTTTGAAAAGTGGCTCCAGCATTTGATAACCCAAACGGCATTCTTTTATAAGACATGGTACCCCATTTAGTTGTAAAAGCTATTTTAAATTGATCAGATTCTTTGACTAAAATCTGGTTGTAACCAGAATATCCATCTAAGAGTGAGAATCTCTCAGAACCTGAAACATATTGTAATTTTTGTTCCATGGAAGGAAGAGGGTGTCTATCTTTCAGAGATGCCCTATTAAGGTCTCTGAAGTCTACACAAAGTCTTATCTCTACATTCTTCTTCCTTAGAACTAAGTTAAAAACCCAAGAAGTGTGCTTTATAGGAAATATAATACCACCATCTAGGATTTTTCTCATCTCTTTTAACATTAATGGCTCTAACTTGGGGTTTATAGGTCTTTGCCTTTGTCTAATTGGCCTAGCATTAGGCTCCAATTCTATAGTATGTTGGGTTAATTGAGGATCAAAACCCTTTAGATCATAATAGTCCCATGCTAAAACATCATTATATTCTCTAAAAAGATAAATAAACAGTTCTTTTTCTTTAGGAGAATTTATTTTACCAACCTTCAACCACTTGTCTCTAAAAATTTCCACTTCCTCATAATGATCTTCTTTAATCAGCAAGCTAGTTTTACCCTTCCTAAACTGATTATCAGAGTTGAAAGTTGATTCCAAGCTGACTAATCCCTTTGGAAGCTTATTGGTTTTCAATTGAATAATCTAGTCTTCCATTTTTTGAATGTTTTTGTTACCTCTGGAAGCTAAAAAATCATTTGTTTTTGTCAAAAAACTTAAGATACATTCATCAGTATTGAAAACTTGCCAATAAGTGTCATTATCTAGAATGGATGGCCTAACAATTATCTTAATATGTGACTGGTCTAAAATCAATCCTTTATTTTTTGTTATTGCAATATGAGAACCAATACCAACCAGCCTATCAGCATGCAGATTTTCCCTTCTAGGAATTGAAATCATGTTGAAAGCATCAAATTCATCTAGAATATCAAAAACTCTAGATCTATACATCTTAAGCAGATCATTTTTAATAGTATTGATACCTCTCACCTACTTAACAATAAGCTCACTATCTCCAAATGCTCTCAAACACTTAATACCTCTCAATCTTGCCCACTTTAATCCCTAAATCAAACTCTCATATTCAACCACATTGTTAGAACAAGGAAAAGAAAACTTAAAAGTAGCATAAAATCTATCACCATTAGGTGATACCAACATAACCCCTGCACCAACTCCATCCTTATTCCTTGACCCATCAAAATAGAAATTCCAAAGCTGGTTAGATACATCAGATTCAGATTCTAGATCTTTAATCAAATTAGGCACTAGTGAATCAGATTCTAAAATCATGTAATTTCCAAAACTAGCATCAAACATGTCATCATTATGTTCATTCCTAGTAGCCCATTCATCTAGAACAATATCTGGATATGCTTCAATTTGAGTATTATAAGTTGAATAATTAGGTATTTCATCTTGATCCATAATCACACAACTTGCATTAATAGGACTTGGATTATAATGCTCTATGTGATTTTTGGCCAATTATTCTGATTTTATGGTTATCTTAGTACCATATCTAGTTCTGAATTACAAATGTGACCAATCTGATGAAAAATAGCCATTTATTTTTATTGTGATGTCTCTGGACAGACACGGCAAAATATGCTGGTAAATCAATAACATATATATCCTGAGGTATTGAAAAATTTGGGTAGGAATGTAAGGTCAAACTTGCATTTTTAATGACTTTTAAGGTCTTAACTAAAGTTCCATCAAGCTAGACTACACCCTTCTCAAGAGGTTCATATTTTAAATTCAACAAATCTGCTACTTTCTTAGGCATGACAGTACTGGTTGCACCACTATCAGCCATACACTTATGAACTAATTTGTTTCCAATAATCAAAGAGACATAAAAAGGAGGAGGCTTTTTATTTGTAGATTTCTTACATTCCTTTTCAGATGTCTTTTGTACATTTGTTAGTTTCTTATCAGTAGTTACTGCTACTTTTTCAATATTTGTAGCCTTCTTGACTTCTGGTACTGCTAGCTGCTGAACTTTAGTAGGCTTTTTCTCTTCTCTTGCTACATTTTCTTGAACCTTAGGAGGCTCAGAATTATTCATGACCACACTTGGTGACTGATGTACTGTTTGTTGTGAATTAACTACCAGCTTGGACAACTCTTCTTTTAAAATCTCAATTTGTCCTGGAATAGACAAATTTTCCCATGCAAACAAAGTAACATTTGTTTTTTTCATTGTATCAACAATATTGAATGGAACAGTAAACTATACCTTATGAGATGACCTAGGAGAACTCTTATCAGCATTCCTTTGGATTTGATCTTTATTAGTGGAAACTGATGGATTCTTTAAAATAGAAACTAGTGGAGAAGAAACATTACCAGTAGATTGATCTATTTCAAGAGCTCTCTTTTTCACTCTTGTATTTGCTACAATTGATGAATCTTCATTACCACAAAATTATTCCTCTTGCAAGTTTAGGCAACTGGTATCTATAGCACTTTGGTCTAATTGATTTTGGACCTCTTCAACAGACACATTCTGATGTGAATTCATTGAATTTTGTACCATAAGGGCTTGATTAAGAATTCCATTAGAACATGTAGACTGATCATGTGGCTCATTGCATGGAAAACTCCAGTTAGTAGCAATATTATTCTAAGTAGGAACAATATCCCTAACAATATTAAGAGGTTTTGGATTGTACTATCTATTTGGTCTCATATTCCAATTATGCATTTTGCATTAGTATTTCCTTGAAATTACTACCTACTAGCCTAAAAATTAGGCTAATTAGGATATTGAGAAGAAGAACCAGCAAATTGATTTTGAATGGTAGGGTTTGTCTAAGCTTGATTCCTCTTAAGGGCCACTAAATCATTACCAAAAGATTGCAGCAATCTTTCAATTTTTTGATGACTGTCCTTAATAGTCTGTAATTCATTCAGAGGAGCTGTAGGAGCTATTTCTGAGGGTTTATAAGATGGGACAGTAGATAATGGTGGAACTACCAATGGCATATTAGACTGTATATTAGGAAAGAAAGGCATAGGAGGCCTAGGAGCTATCTTTCCTACCTGGATAAGACTATTCCCTACCCTAATAGCAGTATAAAAGCTTGAGGTAAAGAATTACCACCCATATATTGGATCATAATAGAGATATCGCTATTCAAACTCTTCAAATAATATAAAAATGCATATTCAACTGAAGGTCCTATTGTAATAGGGATCCGATTCCAAGTCTTCTAAAAATGAAGATTAAAATCACTCATCTCCTCTTGTGGAGCTCTTTTGATTGTAGTTAATTGTTCCACAAGGGACAAGTTATCATATTTTTCCTCAAAAAATTTAGATAGCCTTTCGCCCAGGACATCCCAAGTAGCAATAGAGTCCATCGGGAGAGTTCTGAACCAATCAAGGGCTTTACCCTTGAGTGATGTAGCCAACAGCTTCAAAGCTACATCTTCTTTCGTAACATGATGAACATTGCAAAGAGTTGCAACATCTCTAATGTGTTCAATAGTTGTTACTAGTCCTTCTCCAGTAAATGATGGAAAGCCTTTAAGAGCAGCCAATGGAACATTATTATGATTTGCAATCCTCAAAGGACTACCTTGATTGAATGTAACAAATGGTAGATTCTTAGCCATTGCTTGATTAGGAAGAGCTTGCTATTGAATAGCTGGTGTAACAAAAGGCTAGGCAGACTGAACTACCTTCCTTTGATAAGTCTTTAGATTCTGGGGAGTTGCTACGGAACCACTTGTAGAAGCTCCAAGAATAGAATTATCTATAGATAAATTTTCAACACTTGGAAATTCTGATCCGATATGATGAGGAACACCTAGATATTTAGGAAGACTAATTTCTTCAATAATAACCTCAACTTATTTTTAAATTTGTAGCTTGATTTTCAAAAATAGGATTATCAAATGATGAAAAATCTGAATTCAAAGAAGTACCTCTTGGATCTTGTTATGTTCTTCCACCTCTGGATGATCTTGCTCCCCTTCTACCTGACTGTAATTCTTGATACATGAAACCCTCCTTATTTGATCTCATTGGAGTTCTACTCATTAAAATCCACACTAAGAGTTGCAACTGAAATTTAAAACCACCATAGATCTAGCAACTCAGAACTAAGAAGCAGTTCGTAGTCCCATCGGGCATGCCAAAAATTGTTCAGGTTTAGAAATGTCACCCTAACTCAAGAATTAGGGCTATACAACAATTTTATCTTGACAATGGAAACCTCCTCGAGCTGTGGGTAGACTCTGAATAAGGAGCAATCTCTGAAATCTAGGTCAGTTCCTATTAACTATGGAATATCACTTTCCTGATCTGTAACTTGTTGGGAAAAGGGAAAAGAATACTTATAACTGAAAATAGATTAGGATAATACACCAAGAAATATTTTAGACTTTGCAGAAAAGATGAAACATCAATTCTAACTCATAAATGAAGACCTCAACACTTTGAATCTCTTCTCAACATATAGGTTGACAAAACTTACTATTAGGGTTTTACCACAAATAGCTTGGATAGTCAATAGACATACATTTCTCACACAAGGCCTTGAAGCAATTGATTACCCTAAGAAGGAACAGAAATCTACTCACTTCCTTTGGACAAAAATGAATTTAGCACTTGTTAGAAAAGATGAAGACAAGATTCAATATCAAAACACTCCACAAATATGAATTGAAATCTTTTCTTTATTTCCTCCAAAATCTGACAAAAGCAATTACAAAAATGGCCTACAAAGCACCTAGGAACAATGAGTTCACTATATGCCCTCTCTCCAAAATCTGCAACCCTTAAATTGATCATAAAAAATCAATTTTATAGCCTGCCTATGCCTCAAATCCGAAAATCTAAACCCCACAAAAATGCCCTAAAATTGGCCAAAATCATGCCAATAATTAAGCCTATCAAAGCTCGAGTCTAAGTGCCCCTTAATACTGGCTTATAATAAGGAATTTATCCTTTTACAATTTCTAACCAATATTAATATTTATTTAATATTACATAAAATCTAATATCAAATAATCTAACTCTCAACTCCTAACTTAGATAAAAAAAACTCTAAGTGTGAAATATATACAAAGTGGAGAAAGTCGACATGACTGTTCCATCCACTTGCAATTCAATTTTAAAACAATGAGATGAAAGTGTGATGTGGCATGTTGTGATTTTCAAGACTCTACAAGAATGTGACATCTACATTAATGGCATTGAATGTCGTTCTTCTTGCAGACTCCAAATTGTTATGTTCATTTTTCACTCTCAGCAGTTGTGCTTATCTCATTCTTCCTGCAAAAGAATAGGGAAGATGAAACCCTAACTTGTATGAAAGTTTTTTGAAAATTTGTGAAGGAGTTCAGCATGTTGACTGTGACTGCATCCTTTTGTTGAACTCGAGCTTACTGTGACTAATGATCACTGATATTCCTCATCGATAAAAAAATATGACTTGGCATCCAACTATAAGTTATCTTTGAGCTCGGTCCCTCTCTTGTAGATTTATTTTCTAGTAATGAATACCATGAAATTGTATCATTTCTTAGCATAAGTTGGGGCCTCTCTTTCTGTTATATATTCTTTCACTGGTATTTTTAAAATGTGATAGTTGTTTTGATAATATGAGACTATGAATATGTCATAGTCGACTGGTATATATCATGCACAAACTCAATCATGCTTTCCTAAGAGTTTTCTCTTCATTTATTTGCAAGCCATGAGCTTCACTATGGCTTTGTATTAACAGTCACGCAACTAGTGTTATCTTTATAGTTTATTTCCATTTGTAGATTACAAGTTGTGACTTGAACCTTGCACCATATATTTGATTCATTGTTTATGCTATTGAACTGCTCTTTGTTTCTACGAGCTCCACACTATGATTCTTGGCCTCTATTGTTGTTTCATTCCTTTGTTGTTGCTATGAGTTCGAAGCTTATCAACCTGAAACTATTCAATCCACTTTTAGTAGTACTCACGACTTTGTATGAGGAAATCTGGCTATGCCAAACTAAGACTGATGCTTACCTTTCATTTACAGCGGTGAATACGTTATATGATCTATGACCATTTGTGACTGGCACAGAACTGTGAGTCTTTACATTGTGACCTACTAACAGTCACAGCTTGTTTGACTGTTGATTTCCTTATTTCAAATATAAAGCCATGACTCTGATTAATTCACGGACTCTTGAATTTTTTAACAAATACTACTCTTATCCCATGTGCTTATATGTGAAGCTCGACTTCACATCTTGACTAAAAATGAACTCAGTTCAACTAAAAATGAAATCGACTCAACTAAGAGTTCGGCTCAGCTGAGAACTCAGCTTGACCTTGTTTGAGCCTTTGACTGGTAGACATATAATACCCTTTGCTGTAACATGAAGCTTTCTTTGCACATTTATCCATTCATTCCACACTTGCATGGACATTTGAAATTTACTATCAGCAATGACTTCATTAAATTTAGTCTCTTTCTTCAGCATATGACTATGACAACATAACATGAAGTCTGAATACCTTGACTGGGAATTTTGAACATAAACAGATAATTGCTCTTTTCTGATTAGCTTCATAAAAACACTCTGTATAAAATAAAGAGTTACTAAAAATTGATTTCAAAAGCTTTTTACAGTTTGTACATAAACTATGATTATAGCATATAGCATTCAAACTGTTTCATTCTGCTGACATAAATGAATCTGTGTAATATCGGTAGTGAACTTGATGAACTGGTGAACTCATTCTGACAGAGCAATGAAACTGAGCCATTTTGAAAATAGTTCAAGCTGGAACTATAAAACCCTTCTAAGATGAATGAAAATCCATCAGCATTTCATTTCATGCACTCTCATCTAGTTATTTCATCAAAGTTGTGAGCTTGTGACTGAAAGATGTGACATATGTATTCCATTTTATTATGACATCCTTCAGACATAAGCTTCACAAACTTTGGGAGCTAACTAAAAATGACTGAAAAGCATCAAGGAATAAAAGTCACTATGCCCATAACAAATAAGTACTTTAAAATTTCTTTACTGATAGATGTGCAATTTCCTGTACTTTTTGTTTTCACTATTACTTTACAGCTTGAATTCCACTTGATTTGTAACTTAGCTTTTAGCATCATAGCTCCTACATTATGTCCACTGTTAACAATTTTTCTTCGATGTTGATTCTGCACTTAAAATATGAGAAGTACAACAAGATGAAAATGTTTGTTCATTGTTAATGAGGTTCGAGCATGGGCTCATGACACTCAAAAACACCAAAATGCTACTTAATGAGGTTTGAACATGGGTTCATGACACTCATTTAAAAAAACAAAATGTAAACATTTTATGACTTTATGGATCAATCTTGAAGCACTCTTTTCTGTATTTAGCAACAATCATATTATAGCTTGAAAATGTACCTTTGAAATAGCAAGGACATGTTATACCAGTATTTATGCAGCTTCAATTGTAACTTAAACTTTGAATTTTGGCAATCATCGGCACTTCCTGTAGCACTTTTATCATGGAAATCCAGCTTGATCTGCATCTTTGACAATGACTGAATGTGAAAACCAATCAACTATTATCTGCAAAACAATTTGTTAAGCTCTCAAATAACATTATTATGAAATGCATTATCTGAAAAAGGTTTCTCAATCTAAAACATACTAAGTCCCTTTAATTCAGATACCTGGTTAATAAAAAGGACAACATACACCACAATGATCATAAGTAGTAAAAGGTTTCATGTCAGAAACAAGTCCCTTTAACACTACCTTGTAGTGAGTATCAGTGTACATTTCCTTATTACATTTAGTTTTCTAGATTGATATGCAGTATTGAAAACTTGATTGCTACAATATGTTATTTGTTTCTCATGTATTGCTTAGATCCAATAGGATCTAACCATATTTTCTCTCTCATGCAGAAATGAACCCTAAAGACGTAGATGCAGATGAAGACCTGGAGTATGAAGACCTAAATGCAGAGACCTAGGAGACAACCAACTGACACAAACCAATACAAAGGTAATGCATGGGACCCCTATTCCATACTTCAATCTTTCTTTCAATTCTACAATGTACTCTACTTATTGATATGAAATATGAAACAAGAAAGGATATTTGTATATCACATTCAGTTTGAATGCACAATTTAATGATCATTTATGAATTTTGGAATGCTTTGGAATAATAATCAATACTTAGAGTACAATGATGACATCTAGAATGAATACAATAATGACATGTAAACTAACAAAACATGTAAGGTAGTGTTAATTAGACAAACAAATGCAACCTTTTCCTACTTATGCTTATTGTATTGTATGTTGTATTTTTGAGTAACAGTAATGATTTAGGGTATCAAATTTACGTTTATCACAAGTCATGTGGTGTGAAAAACCACTATCAATAATCCATTTATCACCTTTTCTCACATAAGAAACAAGTGTAGTTTTCTCATCTTCATCAGACTCATTTTTCATAGCAACATAGACTACTTCAATTTCAAAATCATCATTATCAGTGTCAATTTCTTCTTCAACAATGTAATAGGATTTCTTACCTTTATCCTTGTAGTCCTTGTACCTTCAGTAACCTTTGTTTTCTCTCTTATCTTTGTACTTGCTTTCTCTTTCTTCATCCTTGTCATCCCTGTCAGGACATCTTGTGGCTATATGGCCAACTTTGAAACATATGATAGGAAGTTTACCTTTATACTTGCCTTTTCCTCTTTTCCTCTTTTCAATCTTCTGGCCATAAGAGCTTCAAGATCCTCTAGTTCTTCATTAGAAGTGTCACTCTCACTGATGCATCTTTCTTTTTCCTTCTTAGACTTATGCAAAATCATTTGTGACTTGAATACAGATTCAACATTAGCGACAGTGAAGTTATCATAACTAGAAAGCTCAAATGCAGTAATCTTACCAACAAGACTTTCCAGTGTTAGAGCATTACCGGGGTTACATCTAGATTCTTGAATTGCTAAAATTTTGATGGCATATATAGGATGCAAAGTTCTCAGTACCTTTCCAATAAAAGTCTCATCATCAATAGTTCCATTAGCTCCTCTAATATCATTTACAACATCCTTTATCCTACCACAATATTGAGCAATATTCTCACCTTCTTGCATTTTCATTTCATCAAAATTACCTCTGAGACTTTCAGCTTTTGCCCATAGTACATTTATGTCACCACCATAGATTTTTGCAAGAGTGTCCCAAATTTTCTTTACATTTGTGTAATCTTTAATGTCTTCAAATTTAGGATAGCTTAAGGCAGATGCAATCTCCAACATTGCTTGATTGTGTTCTTGTTTAGCTCTCATCTCCTCGGCAGTTAAAGGTGCAGCAGGTGTAACATAGTCATGTTCAACATAATATTTCACTGAGTCACCAATATCAGCTAGATGTAGTTTCATAAAACTCTACCATGCAAGGAAGTTCTCCTTATTTAACTTCGGTACCTCCTTATATATCTTGATCATTTACTTCAAGTACCTTTAAACTTGTTCTCTGTAGGCACCAATAGCTATGATACTAATTATTAATATGATTTAGAACAATAGAGAGGGGGAGTGAATCAATTATTCTTAGGTCCATATGTATCAATTAAACTTTTAAACACTTCAACAACTCAGATCTAATAACCAACACTACTTAGTCATTACTGAATGTATACCGGAAACATATAACAATGTAGTCCACTATCCAACAATATTTAACTTGCAAAACATAGAAATGTTCAAAACAAAACATTCACACAAGTATTGACACCAGGATTTATAGTGGAAACCCAATTTGGGAAAAACCACTTTATAACATGCTACTAATATATTCACTCTTCTGAAGTGAGCTCTGTGAAAAGCCAACCATGTCAAAGGTTTACAAACACACTGCTAGGTGTGACCCTTTTAAAGGATTTCAACCACCCTGTTAGGAGTGTACCTTGTTAGATGACTTAAGTACATTCCATTAGAATGCAACCTTGATTAAAGGATTTATACAATGATTGTTAGGTCAACCTTGATTAAAGGATTTTGACTAATATAATGATTAGAAAGTAACAATAATATTTGATCTAAAAACATACAACTCACTTTGCAAATAACAGATCCAATTCTTACATATATGTTGGCTTACTGATTGAGTTCCATTTCCATTTCCATCACTGATCTTCTCAAAAATCCCTTCAAGAAATCACAACTTTGATCAACTCCTTCACCTTCAGCCTTTCTGCTTATTCAATCAATAACAATAACAACTCCAGCATCTCTTACTCAACCTCACACTTAGGTTTCCTTAATACCTCTTCGATAGGTAGATCCATCTTTTTCTACTTAATGTCCTCTGTAGATCTTAGGTTTAGGTCAAATTCATCAAATCCTTCCAACATTATGTTCTTCATCCATCCTTCTAGAAACATCTTTAATCTCTTAATTGGAATCATAATAAAATGGTTTATTGTGCATTAAATGCTCCATACAATCAATAAATAAAGTCAACATGATTTACATAATCCAAGAATTCAAACATGTCGGCTAGGAATCTAAATTATTCCTCAAATGTAAATTACTGACAATCGGTCAATACTGTGTTCAACTCCTCGATCATCACTACATAGCTCAGTCACCACTCGAAACTCTTTCCCTCAACTAATGTTGTCTCCCTCAACAATACACTAATGTTTGGTCAACATTGAATTTACTTGACATATACTAGCTTGGTCAACACTAACATCACTCGGCTTAAACTAGATTTCTTCACTTTTGCTTGGTTAAGCCTACTTGTTCAGTCTTGCTTCTCACTTAGATAAACAATACATTATCTTATCATTGTGTCACATAATCAAGTACTCATTGAAGTATCAAATAACTCAACCATTCTCTAGGTTCTATTGTTATCACCCTTGCCCTAATCCTTCTCAACAATCAAATAGATATAATACTTTCTTAGATAGCAACAGTCTTACCAGTTAAGGTTTGACATCAATGACCATACAACAATTGCTTCAATTTAAGTTTCCAACACAATATCCTTCATTTTTAAATGATGGTTGATCAAGGAGATATGATTGAGTAATGTAAGATGGAGGGCTTGAAAGGAGGAAAAGATAATTTTTTGGATTCACAGATTCATAATAATTAGACAGCTCAATAAAAATGCTAGAAATGAGCTTGAAAGGATGTAAATGAGCTATAAAAATAATTTGAAGCAAATGTGGAGGGACTTAGTTACCTGGTCCAACCTTTTCCTAAGATTAGGTTTCCTGGGCCAACTCGTTCCCTACACTTTTGACTATCTTCACTCGCAAACTATCTAAAAGATCTTGAACACTCTAAATATAGTATAGTGCGAGTAACACCTAAATATGTAAACATAAAACAAGGAAAATGTTCTGTAGAAGGGGGTTTTCCTTAGTCAAACCTTGGTTGAGGAATCAACCTTGAAATAGAAATAAATATGTATGAAAGGAAAACTTCTAAATTTAAAGTAGATATAATATCTATAATGTAAATGCTTATACCTTCATAAATAAACTTTGAGGTTGTAATGTATATGAAGATTCTTGTAAGTTTATTGAATGCAGTTGTATGTAGTTGTTGGATCTTGAAGTGTAGATAATAATCAAGGATATCATTCACAGATGGATAGATCTCCAAATACTTCTCAAATATCTTTACTGTTGTTATGCTTGATTGATTCTTTCCTTGAAAAATAGATCAAGGAATGTGGATGGATAAAGGATATTATT
Organism: Chamaecyparis obtusa; assembly: GCA_027943335.1. NCBI lineage: Eukaryota > Viridiplantae > Streptophyta > Pinopsida > Cupressales > Cupressaceae > Chamaecyparis > Chamaecyparis obtusa. The sequence goes on along the minus strand of BSBK01002085.1, from coordinate 341,034 downwards.
GCTTCATTACGGTCTCCTCTACTTGGCCTTCATGAGGGAGAGAAGCTTGATACAATGGAGAAGATTGTCTTGAAAGAATGTCTTAGATGATTTAAATCTTTCTTGAGAATGCTTGAATGCTTGAATGCTTCTTAAAATCCTGAGAGTGGTTTTGAAATCTTTATCATGGTTACCAAAATAAGGAGAGATGGGTTTCTTATATACCTCTCACAATATGTCAGAGCTCAAAACTTGAAGAAAGCCAATATGATTTTATATTTCCCATATAACCATTGAGACAAACCGCTGAATTGAATTTTGGGACAAAACTCAGGGAATAGGTCACCCAGTTGACCTATTTCTAGGAATAGGTTACCCTAGCTAACCTATTCCCCACAAAAAGTCTCAAAATTGGGTTCATTAATAGAGATTGCAGAGAAGATGCTATAATGATAGGTGGTATGGGGATAGAATGAGCATAATGGATATGAAAACTTAATAACACTCAAATGAGGCCTAATTGAGCATCTAATTATAGATGCTTACAATTTAGGATGGCACATTTAGTCCCAACTTTAGTGGGAATATGAGATTACCTCATGCTCATCATAAAGTAGATTAAATCATTGAAAAAAAATATCAAGGTCAAAGATAAAAGGAGACACCAAGCCCCCAAGTGATTTAAGTCCTTATCAAATCCAAAACCAAGACAAAAAGAAGCAATACTAGAGAGAGAGAGAGAGAGAGAGAGAGAGAGAGGACATGACCAACTAGCCTAGTAAGGTTATGACTTACTAATGTCCATATGAAGAAAGAGAAGATTAGAATGTGAAAAGGAGGATCATGCCTAAGAAAAACATTGTCTCCAAGGCCATTTGTTAAATAAATTAAATTATTGTGTGTGTGTGAAAAATGTAGAATAAGGAGCAAAGTGTATGCCCCAATGTTAAAGAAATTCCAAATGCCTTAATGGGGGAAATGGATTTAACAAAGCATACATGCACCCATAAGATGTTTCCAGTATGATATGCCCCCAAGAAAGGACAAAAAAGGGGAAATGAATAAAATGACAAAAAGATAGCACAAAGGGATCTGCTAACCCTAGGGTTAGAATGATCATATAATAACTCATTTATATGAAGAATTATAGAAAAATTAATTGACATCATTCCCCAAAGATAGCATAATTACAAGAATAGTGGAAAAAGATCACATAAGAGATACCCAAAAAAATGTCTTTTTGGGTCAGCATTGTAGAAACAAAAAATAATAGGAAGTAGCTACTATTTTGCATCATCCCTAATCGGAAAACACAAAGGAACATTTATGAAAATATCACATGCAGGATATAACATGTATACCACATATAGATGAATGTCACAACAAGCTGATTCCTTTATCACCTTGCACCAATGGAGCAACAAGGGTTGTATAAAGAAATATAAACAAAATATATAGAAAGCAACACACCATGGGGAAAGCACAACAAGAAGAGGAAAGTACATAAAATAATCCACTATACAAGAGGATATTAGTTAGGCATCTCACCTACCACCCTCATCTCAATGTGTATGATTAAGGGAAGGTGGGAAACACACAAGAGGTGCAAAATTGAGCATGATAGATGGAGCCATCACAAGTTCCAAACAAGGACCATGCTCTAATGATGAGTCACTTTGTTTGTCACTAGGAGATAGAGATAACATTTGTGCAAATATAGTAGGAAAGTCATGATTAAGATCAATAATATCATGCACATCCTTAGAATCATTAGTATTAACATCATTTTCATTAGAAAAAATGTAATCATCATCATCATTAAGAGCATCTTCTTCATCCAAATAATTAACAATAGAATCTTTAATATGAACAACAAAATCATCATGTTTATTCAATTTGATTTTCTTTAGATTAACTTCCTCCCTTGGGCTATGCATAGGTTGGTCAAAGGGAGTTACGACATGAGAATGTGTCTTAGGGGAGAAAATATTTTGGGAAGAAAGATGGTGGGGCCTAGCATGACATCTATGGAAATGATCATGAGTAAAATGGTTATGTTTAGTTTTACATGAAATTTGAGTTGGTTTAAGGTCAATTAGCATCAAACCCTTTTCTCGCTTGAGGAAAAGAACATAAGGAGCCACAATAGGTGCAAAAATAAGAGATGTAGTATGTTTTAAAGATATATGAGGTGGTACTAAAGCATAAATATGAGGAATGAAAGGTGTAGGAAGGATTCTAGGTCTAGGACAAGGAGACGTGACATTCTTTGAGTTACCACATTCAAAAATATTTTTGGATTTTAAATATTGATAGGATAATAAGAAATGATCTTGGAGAGATTAAATTGGTTGAGGCATGATAGGCCAAAAACTGTCAAGGTCAAATTTCCCATGACTTTCTAGAGGCTAAAAAAGACTATGATTAATCTTGATTGTTTCTCCAATATGGGGAAATTTCAAACACGTGTGGATAGGAGAGACTATAGATTTCATGGAAGTGAGCCAAGGAAGGCCAAATCTAACTTGGAATTAATTAGAAGTTGGGATGAAAAAAAAGTGACATCTAAGGATTTCTTACCAACTTTAATGGGGAAGGTAATTAGACCATGGGTTGAACAAGTAAAACATTTGAAATTCCTAATCATCACATCTTATTTGTTATACAAGTCTCTATGAAGGTGCCTTGTGTAAAGATGTTCTCCAATTATAACATTTAGTATGAAAGTAGGATCTGTAAGGACTCCATGAGAGGGAATACTATTAATTTTCACAATAATGTAAAGAAGACCATTGGGTGCCCAAATAGTCTTCCTAGGATAAAATATAATGCAAGGTTTAGGTTTTGGCTTAGGTTTGGGTTCGGATTGATAACTAAGGTTGAAAAAATTGTTGGCCTTCGTACAAATATTATTAGAATTCATAGTAGTAGTTTTGGAAAACTCAACAACATTGATTGAAGAGGAAGGTAAAGAATGGGTAAAATCAATGGTATTGGTAGAATGAGAAGATAAAGGGTTGGTATAGATTTACAAATTTTGATTAGGAAGGGAAACAAATTTGTTTCTTTGATCATTAACACCCTCAAAAGTTATGGAATTGGAATCAATAAGGACTTGGATAATAGTTTTCAAATGGAAATACTTCTCATTATCATGGTTGGGTTGATGATAGTATTAACAAAAGGATTTAGAATAAAATGAGTTAATCTTTTTCTTATATAGATGAATTGGTTTAATGTGAGGAAGTGTTAAAACATTAGAATTAATCAAATTCAACATCACATTATTGAAAGATTTATAAAGAGGTGTAAAATTAAATAATGGTTTGAAAATATATGACAAAGGATCCCCACCTTTGGATGTTGCGGCCACTTGTGCATTAATGTTGTTTTCAATGAATTGTTGATCTTGATGAAGCCTTTAGGTTTTTGAAACTTTTGGAATCGCTAGGATGTAACATCATTCTTATGAATTAGAGCCATTGGAATGGAGGTCTCAAATTGACTCACTTGAATCTAATAACTATGAAGCATTGTACATAATTGAGTAAAGGAAGTAAATTAAGAAATAAATATATAATCTCTAATATCTTTTTTTTAAATTAAAAATTAAAATATGTTGAACATCAATATCATGCACAAGATAAGAAATATGAGCATGTAAATGTTTAAATCTACTAATCAAATCAGCCACTCTTTCTTTTACACCTTATTTACATGCATCAAATCAGTTAAAAAAATATTAGGACCAATATTATCTTGAAATTGTTGAATGAAAGAATTAGAATTTTTTTGAAAGGAATCAATAGAATAAGGAGGCAAACAACAATACCATTGTAAGGCCTTATCTCTAAACAGATGAGTAAATAGTTTATCCATGAGTTTATGATCATGAGAGAAATCACTAAAAAATGTTTGAAATATTTTCACAACAGTTAAGTGATCACATTTTCCAATATAAGTCTCTAGATTAGGTATTTCCATGAATTAAGGGATAAAAACAAGAATGAAGTCTACAAAAAAAGTACTAGCAATGTAACAAGTGGGAATGTTGAATTTGGATTGAGTCATGAAGGCAATTCATTTTTTCTATGATGACACTACTTGGTCAAGACTAATGATGGTAAATAAAGTGGAAAGATTAGTATTGGACATGTGTGAAAGGTTTGGAACATTATGGGAAATGGAAGGAGCGTTGCTATATGAAAATGGGACATTATTGTAAGTAGGAATTGTTACTTAAAAATACAGCCTAAAATACAATAAGCATAAATAGGAAAAGGTTGCATTTTTTTGTCTAATTAACACTACCTTGTAGGTTTTGTTAGTTTACATGTCATTACTGCATTCATTCTAGATGTCATCATTGTACTCTAAGTATTGATTATTATTCCAAAGATTCCAAAATTCATAAATGATCATTAAATTGTGCATTCAAACTGAGTGTAGTATACAAATTTCCTTTCTTGTTTCATATTTAATATCAATAAGTAGAGTACATTTGCAAAATTGAAAGAAAGATTGAAGTATGGAATAGGGGTCCCATGCATTGCCTTTGTGTTGGTTTGTTGTCAGCTGGTTGTCTACTAGGTCTCTGCATTTAGGTCTTCAAAGTCCAGGTCTTCATCTGCATTTAGGTCTTTAGGGTTCATATTTGCATAAGAGAGAAAATATGGTTAGATCCTATTGGATCTAAGCAATACACGAGAAACAAATAACATACTATAGCAATCAAGTTTTCAATACTGCATATCAATCTGGAAAACTAAATGTAATAAGGAAGTGTACACTGACACTCACTGCAAGGTAGTATTAAAGGGAATTTTTTCTGACATGAAACCTTTTACTATTTATGATCATTGTGGTGTATGTTGTCCTTTTTATTAACCAAGTGTATGAATTAAAGGGACTTAGTATGTTCCAAACTGAGAAACCTTTTTCAGATTATGTAGTTCATGGCTAGATTAGTGAACATAATGGTTTGAAAGTAAATCCGCAAGTTGTTTATTATATTCACTAATCTAACCATTTCATAATGATGTTATTTGAGAGCTTAACAAATTATTTTGCAAAAAATAGTTGACCAATTTTCACATTCAGTCATTGTCAAAGATGCAGATCAAGCTGAATTTCCAAAATAAAAGTGCTACAGGAAGTGCCAATGATTGCCAATATTCAAAGTTCAAGTAACAAATGAAGTTGCATAAATACTGGTATAATATGTCATTGTTTAAAAGGTACATTTTCAAGTAATAAAATGATTGTTTCTAAATACAAAAAGAGTGCTTCAAGATTGAGCCGTAAAGTTATAAAATGTTTATACTTTATTTTTAGTGAGTGTCATGAACCCACGTTCGAACCTCATTAAGTAGCATTCTAGTGTTTATGAGTGTCACGAGCCCATGCTCAAACTTCATAAATAGTGAACAAACATTTCATCTTGTACTTCTCATATTTTAAGTGCAGATCCAGCATCAAAAAGAATTGTTAATAGTGGACATGCTGCAGGAGCTATAATGCTAAAAAGTTGAAATTTCAAAGTTACAAAATCAAATAGGATGCAAGTTGTGCAGAAAGTACAAAATATGTATATGCTAGAATAGAATATGTATAGCTAACAAAGAAATATCATAAAGATTAAGTACTTATTTGTTATGAGCGTAGTGATTTTTGTTCCTTAATGCTTTTCAGTCATATGTTTTTTTAGTCACCTCCCAAAGTTTGTGAAGCTTATGACTGAAGGATGTCATAATAAAACTATACACATGTATCACATCTTTTAGTCACAAGCTCACAACTTTGATGAAATAACCAAAAAAGAGCTCATGAAGTGCAATGCTGAAGGATTTTCATTCATCTCAGTAGGGTTTTGTAGTTTTAGATTGAGTTGTTTTCAAAATGGCTTAGTTTCATTGCTCTGTCAGAACGAGTGCACCAATTCATCAAGTTCACTATTGATGTTACATAGATTTATTCTTGTCAGAAAAATGAAACAATTTGGATGTTATATGCTCTAATCACAGTTTATGTAAAAACTATAGAAAACTTTTAAAAATCAAGTTCTAGTAACTGTCTACTTTATACAGAGTGTTTTTAGAGGCTAATCAGAAAAGAGCAAATATCTATCATGTCCAAATTCCCAGTCAAAGTATTTTGGTTTCATTTTATGTTGTCACAATCATATGCTAAAGAAAGAGACTGAATTTAATAAAATCACTGTTAAAAATAAACTTCAAATGTCCACGCAAGTGTGGAATGTGTGAACAAAATGTTCAAAAGGGCTTCATGTTACATTTGTAGAAAGTTTGAAATGTCTACCAGTCAAAGGCTTGAACAAGGTCGAGATAAGCATAAGTTTCCAAAATAGTCAATATCCAATGCATGCATTAACAATGAGTCAAAGCCGAGTTCATTCTTGGCCATAAGAGAATGGAGAGCTTCAGTTACAAACAATGATTCATAGAATTGGCACACATAATGAAAGAGAAATAGTTGACTACACTTAAAACTGTGAGCTATATATTGGACTGCAAGTTATCAAACGGTATGAAGGGTTTGTTTTCTTTGGTAAAATCCAAGAGCCTGATATCTATATGACAGTCACGGCTTTATGTTCAAATCAAAGGGATCTAAAGTCTTCATACAAGCCATGACTTAGAAGAGTTTCAAAATAATGAAGTCACAATCACAGTGGTAAACAAAAGGAAAGCATCAGTCTCAGTTTGGCATAGCCAAATTTCTTCATACAAGTCGTCACTACTAGTAAGTCAAGATTTGAAGCTCATGGCTCTATACCCATAAATGGATAAGGGGAATAAAACAAAAAAGGCCATAGATCATAGTGTGGAGCTCGTGATTTGCAAATTAAACAAAGAGCAGTTTCAATTACATAATATAAACAGTGAGTCTAAGATATGATGCAAGGTTCGAGTCACAGTTTGAGAATACAAATGGAGACAAACTATAAGAGAACACCAGTCATATGACTATTAACACAAATTCATAGTGAAGCTCATGGCTTGCAAACAAATCAAAGGAAACTCTCGAGAAAGCATGATTGAGTTTGTGCATAAAGCAAGGTATACACCAGTCACGACTGTGACTTATATTTATAAGCCCCCTATTATCAAAACAACAGTCATATTTTGAAAGCACTAGTGAAGGAATAGTTCAAAAAATGAGAGGCCATAACTTATGTTGAAGAAATAATACAATTTCATGGTATTCATTACCACAAAACAAATCTTCAAGAGATAAACCGATCTCAAAGATAAACTTACAGTTGCATGTCAACCTGAGTTTGCCAAATGTTGAGTTCTCTATTTGAAATGCACAATCAGTGAGGAATAGTAGTGATCTCTAGTAGCAGTAAGCTCGAGTTTAATAGAAGGATGCATTCATAGTCAATATGCTGAGCTCCATCACAAATTTTTGAAGCTTTCTTACAAGTTAGGGTTTCATCTTCCCTATTCTTCTACAGGAAGAATGAGTTAAGCACAAGTGTCGAGAATGAAATGAAAAATGAAGATAACAATTTGGAGTTCACAAGAAGAATAGCATTCAATGTCATTAATGCAGATGTCACATTCCTGTAGAGTCTTGAAAACCACACAATGCCACCTCAGACTTTCATCTCATTGTTTTTTGTATTGTATTGCAAGTGGATTGAACAGTCATGTCGACTTTCTTCACTTTGCATATTTCACACTTAGAGTTTTTTATCTAAGTTAGGAGTTGAAAGTTAGGTTAGTTGATATTCGATTTTATCTAATATTAAGTAAATATTAAATATTGGCTAGGAATTGTCAAAAGGATTAAGTCCTTATTATAAGCCAATATTAAGGGGCACTTAGACTCGAGCTTTCATAGGCTTAGTTATTGGCATGTTAGCCAATTTTTTAGAGCAATTGGTGGGGTTTAGATTTTCGGATTTGAAGCATAGGTAGGATATAAAATTGATTTTTATGATCAATTGAGGGGGTTGCAAATTTTGGAGAGAGGGCATATAGAGAACTTATTGTTCCTAGATGCTTTGTAAGCCATTTTTGTAATCACTTTTGTCAGATTTTGGAGGGAATGAACCAAAGGTTTTTGATTCATATTTGTGGAGTTTTTTTGATATAGGATCCTGTTTTCATCTTTTCTAACAAGTGCTAAATTCATTATTGTCCAAAGGAAGTGAGTATATTTATGTTCCTTCTTAAGGTAATCAATTGCTTAAAATACTTGTATGAGAAATGTATGTCTGTTGACTATTCGAGCTATTCATTGTCTAACCCTGATAGTAAGTTTTTGTTTACCTATATGTTGAGTAGAGATTCAAAGTGTCAAGATCTTCATTTGTGAATTAGGATTACTGATTTATCTTTTCTACAAAGTTTGAAACATTCCTTGGTGTATCACCCTAATCTATTGTCAAGTTAGAAGTTTTCTTTTCCCTTTTCTCAACAAGTTACAGATCAGGAAGTGATATTATATATTTAATAGGAACCAGCCTAGAATCCAGAGATTCATCCTTATTTAGAGTCCACCCACAGCTCAAGGAGGCTTCCATTGTCAGGATAGAATTGTCACGTAGCCCTAATGCTTGAGTTAGGGTGAAAATTCTAAACCTGAACAGTTTTTGGCATGCTCGGTGGGACTACGAACTACTTCTCAATTTTGACCTGCTAGATCTATGGTTGTTTTTAATTTCAGTTGCAGCTCTTAGTGTGGATTTTAATGAGTAGAAATCCAACAAGATCAAACAAGGAAGGTTTTGTGTATCAAGAATTATAGTCAAGCAGAAGGGGATGAAGATCATCTAGAGGTGGAAGAACATCACAAGATCTAAGAGGTACTTCTTTGAATTTAGATTTCTCATCATTTGATAATCCCATTTTTTTAAATCAAGCTACAAATTCAGAGGAACTTGAGGTTATTATTGAAGAGCTCAATCTTCTTAAAGATCTAGATGTTCCTAATCATACCGGATCAAAATTTCCAAGTGTTGAAAATTTATCTATAAATAATTTTGTTCTTGGAGCTTCTACAAGTGGTACTGTAACAACTCCCCAAAACCTAAAGACTTATCAAAGGAAGGTAGTTCAGCCTGCCCAACCTTTTGTTACACCGGCTATTCAACAGAAACCTCCTCCACATCAAGCAATGGCTATGAATCTACCATTTGTTACATTCAATCAAGGCAATCCTTTGAGGATTGCAAATCATAATAATGTTCCATTGGCTGCTCTTAAAGGCTTGCCAACATTCATTGGAGAAGGACTAGTAACAACAATTGAACACATCAAAGATGTTGAAACTCTTTGCAATGTTCATCATGTTACAAAAGAAGATGTAGCATTGAAGCTGTTGGCTGCATCACTCAAGGGTAAAGCCCTTGATTGGTTTAAAACTCTCCCAGTGGACTCTATTGCTACTTGGGATGTCCTGGGTGAAAGGCTATCTAATTTTTTTTTAGGACAAATCAGATAACTTGTCTCTTGTGGAACAATTAACTACAATCAAGAGAACCCCACAAGAGGAGATGAGTGACTTTAATCTTTGTTTTTAGAAGACTTGGAATCAGATTCTTGCCACGGTAAGACCTTCAGTTGAATATGCATTTTTATATTATTTAAAGAGTTTGAATAGCGATATCTCTATTATGATTCAATCTATGGGGGGTAATACTTTACCTCAATCTTTTAATACTACTATTAGGGTAGAGAACAATCTTATCTAGGCAGGAAAGATAGCTCCTAGACCTCCTATGCCTTTCTTTCCTAATATACAGTCTAATATGCCATTGGTAGTTCCACCATTATCTATTGTCCCATCTTATAAACCCTTGAAAATAGCTCCTACAGCTCCTCTGAATGAATTACAGAATATAAAGGATAGTCAACAAAAAATTAAAAATTTGCTGCAATCTTTTGGTAATGATTTAGTGGCCCTTAAGAGGAATCAAGCTCAAGCAAACCCTACTATTCAAAATTAGTTTGTTGGTTCTTCTTCCCAATATCCTAATCAGCCTAATTTTTAGGCTAATAGGCAATAATTTCAAGGAAATATTAATGTAAATAAGCAGAATTGGAATATGAGACCAAATAGATAGTACAATCCAGCACCTCTTAATACTATTAGAGATATTTTTTCCCACTCAGAATAATATTACTACTAACTGGTGTTTTCCATGCAATGAGCCACATGATCAGTCTACATGTTATAATGGAATTCTTAATCAAGCTCTTATGGTACAAAATGCAATGAATTCACAACAAAATGTCTCTATTGAAGAAGTACAAAACCAACTAGATCAAAGTGCTACAGATACCAATTTCCTAAACTGGCAAGAAGAGGAATTTTGTGATCTTAAAGTAGATTCATCAATTGCAGCGAATACTAGAGCCAAAAAGAGAGCCCTTGAAGCAGATCAATCTACTGGTAATGTTTCTTCTCCACCAGTTTCTATTTTATAGAATCCATCAGTTTCCACTAATAAAGATCAAAGCCAAAGGAATGTTGATCAGAGTTCTCCTAGGTCCTCGCATAAGGTACAATTTACTATTCCATTCAATATTGTTGATACAATGAAAAAAACAAATGTTACTTTGTCTGCATGGGAAACTTTATCTATTCCAAGATAGATTGAGATTTTAAAAGAAGAGTTGTCCAAGCTGGCAGTTAATTCATAGAAAATAGTACAGAAATCACTAGGTGTCGTAATGACCAATTCTGAGCCTCCTAAGGTTCAGGAAAAGGCACCAAGAGAAGAGAAAAGGCCTGCTAAAGTTCAGCAGCCAAGAGTACCAGAAGTCAAGAAGGCTGCAAATATTTAAAAAATAGCAGTAATTACTGATAAGAGACTGTCAAATGTGAAAAAGACATCTGAAAAGGAAGGTAAGCAATCTAAAAATGAAAAGCCTCCTCCTTTTTATGTCTCTTTGATTATTGGAAACAAATTAGTTCATAACTATATGGTTTATAGTGGTGCAACCAGCACTGTCATGCCTAAAAAGATAGCAGATTTGCTAAATTTGAAATATGAACCTCTTGAGAAGGGTGTAGTCCAACTTGATGGAACTTTAGTTAAGACCTTAGAAGTCATTAAAAATGCAAGTTTGACCTTACACTCCTACCCAAACTTTTCAATACCACAGGATATATATGTTATTGATTTACCAACATATTTTGCTATTTGTCTGTCCAGAGACTTCATAGCCAAAATAGATGGCTAGTTTTCATCAGATTGGTCACATTTGTACTTTAGAACTAGATATGGTACTACGGTAACCATAAAATAAGAATCATTGGCCAAAAATCACATAGAGCCTTATAATCCAAGTCCTATTAATGCAAGTTGTGTGATTATGGATCAAGATAAAATACTTGATTACACAACTTATAATACTCAAACTGAAGCATATCCAGATATTGTTCTAGATGAATGGGCTACTAGGAATGAACATAATGATGATATGTTTGATGTTGGTTTTGGAAATTACATGATTTTAGAGTCTGATTCAATAGTGCCTAATTTGGTTAAAGATCTAGAATCTGAATCTGATGTATCTAACCAGCTTTGGGATTTGTATTTTGATGGGTCAAGGAATAAGGATGGAGTTGGTGTAGGGGTTATGTTGGTATCACCTAATGGTGATATATTTTATGCTACATTCAAGTTGTCCTTTCCTTGTTCTAACAATGTGGCTAAATATGAAAGTTTGATTCAGGGGCTGGAATGGGCAAGATTGAGAGGTATTAAGTGTTTGAGAGCATTTGGAGATAGTGAGCTTATTGTTAAGCAGGTGAGAGGTATCAATAATATTAAAAATTATCTTCTTAAGATGTATAAATCTAGACTTTCTGACATTCTAGATGAATTTGATGCTTTCAACCTGATTTCAATTCCTAGAAGGGAAAATTTGCATGATGATAGGCTGGCTAGTATTGGTGCACATGTTGTAATAACAGAAAATAAAGGACTGATTTCAAACCAGTCACATATTAAGATAATTGTTAGGCCATCCATTTTGGATAATGACACTTATTGGCAAGTTTTCAATACTGATGAACATATCTTAAGTTTTTTGACAGAAACAGATGGTTTTTCAGCTTCTAGAAGTAACAAAAACATTCAGCAATTGGAAGACCAGATTATTCAGTTGAAAACCAACAAGCTTCCAAAGGGATTAGTCAACTTGGAATCATCTTTCAACTCTGATGATCATTTTAGGAAGGGTAAAACCAGCTTTGCTAATTAAAGAGGATCATTATGAGGAAGTGGAAATTTTCAGAGATAAGCGGTTAAAGGTTAGTAAAATAAATTCCCCTTAAGAAAAAGAACTGTTTATTGATCTTTTTAGAGAATATAGTGATGTTTTTTCATGGGATTATGCTGATCTGAAGGGTTTTGATCCTCAATTAACCTAGCATACTATAGAATTAGAGTCAAATGCTAGGCCAATTAGACAAAGGCAAAGGCCTATAAACCCCAATTTAGAGCCATTAATGTTAAAAGAGCTAAGAAAACTCCTAGATGGTAGTATCATATTTCCTATTAAGCACACATCTTGGGTTTCTAACTTAGTTCTAGTAAGGAAGAAGAATGGAGAAATAAGACTTTGTGTAGACTTTAGAGACCTTAATAGGGCATTTCTGGAAGATAGACACCCTCTTCCTTCCATGGAACAGATTTTACAATATGTTTCTAGTTCTAAGAGATTCTCACTCCTAGATGGATATTCTGGTTACAACCAAATTTTAGTCAAAGAATCTAATTAGTTTAAAATAGCTTTTACAACTAAATGGGGTACCATGGCTTACAAAAGAATGCCATTTGGGTTATCAAATGTTGGAGCCACTTTTCAAAAAGTAATGGACATGGCTTTAAAGAACTTAATGTATAAGTTTTTTCTAGTGTACCTAGATGATGTGACAATTTACAGCAAGGTTGCAAACCAGCACATTGATCATTTGAGATAGATTTTACAAAGATGTAGAGAATTTTGGAATTCTTTAAATCCCAAGAAATCTGTATTTGTAGTTCATGAGGGAAAATTCCTAGGATACCAGGTGTCTAAGGAAGGAACAACAATAGATCCTGAGAGAATTCATGGAATTCTTGAGCTTTCATTGCCTAAACACAAGAAAGGATTGTAGAGTTATTGGGAGAATTAATTTTGTAAGAAGGTTTATACCTGATATTACAATTTTGTTAAAACCATTGACCACTATGCTTAAAAAGGATATTCCTTTCAGCTGGACTGATGAAGGGAAAAAGAATTTTGAATTCATAAAACATGCTTTGTCTTCAGCCCCTACTCTTGTTAATCTTGATTTTACTAAAGATTTTATTTAGTATGCTTATGGTGGTTCTGATACGATTTCAGCAATGTTGGTTCAAAAGAATGATGAAAAATAGGAGCAGCCAGTTGCTTTTTTCAGCAAAGGTATGGATGACTATGAAAAAAGGTACAATTTTGTTGAGAAGCATATACTAGCTATTATTAAAGCTTTGAAGAAGTTTAAGCATTTAATTGCCAGAAATAAAGTGCACCTAATGGTTGCTCATCCTAGTATCAAATATTTTTTGTTGAACAAAGATCTTAATGAGAAGAGGGCTAGTTGGATAACAAGAGTTATGGAGTATGATGTATAGATTCATGTGACCAAGCTAATTAGAGGCAAAGGCCTTTGTGCTCAGATGGTAGAAGAGGAAGAACGGGCTGAAGTTTCTGAAGAATCTAAAAATTTACAAGGTGATGTTGTATTATTCAATGATCCTACAACTTGGTTATCAGATATGACAAGATTCTTACAAACTGGACAATGTCCAAATAATCTTGATAAGGCAAAAAGGAGATACTATAGGTTACAATCGATTCCCTATGTTCTTATTGATGGTATACTTTATAGAAAGGACTATTCTGGAATGTTTCTTAAATGTACTGATTCACTAGATCAAGACAGAATTTTATCTGAATTTCATGATGGATCTTGTGGAGGACATTTCAGTCCTAAAACTACAACCTAGAAAATACTAAGGGTAGGCTATTATTGGCCTAATTTATTTAAGGATGGTCATGTTTGGGCCAGAAAATGTCAGAAATGTGCAATTTTTGTAGGTAAACAAAAGCTGGCAGCATTTCCATTAAAGCCAATTGTGATTGATCAGTCATTTGCTAAGTGGGGAATGGACTTTATTGGTCCTATTAATCCTAATTCTAGTGTAGGTCATAAATGGATTTTGACTGCTACTTATTATTTCACAAGATGGACTGAAGCTATTGCACTAAAAGAGGCTATTGGACCTGTTATGTTAAAATTTTATGAAGATATTGTGACCAAGTTTGGAGTCCCTCAATCAATTATCTCTGATAATGCTATGGCTTTTATTGGTTTAGCTATTACAGAATGGGCTGTTAAGAATGAGATTTATTTAAATACTTCTTCTAACTATTATCCTCTGGGTAATGGTCTTGTAGAATCTACAAATAAAAATCTAATCAGAATTATCAAAAAGACTTTGTGGGATAACAAGAGAGATTGGCATTCTAAATTAAAGGCAGCCTTATGGCTAGATAGGATTACACCTAAATAGGTAATTGGGAATTCCCCTTATGTCTTAGTTTATGGTAAAGAGGCCAGATTGTCTATTTCTACTGAATTTCCAGCCTTGCAGCTGGTTGATCAAATGTTACTATTTGGAGAAGAAGATCCCCTTAAACTAAGGTATGCTGATTTATTAAAGCTTGAAGAGGAAAGGAGAAAGGCATTGGAAACAATGGAACTTGAGCAAGCATAGACTAAGGGATCTTTTAATAGGAAAGCTCAGTTCAGAGAATTCAAAGAAGGTGATCTAGTACTCAATTGGGATGTACTAAAGAGCAGGCTAGGGCAGCATGATAAGTTTGATAATTTTTGGTCATGCCCTTTTGTTATTATAACCTGTAAGGAGAACAATGCTTTTCAGTTGTCCACAACTAAAGGGGAAGATTTGCATATTCTAGATAATGGAATACACCTCAAGCTTTGCTTTGAGAGTTAGGTTAGATTTAGTTTTTCAAGTTCAATAAGTGTTGTCCAAAGCACTAGGTCTCTAGGTTGCATTGAGTCTAGTTTAGGAGCGTTTTCATTTCAATAAAGGTTGCATTCATGGTTTCAGTTTTCCTAAATTTTTTTGCCCTATGATAAGTCTATAGGTCATGTCTAGCAGGTAGACATCCAGCAGAAATCGCCAAAATTGTTACTTAAAAATACAACATACAATACAATAAGCATAAATAGGAAAAGGTTGCATTTGTTTGTCTAATTAACACTACCTTGCAAGTTTTGTTAGTTTACATGTCATTATTGCATTCATTCTAGATGTCATCATTGTACTCTAAGTATTGATTATTATTCCAAAGATTCCAAAATTCATAAATGATCATTACATTGTGCATTCAAACTGAATGTAGTATACAAATGTCCTTTCTTGTTTCATATTTAATATCAATAAGTAGAGTACATTTGTAGAAATGAAAGAAAGATTGAAGTATGAAATAGGGGTCCCATGCATTGCCTTTGTGTTGGTTTTTTGTCAGCTGGTTGTCTGCTAGGTCTCTGCATTTAGTTCTTCAAAGTCTAGGTCTTCATCTGCATTTAGGTCTTTAGGGTTCATATCTACATAAGAGAGAAAATATGGTTAGATCATGTTGGATCTAAGCAATACATGAGAAACAAATAACATGTTGTAGAAATCAAGTTTTCAATACTACATATCAATCTGGAAAACTAAATGTAATAAGGAAGTGTACACTGACACTCACTGCAAGGTAGTATTAAAGGGACTTGTTTCTGACATGAAACCTTTTACTATTTATGATCATTATGGTGTATGTTGTCCTTTTTATTAACCAAGTGTATGAATTAAAGGGACTTAGTATGTTCCAAACTAAGAAATCTTTTTCAGATTATGCAGTTCATGGCTAGATTAGTGAACATAATGGTTTGAAAGTAAATATGCAAGTTGTTTATTATGTTCACTAATCTAACCATTTCATAATGATGTTATTTGAGAGCTTAACAAATTATTTTGCAAAAAATAGTTGACTGGTTTTCACATTTAGTCATTGTCAAAGATGCAGATCAAGCTGAATTTCCAAGATAAAAGTGCTACAGGAAGTGCCAATGATTGTCAATATTCAAAGTTCAAGTTACAAATGAAGTTGCATAAATACTGGTATAATATGTCCTTATTGTTTCAAAGGTACATTTTCAAGTAATAACATTATTGTTTCTAAATACATAAAGAGTGCTTCAAGATTGAGACATAAAGTTATAAAATGTTTACAATTTGTTTTTAGTGAGTGTCACGAACCCACGTTCGAACCTCATTAAGTAGCATTCTAGTGTTTATGAGTGTCATGAGCCCGTGCTCAAACTTCATAAACAGTAAACAAACATTTCATCTTGTTGTACTTCTCATATTTTAAGTGTAGATTCAACATCAAAAAGAATTGTTAACAGTGGACATGATGCAGGAGCTATAATGCTAAAAAGTTGAAATTTCAAAGTTACAAAATCAAACAGGATGCAAGCTGTGCAGAAAGTACAAAATATGTATAGGCTAGAACAGAATATGTACAGCTAATAGAGAAATATCATAAAGATTAAGTACTTATCTGTTATAAGCATAGTGATTTTTGTTCCTTGATGCTTTTTAGTCATATGGTTTTTTTAGTCACCTCCCAAAGTTTGTGAAGCTTATGACTAAAGGATGTCATAATAAAACTGTACACATGTATCACATCTTTCAGTCACAAGCTCACAACTTTGATGAAATAACCGAAAAA
The DNA here is from genome assembly GCA_027943335.1 of Chamaecyparis obtusa. Lineage (NCBI taxonomy): Eukaryota > Viridiplantae > Streptophyta > Pinopsida > Cupressales > Cupressaceae > Chamaecyparis > Chamaecyparis obtusa. The sequence continues at coordinate 324,235 of BSBK01002085.1, read as the reverse complement.
GTGTTCATGAAGTGCAATGCTGAAGGATTTTCATTCATCTCAGTAGGGTTTTTTAGTTTCAGCTTGAAGTGTTTTCAAAATGGCTCAGTTTCATTGCTTTGTTAGAATGAGTGCACCAGTTCATCAAGCTCACTACCAATGTTACACAGATTTATTCTTGTTAGAAGAATGAAACAGTTTGGATGCTATATGCTCTAATCACAGTTTATGTACAAACTATAGAAAACTTTTAAAAATCAAGTTCTAGTAACTGTCTGTTTTATACAGAGTGTTTTTAGAGGCTAATCAAAAAAGAGCAAATATATATCATGTCCAAATTCCCAGTCAAAGTATTTTGGTTTCATTTTATGTTGTCACAGTCATATGCTGAAGAAAGAGACCAAATTTAATAAAATCACGGTTGAAAATAAATTTCAAATGTCCACGTAAGTGTGGAATGTGTGAACAAAATGTTTAAAAGGGCTTCATGTTACATCTTCAGAAAGTTTGAAATGTCTACTAGTCAAAGGCTCGAATAAGGTCGAGACAAACATAAGTTTCCAAAATAGTCAATATCTAATGCATGCATTAACAGTGAGTCAAATTTGAGTTCATTCTTGGTCATAAGAGAATGGAGATCTTTAGTTACAAACAATGGTTCATAGAATTGGCACACGGGATGGAAGAGCAACAGTTGACTGCACTTAAAACCATGAGCTATATACTGGACTACAAGTTATCAAATTATATGAAGGGTTTGTTTTCTTTGGTAAAATCCAAGAGCTCGATATCTATATGACAGTCACGGCTTTATGTTCAAATCAAAGGGATCTACAGTCTTCATATAAGCCGTGACTTAGAAGATTTTCAAAATAATGAAGTCACAATCACAGTGGTAAAAAAAAGGAAAGCATCAGTCTTAGTTTGGCATAGCCAAATTTCTTCATACAAGCCGTGATTGTTAGTAAGTCAAGATTTGAAGCTCACAGCTCTGTACCTATAAATGGATAAGGGGAATAAAATAGCAAAGGTTGTAGATCATAGTGTGGAGCTCGCAACTTATAGATTGAACAAAGAGCAGTTTCAGTTACATAATATAAATAGTGAGTCAAAGATATGATGCAAGGTTCGAGTCACAGTTCAAGAATATAAATGGAGACAAACTACAAGGGAACACCAGTCATATGGTTGTTAACACAAAGTCATAGTGAAGCTCATGGCTTGCAAACAAATCAAAGGAAACTCTTGGGAAAGCATGATTGAGTTTGTGCATAAAGCAAGGTATACATCAGTTATTACTGTGACTTATATTTATAAGCCCCCTATTATCAAAACAACAGTCATTTTCCGAAAGCACCAGTGAAGGAATAGTTCAAAAAATGAGAGGCTGCAACTTATGCTGAAGAAATAATACAATTTCATGGTATTCATTACCAGAAAATAAATCTTCAAGAGATAAACTGAGCTCAAAGATAAACTTATAGTTGCATGTCAACCCGAGTTTACCAAATGCCAAGTTCTCTGTTTGAAATGCACAATTAGTGAGGAATAGCAGTGATCTCTAGTAGCAGTAAGCTCAAGTTTAATAGAAGGATGCATTCATAGTCAATATGTCGAGCTCCATCACAAATTTTCAAAGCTTTCTTACAAGTTAGGGTTTCATCTTCCCTATTCTTCTACAGGAAGAATAAGTTAAGCACAAGTGCCGAGAATAAAATGAAAAATGAAGATAAAAATTTGGAGTCTGCAAGAAGAATGACATTCAATGCCATTAATGCAGATGTCACATTCTTATAGAGTCTTGAAAACTGCACAATGCCACCTCAGACTTTCATCTCATCATTTTTTGTATTGTATTGCAAGTGGATTGAACAGTCATGTCGACTTTCTTCACTTTGCATATTTCACACTTAGAGTTTTTTATCTAAGTTAGGTGTTGAAAGTTAGGTTATTTGATATTAGATTTTATCTAATATTAAGTAAAAATTAAATATTGGTCAGGAATTGTAAAAGGGATTAAGTCCTTATTATAAGCCAATATTAATGGGCACTTAGACTTGAGCTTTCATAGGCTTAGTTATTGGCATGTTAGCCAATTTTTTAGAGCAATTGGTGGGGTTTAGATTTTTGGATTTGAAGAATAGGTAGGATATAAAATTGATTTTTATGATCAATTGAGTGGGTTACAGATTTTGGAGAGAGGGCATATAGAGAACTTATTGTTCCTAGATGCTTTGTAAGCCATTTTTGTAATCACTTTTGTCAGATTTTGGAGGGAATGAACCAATAGATTTTGATTCATATTTGTGGAGTTATTTTGATATAGGATCTTGTTTTCATCTTTTCTAAAAAGTGCTAAATTCATTACTGTCCAAAGGAAGTGAGTAGATTTATGTTCCTTCTTAAGGTAATCAATTGCTTAAAAGCCTTGTACAAGAAATGTATGTTTGTTGACTATTTGAGCTATTTGTGGTCTAACCCTAATAGTAAGTTTTTATTTACCTATATGTTGAGCAAAGATTCAAAGTGTCAAGATCTTCATTTGTGAGTTAGGATTATTGATTTATCTTTTCTGCAAAGTTTGAAACATTTCTTTGTGGATCACCCTAATCTATTTTCAAGTTAGAAGTTTTCTTTTCCCTTTTCCCAACAAGTTACAAATTAGGAAGTGATATTATATATATAATAGGAATCAGCTTAGAATCCAAAGATTCCTCCTTATTCATAGTCCACCCATAGCTCGAGGAGGTTTCCATTGTCAAGATAGAATTGTCTTGTAGCCCTAATGCCTAAGTTAGGGTGACAATTCTAAACTTGAATAGGAATAAATGATGGTTGGAAAACACATGGAGCACTTTTAGGAGGAGGAATAATATTATTAGGAATACTTCCAAGACTAATATGCATAGGATTAACATCTTAAATTTAAGATGTAGTCATGAGAGGTCAAGTATATGTAGGAACACTAGGAAATAAAGTAGTAATATGAAGAGATGTCTCAAGACTAGTGTTAGGTTGAGAGAGACCAAGACCTTGATCACAAGCTTTGATAGGTTTAACATTGTCATTAATAAGATGAGATAGAGTATACAAAAAATAAATGATAGACTCATAATTTTGAATCAACTTCCTCATTCCATCTACTAATGAGATGACTTTACTATTAGAATGCTCTTGACCCAACCATTTCTCCAAATTTTTAAAATCAAGGGAAAGGGTTTTGACTTGGGTGGGGGACACTCTTAAGGTTTCATCTTCATTATGAGAAGAGTGGGAAGGTGGATTCTCAACAATAGTGGAAATATTGAATTAGTGGGCATGTTTGTATCATCAACATTCCTAGGAAACATAGAGGACTCGAGATTATAGGAATACACAGGTCTACAACTTCTTCTCATTGAAATGCTATATGCACGACTCAAGGTTATTGCACTCATGCACAAGAAAAAAAAGATATGTCTAAACAATGCAAAGAAGTAGTAAATATGCAAACACTCATCAAGTTTATGCAATATAGATGGAAATAAGTATAATTTCACATGAAACCTAATGAATGACACATATAACCATGAAAATCAAAAGTATAATATAATCCATAAGTTCTATCCACCAAATTAGAATGGAAATGTCATATGTCAGGTTCACCAAAATGTAATATAAAAGAATGTGGTTAGGAGGACAATAAGGGGTTCTAGAATGGGTCCCTAATGAAACACCTAACTATTCCTTGGCCACATTGGAAGGAAGATGACCCACTAGGCCCAAGTAATACTTAAGCACTAAGCAGGTGCAGTGATCCTTCATTTGAAAATGAGACTTGATTAGAAAGATATGATTGAATGATAAAATATAAAGGGCTAGAAAGGAGGAAAATCCAAGTTTCATGATGTATAGATTGACAAAAATAAGATAGCCAAGTACAAAAGTAATCTTTAAGAAACCCCCCTTCAAAAAAGGTGTAAAATATTGGAAAAATTTGTAAAACTACTGAGGAAAATATTAATTTTATTAGCTAGAAAATTTAGTTTACAAAGAAAAAAATAATAATCTTAATTGGCGAATCATTCATGCTCCCTGAAACTAAGTGAAAAATATGGGCGAATTGTGTTTTTCATCAAAACTACAAAAATATATATTGGCAAATAAAAAATAATGTTTATAGTATGACAATAATTTTGTGGGAGAATTATGAATCAAAAACATCAAAAGACTTAGAAAATAATACAATCTTAAAAAAATAGGACTGAGATCAAAACTTGACTATGGAAAGGCAAAACATAGTTATTTTTGGATCGGGTTTAGTCTCATAAAAGTAGGAACATCAATAGAAGTTCAAGTAAAGAAGTTAGATATATATATGCAAATAGCATAGGTGACATATCCCATATTGGTGATGCATAGTGCTACATTTGTACTTTTATATATCAGTGTTCACTTATTCGATTTCCAAAGGCACAAGGCCTTTTGGCAGAGGGCACACACACACAGGGCTAAGCCAATGTAGAGTCGATCATTGACTTTAGTGCATTCGTAAGTAGATGAAGACAAGTTGGGTGCCACATTGCATTTGTTGACAAGTTTTTTGATGACCAGTTTGCATAGCTTCAGTAGATTAAAAGGAGGGTCGATGTTGACGGGTATGAAGATATGCAATGGTCAAGTTGACGGTGTGCTTGACTTCGACGATTATGTTGGTGGTTTAGAGTTGTAGGACACAAAGATACACAAAGGTTAGGTCAATTTGTTGTGATAGTTTGAGTAGCTTCAACGGGCTAAAATGAGGGTCAATTCTGATGCTTGCAAAGATACAAAAAGGTCAGGTCAGTTTGTGGTGACTAGTGATAGTGTGCATAGCTTTGGCATGCTAAAAGAAGGGTTGATGTTGATGGTTACAAAGATATGCAATGGTCAGGTTAACAGCATGCGTGACTTCAGTGGTTATGTTGGCAGTTTGGAGTTGAAGGCCACGAAGATACACAAAGGTCAGGTTGACAGTGTGCGTGACTTCAGCCGCTATGTTGGCAGACTGAGATGAAGGTCATGAAGGTACAAAATGACTTGTTTGAAAGTTAGTGTGACTTTGCAAGGTTAGGCCCATAGTTAAAGAGAAAGTTCATGAAGTTACGCACATGGTTAAGCTAGTAGTTGGTGTGACTTCGACAGTTAAAATTGCAGCTAGGATATGGGGGTTCTAAGGTCACACAGGCAATCTGTGTAACTTCATGACAGTGAATACTGAAGCACAATTAGGGACATTAATGAGACTTATCAATGGTTTTAAATTATTTAGTAGTACATAATCCAAGCCAAGATTTTCATTAGACATTAAAACAGATAATTTGTACAAGATATGATTTGTGATTCATCAACATTCATTATTTTTCTTTTTGGAGCCAAGTCACCTTATGCAAAATATTCCTTCAAAAATTAATGTAGCTACCAAGCTGGTGATTAATTTCTTTATATACTCTCAGTAGTGGAAATTGGAATAGTACAAGTAACAACATTGAACACAGGGTGCTTTCTAATTTTGGATGAGAGAATGGATCTTCCAGTTAGCATGACTTCAGCTTCTACGTTGGTGGTCTGAGGTCTCATACAAAGGTTACAAAGATTTGAAACTTCTTGGCTGAAACTTAACGTTACTTTGCAAGGTTAGGCCCACGATTAAAAAGCAAGGTCATGAAGTTACACATATGGTTAAGCTAGTGGTTGGTGTGACTTCGATAGTTAAAATCATAGCTAGGATATGGGGGTTCTGAGGTCACACTCATAGTTTGCGTAACTTCATGACAGTGAAGATTGAAGTGTAATTAGGGACATTAACGAGACTTATCAATGGTTTTAAATTATTCAGTAGTACATAATCCAACCCAATATTTTGATTAGACATTAAAAAAGATAATTTATATGGGATATGAGCTCTGATTCATTAACATTCATTATTTTTCTTTTTGGACCCAAGTCACCTTACATGAAACATTCCTTCAAAATTTAATGTCGTTTCCAAGTTGGTGATTAATTTCTCTATATACTCTTGGTAGTGGAAACTAGAATAGTACAAGTAACAACATTGAACACAGGACACTTTCTAATTTTGGATGAGAGAAAGGGTTTCCATTTAGTGTGACTTCGGCCTCTATGTTGGTGGTCTAAGATGAAGGTCACAAAGATACAAAATGGCTTGCTAAAAGTTAGTGTGACTTTGCAAGGTTAGGCCCATGGTTAAAGAGCAAGGTCATGAAGTTACGCACAACTTCACAATAGTGAAGCACAATTAGGGACATTTATGAGACTTATCAACATTTTTACATTATTCACTAGTACATAATCCAAACCAAGATTTTGATTAGACATTAAAAAGGATAATTTTTACAGGATATGAGTCATGATTCATCAACATTCATTATTTTTCTTTTCGAAGCCAAGTCACCTTATGTGAAACATTCCTTCAAAATTTAATGTAGCTGCCAAGTTGGTGATTAATTTATTTATATACTCTCATTAGTGTAAACTAGAATAGTACAAGTAACAACACTGAACACGAGGGGCGCTTTCTAATTTTGGATGAGAGAATGGGTCTTCAAGTAGCTAAGGGATCGTCAAATGAGAATCCAAAACTTTTTCTCCAACCAAATTTGGATATCGTCAAGGAGAATCAGGAGGATGTCATGAGTCATCTCATGTCTGCAGCATGGGAACATGCTACCAGTTACATAGGATACCAAAGTGATATATTCAAACTAGAAGTAGAATAGAACAAGGCAGAGATGTGTGCTATTTTTGAGAATCCTGGCTTTAACTAGGAGGGGTTACAGGATGAGTTGAACTGATTATTTTCTAGCCTTCACATCGATTGATTGTCACCTTTTGGATTCCAGTGGAAGCCATGTTATGAAATGATCTTCTCGATACTATAGCAATTAGGATATGTAGGATTTTCCTCTCAAAGGTTAACTTTTGTAATGAATTGTAAATACTTAATTGTACCATTTTACAAATTAATACAAATGAGAAGACCCTTTTTCAAATAGTATTATTAGTTATATGCATTATTTTCAAGTTTTGAATTTAACCTTTCCCTTATACTTCAAATTTCAATACAGTAGAATGAACATTATACATTATACTTCAAATTATAAAAATCATGAACAATAGTTTTGTAAATTGCAAATGTAATTATTAATATGAGTCAAGAATAAATTCAAGAAGTATAGTATATGAAGTATATGTAGACTATGATTCTATATAAATACCTATTAACTAGTTACTGAATGCAAAATCACTTCGCTGACTCGGTGAGAAGTCTGACACTTCTAAATCCCACATGGAATCTAGCTCCTGAAATTGACTAGTAGTAAAAGGTTCCTCTTCAATCTGAGTTAGGTATTCAAAATCAAAAAAATATTCATCTTCATTATGTCTAGGATTGAGATCCATCGTTTGTCTCAAAACGAGCAGTAGCACCACCAAGTTTCAAAATATTACAAAGCCCTCATCTTTCACGCATGGAATTCCAAATTGTCAATGCCCTATCATTAGGAAAATATCTAACATTGTACTAAGTTACAAATAACCTCAAGCAAGTTTCTAAATTTTTGTCTAGTTTTTTCTAATCTTTGATTTCAAAAACCTCAATGCACTGAAAACTCTTTCATCTGATAAGTAGGAGATATTTTTCCACAGCAAGTCAAATTGTGATATTGCTATCAAGATTTAACTGTGTAGTTTTTTGAGTCAAACTCATTGACCCATGATTCATGAGTAGTGGTTCACACAAACCCATCTCTCTTGATAATGAATGGAACACTTAGAACTCATTGGATCTAGGTGATGCTCACAGAGGTGAAGCACCGGGACTTCCCGAGAGTTCACCCATCCTAGTACTACTCCAGCTCGAGCACGCTTAACTACGAAGTTTCCTCCATGGTTAAACCCACTCTACTTGCATCCTCATTTGAAAAACCTTCACCAAGCATTGTGCCTTATGAACCATTCATTAGAAAGCCCCTTAATCTCATCAATTAATAAGTAGGAGATATTTTTCCACAGCAAGTCAAATTGTGATATTGCTATTAGGATTTAACTGTGTAATTTTTTGAGTCAAACTCATTGACCCATGATTCATGAGTAGTGGTTCACACGAACCCATCTCTCATGATAATGAATGGAGCACTTAGCACTCATTGGATCTAGGTGATGCTCATAGAGGTGAAGCACCGGGACTTCCCGGGAGGTCACCCATCCCAGTACTACTCCAGCTCGAGCGTGCTTAACTACGGAGTTTCCTCCATGATTAAACCCACTCTACTTGCATCCTCATTTTCAAAACCTTCACCAAGTGTTGTTCCTTATGAATCATTCATTAGAAAGCCCCTTAAGCTCATCAATTGATAAGTAGGAGATATTTTTCCACAGCAAGTCAAATTTTGATATTGCTATCAGGATTTAACTGTGTAGTTTTTTGAGTCAAACTCATTGACCCATGATTCATGAGTAGTGGTTCACACAAACCCATCTCTCATGATAATGAATAGAACACTTAGCACTCATTGGATCTAGGTGATGCTCACAGAGGTGAAGCACTGAGACTTCCCGGGAGATCACCCATCCCAGTACTACTCCAGCTCGAGCGTGCTTAACTACGAAGTTTCCTCCATGGCTAAACCTGATCTACAGATCCAATGAGTGCTAAGTGTTTCATTCATTATCATGAAAGATGGGTTCATGTGAACCACTACTCATGAATCATGGGTCAATGAGTTTGACTCAAAAAACTACACAGTTAAATCCTAATAACAATATCACAATTTGACTTGCTGTGGAAAAATATCTCCTACTTATCAATTGATGAGCTTAAGGGGCTTTCTAATGAATGGTTCATAAGGCACAACACTTGGTGAAGGTTTTGCAAATGAGGATGCAAGTAGAGTGGGTTTAACCATGGAGGAAACTTCATAGTTAAGCGCGCTCGAGCTAGAGTAGTACTGGGATGAGTGACCTCCCGGGAAGTCCCAGTGCTTCACCTTTGTGAGAATCACCTAGATCCAATGAGTGCTAAGTGTTCCATTCATTATCATGAGAGATGGGTTCGTGTGAACCACTACTCATGAATCATGGGTCAATGAGTTTGACTCAAAAAACTACACAGTAAAATCCTGATAGCAATATCACAATTTGACTTGCTGTGGAAAAATATCTCCTACTTATCAATTGATGAGCTTAAGGGGATTTCTAATGAATGGTTCATAAGGCACAACACTTGGTGAAGGTTTTTCAAATGAGGATGCAAGTAGAGTGGGTTTAACCATGGAGGAAACTCTGTAGTTAAGCGCGCTCGAGCTGGAGTAGTACTGGGATGGGTGACCTCTCGGGAAGTCTCGGTGCTTCACCTCTATGAGCATCACCTAGATCTAATGAGTGCTAAGTGTTCCATTCATTATCATGAGAGATGGGTTCATGTGAACCACTACTCATGAATCATGGGTTAATGAGTTTGATTAAAAAAACTACACAGTTAAATTTTGATAGCAATATCACAATTTGACTTGCTGTGGAAAAATATCTCCTACTTATCAATTGATGAGCTCAAGGGGCTTTCTAATGAATGGTTCATAAGGTACAACACTTGGTGAAGGTTTTGCAAATGAGGATGCAAGTAGAGTGGGTTTAACCAGGGAGGAAACTCCATAGTTAAGCACGCTCGAGCTGGAGTAGTACTAGGATGGGTGACCTCCCAGGAAGTCCCGGTGCTTCACCTCTATGAGCATCACCTAGATCCAATGAGTGCTAAGTTTTCCATTCATTATCATGAGAGATGGGTTCATGTGAACCACTACTCATGAATCATGGGTCAATGAGTTTGACTCAAAAAATTACACAGTTAAATCTTGATAGCAATATCACACTATTTCATCTTCCACCAGCCCCAATATCATTGTTTGACATAAATCAACAAGTTTTAAATAGTCTGATATTTAATCACGCATTACTTCGCTCTAGTCTATCCTTTTCCAAAGCCTAGTTATTGCACCAAGTTCAAATGGATTCTCCAATTTTTTCAATTTCAATTTCTTACATGATGAAAATTGTCCACATTGTTTTTTAAGATTAATTGAATCTAAAATTCCTTCAATTGGTTGTTCATTGCAATCTAAATGTTTTGAAAAATCTCTCCCCAATTCATCAATTTTTTTATGAAAGATATGTGCATGAGTTTGTTTATCTCTGGCATTTTTCCAAAAATGAGGAAACACACAACCCATGGCTTCAAGAATTTCTTCTCAGGGGAATCTTTCACGAATCTCAGTTGAAAGTTGGTAGGAAATTGACTTCAAATTATGATCAACAGATTTAACAATCCTGTCAAAATCTATCTTTTTAACTGGAAGTAGTCTGCCTCACTTGCCCATCTTAGATTGGTGCATTGGTATTTCATATCCTTTCACAAACACACATAAATCATTTTTTGCATTAAATTGTAAAAAAATCTCAACATGATTCAAATCTATAATTACCTGCCACCTAAAAAAAAATTGGGCTTTGAAGTGTTGTCATATCTAAATATAGAGCATCCATGGGTCATTCTACGTAAACTACTATACTCATGGATACACATAGTTCTTTATTGGGCTTTCTTAACAAGTTTATTCATTAAATCTAGTATGGGGAGAACACTAGCTAAAGTTAACACTATTTGTATATCACTTAACTTATGTAATAGATCAGGAGCTTTGTCTACTATGAGGCATTGCTCATATATTAGTTCAATCAAGGATTGATATTATGTTAGAACTCATTCTAGTAGTCCATGCAAAGAGATCCATCTGGTCTCAACATCCTTGAGAAGCTTATTTCTTGGTGTTACTCCCTCTAAAAAAATGTTAAATTCTACAAAATGTTTAGGACTTCTACAAAAGTAAGAGTATAGCTCATAGACTAGATCTTCAACTTTTGACATTGTAGGAAAATTGCTTACAATTTTATATGTTATATTCATTCGATGGACCATGCAATGTATTCCAAGCATGTAAGGTTCTATACTAGTTTGTAATCTTGCACAAAGACCATTCCTTTGGCCTTGCATTACTGCAACTCCATCAGCTCCAACACCTACTAACTTCTTTCCAATTGCCAAATCATCCATACTAGCAACTTCATTCAAATCTCTCTTGAATTCAAAATATAAGTTTTATGTTGTTGAATTGCCCCTCATTTTATGAACACGGAGTAGATGAGCTTGGTGAACATGTTCTTTTACTATATACACATACATACAGACCCAAGCAGTATTATCTACTATAATAACTTCATCTATGGATAATGAAATGAATCTAGATTGTTTTACTTTCTCCTATAAATTTCTCTTTTCCACCTCAACAATATAGTTTTCCATTTCCCATCCAGTGTTTGTTGACCAATGTGACATAGGATAGTGAGGAACTCTCAAAAAAGATAATAAATTACCATATTATGAGAAGTCTCTAATAAGACGCCCTCTGGATAGAATATGAAAAATAATACTCATATGAATGGTCTTTTCCAGGTTTTCTTTATTGGTTTCATATTTAAACCCGGCCTTGATTGGATTTTCACTAATAGCAATTACTACCATTGTCTTGTTATGCTCTTCATATTCTATGGCATGCTTAACATGAAGACATTCTTCCTTTGATTTCTATCTCACTACTAATATTTCTTGTCTGCCTATGGTCTATTTTTCATAACCTTACCAATATGATTTTCTATAGTGTCAAGCTTTAGTTGCAACTTCTTCTCTTTTTTAGTTTTCCAAGTACAAATCTTACACCTACATTTTGTTGGTTATTCATCATTGTTTTGGAGTGGTTTAATGAACCAGTACTTTGTTTCCAAATCAACCTTAATATTTCTTTTCATTTTCGACTCCCACCCCATTTTTACTTTCCTTTTTCTTTTCTTCCTACCAACATCAATATTATCTTCATTGCTAGCATTTTCATCCAACTAGTTTTTCATATCCCTTATAACATCTTTTGTTGTGCCACCATTGTTATCCTCATTTGATGCATTTTTATTTAACTCAATGACAACCCTAGCTTGTGGTGGTGGTACTGGTGAGCTATTGTGATTGGCTTTTGCACTTGCAATTGTAGAAGTTGATGGAGCCTAAATGCCAATTCCAAAGAAATCATTTATGGTAGTATCTCTAATTTTTGGGCATTTTGATGGCCTCCCAATCCCTTCACTGCCCTGAGGATTCTTACCCTTTTCTATCCTTCCAATCCCTTCACTACCCCAAGGAGTCTTACCCTTTTCTATTGGTATTTGTAGCATCAGTCAGATAAATAATATTGTCTATATGATTATTATGAGAAATGATATATATATATATATATATATATATATATATATATATATATATATATATATATATATATATATATATATATATATATATATAATAATTGATATTAATATATACATTGATATATATGTATATATAAAGTTAGATTATATTCTCATAATAACTAAAAAGTTAAATTGATAAAATATATATTATTATTATTATGTAAATATTAGAGAAATTAATATAATACTCAAGAGATATTATATATACATGTGTGTGTGTGTGTGCGCGCGCGTGTGTGCGTGCGTGCGTGTGTGTGTGTGTGTGTGTGTGTGTGTGTGTATGTATGTATATAATCATAATTGTTATTATATTAATTACATAATAATGAATAGACATGTCCCATGAAGGGACATGTCTCTTCTTGGCTCATTCTCTATATAAATGTTAGAGATTGTTGCATTTGAAAAACACATACAATGAGATAGTGCTATTACATTTGTAATGATCCTAAAACCTTAACATGGTATTAGAGCCAAGTTGCAAATGTAAGAGAGTAGTTTGTTAATGGTGAATGTGTGTCTATCTCAGAAAATTACAGTCTTAGTACGAGGACCATATCTCACAAATGCACTGTTGGATTTTGCTAAATTTTAGATATGTTAGTGATAAACAACTTTAAAAGAATCTCACTGGAGTGATTGAAGAGAAAATGTCAAGTTAAAAAGTTATGATCGAATGTGTACAGGTCTATGCAAATTTTTGAACAAAGAGAGTTCTTTGATTCAAAGCTACAAACATTTTTTATAGTGCAAATAAGAAAAGGATCATTACATTAATCAAGAGATGAGTATTCCATGTTGATTAATGTTCATAAATTTTTTTATGTAGTTATTAAATCATACTATAACATTGGGATAAAAAATATTGTATGCTTTTATCATTAATATTTCTTTGGGATAATATAATTTAGTGAGCTATTTGTAATCTCTCTCTGACATACCTTCAGGACAAAAGCACAAGATAATTTCATTCAAGCGAGAAATAAATTGATTCTTGCAAACAAATTGATGATTGAGACTAGATGCAAAGAGAGTCTAATATTTCAAAAGAGGTCAAGAAGTTGATAAACTTGAGCTTTAGAGGGAGTAGATGGTTCAGTCAACTTGTGACAATCTTGATCATATTGATTGAGAGGGAGTTCACTATTGAAGGTGAAACATTTATGAGGTAAACTTGATATAATTGTTTATTATACTTATGAATTATGAATGTTTTTAATGGGCCTGCCCCTTGTGTAAATCATGAGGAAGTGATGACTTCCAAATGATTATCACTTGTATTTGTAAAAGTTATTATAAGGTGATGATCTTACAATAACTTGACCTTCTATTGTGATAGATATCTTGTGATGGATGAAACTGATCATAATAGATAGAACTTGTGGATAGAATCGCCAATGGAGGTAATCCACTCTGAAGCTCATGAGTTTATGGATAGAATTGCTGATAGAGGCAATCCACACCATAGCTCATGAGTTTGTGAATAGAATCACCGATGGAGGCAATTCACACAAGAGATTATGGATAGAATCATTGATAGAGGAAATCCACACCATAGCTCATGAGTTTGTGAATAGAATCACCGATGGAGGCAATTCACACAGGAGCTTGTGGATTGAGTCACCGATGGAGGCAATCCACACCTGAAGCTCATGAGTTTGTGAATAGAATCACTGATGGAGGCAATTCACATGAGAGCTTGTGGATAGAATCGCTGATGGAGGCAATCCACACCTAAAGCTCATGAGTTTGTGAATAGAATCGCCGATGGAGGCAATTCACACAAGAGCTTATGGATAGAATCGTCGATGGAGGCAATCCACCTGAGAGAATTTGGATAGAATTGTCGATGGAGGCAATCCACATGAGAGCTTGTGGATAGAATCACCGATGGAGGCAATCCACATATTGAGACTATGTTTCTATTGAATACATCTTGAGGATGATGCCTTTATTGCTTACATCATATGATTGATATTGCCAAGTGTCATAAGTGTTGACATTGGATTGATTTTGTTAGGAATAAGGTGTCTCAACCTTGGATAATTCCTATTCTTATTAGTTGTTTTGTAAATGTATTTTTTGCAAATAATGTAATTAAGTGTGAGTGTACATGTCTAGTTGGCATGTTGATGTGTCACTCCACTTGATGTGTCAGCATCTTGTGCGTAAGGAGATCATGACTGAAATGGTCATGACGGATTCCTATGACACGTAAGAACTATTTAAGGAATGTGCTATGACAGGTGTAAGAGCATCTTATGACTTGGGCCTATTTGGGCACCCAAGAAGAAGTGGTTGGTGTGTGTAAGAGAATATGCCAAAAATAGGTTGGTATGACAGATTCTCTTACACTTCTCTTGTGACCGTTATTTTTGGCAGATTCTATGACAAGCTGTCATAGTCTATTCTAGGGATGGATGCCTATTCTTGGGATTGCATGTAACAACTGTGTACATGTGGCTTTGTGCATGGGTCTTGGTGGTTGTGCCTATTTTTGGGTCCAGAGGAGTCTATATATATGATGCTGCTCCTATGGGAGAGATATAACAGAAATTTAAGTCTTGTTGGCTTTGTCTCTCATTTCCTGAAAGAACTTGCATTGCAAGTGTATTGTAATCTTTGTGTTGAAGATAATACATTGTGCAGGTTTTGGAGTGCTGGGGTTTTTTACCGAAAGGTTTTCCCCAGGGTATATCATTGTGTCATACTCTATTTTTTTGTATGCATGGTATGTGGTTGCAATATCTTTGTTAAAATAGTTAACGAATCTGAAATTGTAAGGATTTATAAGATTTTGCACAATACTCTCCTATAGAGATTAGTGTAGGAAGTTGTTTTCGCACCTGAGTTTCCTTACAAGTGGTATCAGTGCTTGATCAACTTTTGATCCTAGTTGTTGGGTAGGGTTTTTTGAGCTAATCTCAAGTTTGAGTGGGATTTTTTTGCAGAGCATTCTGAATCTTATTTGCAGATTGAGATGGTAAGTTCATCATATGGAAGAATGGAGGTGGAGAAATTTAATGGCACTAATTTTGAGTTGTGGAAACTCAAGATGGAAGACATGTTGGAAGATCATGACCTATGGGAAGTGACTACTCTCTATGAATGGAGGAAGGTGGATCCTTAACAGATCATTTAAATGCATTTAATCTGTTGGCTGCACAATTGACATCAGCTGGTGTCAAGTTAGAGGAGGAGGATCATTGCTACACACTTTTGTGTTCTTTACCGAATTCATGGGACCATCTTGTGATGGCTCTCGAAAACACTTTAGTCACCTTCAAAATGGATGATGTGGTGTCTTCGCTGCTATCAGAGGAGATGCGAAGAAAGGCTTCCATTTCAGAAAAAGAAGCCCTTGCTGTTCGTGGGAGATCCACTGAAAGAGGGAAGAAAAATGACAATAAGTCTGACAATAAGGGTAGATCCAAATCCCGTGGGAAGTCAAAGACTTCCAATAATTCCAAGGCAAAATGTTGGAACTATGATAAATCTGGGCACTTCCGTAAAGACTGCAAAGAGCCGAAGAAGAAGAAGAAAGGTTCAGATTTAGCTTCAGAAAGATCCCAAGAAGATGGCGATGCATTCATCGCAGCTTTGGCAGCCCATGCATCTAATGATGTGTGGTTGGTTGACTCAGGTGCATCTTTTCACATGACCTCTCATCGAAACTGGTTCTCAAAATATGAAGAGTTCGATGGTGGAAAGGTGTACTTGGGTGATGATTCTCACCTAAAGATAGTTGGACACGGAAGGGTCACTATCAAATTTCCTGATGGATGAGTAAAGGGAATCAACGGAGTTATGCACATTCTAGGTTTGGCACGAAACCTATTATCTGTAAGTATGTTGAATGATGTAGGTGTGCAAGTTGTTTTTTTGAAAGAAGGATGCAAGATGATAAGAGGATTGATAGTGCTTGCAAGGGGTACTAGGAGAGGTACCTTATTTTAGCTAGATGCATGTATTCCTCTGTGTAATAGTTCTTCATCCTCACCATCTAAACAAGCAGTGAAGAAGTCTATGGCTATTGGTTTCGATGGTAGTGCAAATACTTTGGAAGGTAAGCTTCCTGCAGAAAAGACAATGTTGTGGCATATGAGATTTGGCCACATTGGTGAAAAGGGTCTCAGAACCCTGAAAAATAAAAATCTTGTTGAGGGGTTAAATGATTGCAATCTCGAGTTTGACTTCTACGAACACTATGTCTATGGTAAACAAAATCATGTTCAGTTTTACTCTAGTTCTCACAAATCTTCTGATGTTTTGGATCTTATTCATTCTGATGTATTTGGTCCTGTAAAAGTTCCTTCAATCTCCAAGTCTGTATTTTTTGTATCTTTCATAGATGATTACAGTAGAAGGACATGGATTTATTTCCTTAAAAGTAAGACACGAGTCTTTAGTCGGTTCAAGGAATTTAAAGCTCTTGTAGAGAATTAGACTAGTAAGAAGATTAAGTGTGTGAGAACTAACAATGGTGGTGAGTTTTGCTCAACAGAGTTTGAACAGTTCTGTAAAGAACAAGGTATCGAGAGGCATAAGACAACTCCTTATACCCCACAGCAAAATGGAGTTGCAGAGAGAATGAACAGGACACTAATGGAGAAGGCTAGGAGTATGCTTAGTGGAGCTGGTTTAGAACAAAGGTTTTGGGCCGAAGCTGTGGCCACTGCTTGCTATCTAGTTAACAGATCTCCTACATTAGCCCTTGTTGGTAAGACACCCATGGAGGTGTGGTCTGGTAAGAAGCCTTCAATTAGACATCTTCATGTTTTTGGTTGTGAAGCTTATGCACATGTTCCAAAGGAGAAAAGATATAAGTTGGAAAATAAAGCCGTTAAATGTATTTTCATTGGATACAGTGCTGGTGTGAAAGGATACAAGCTTTGGGATCTCGTGAATAGTAAGGTGTTGTATAGTAGAAATGTTATTTTTAGAGAGCTAACATCTTCTCCTATTGTGCTACAGCCAGATGAAAAAGAAAAGAAAAAAGATGTTGTTCAGTTGCCTCCTACCCCTGAGAAGACTGAACAGAGAGACCATGTTGGGTCTAATGATGAGGAGAGCTCTAGCAGCTCTGATAGTTCAGAAGAAGAGGAAGAACAACGTCAACCTCAGCCCTTGAGGAGATCCATGAGAGAAAGAAAGCAATCAGAAAGGTTTGGTTATTCTATGTTAGATTCCAGTTGTGCCTTTGCTTTGATTACTAACACTGATGAGCCTAGATCTGTGAAAGAGGCTTTGGGCATGGAAGATGCAGGTTCCTGGATTGAGGCTATGAATGATGAGATGGCTTCATTGGAGAAAAACAAAACTTGGGACCTTGTACCTTTGCCTAAAGGGAGAAAATCTGTTGGTTGTAAATGGGTGTTCAAGAAGAAATTCTGTGCAGATGGCAGTGTTGAAAGGTATAAAGCTAGATTGGTTGCAAAGGGGTATTCACAGGTAGAGGGAATAGATTATGGTGAAATATTCTCTCCTGTTGCAAAGTTGACATCCATTAGATTTATGTTATCTCTTGTTGCATCATATGATTTAGAGATAGGATAGATGGATGTGAAGACAACTTTCCTTCATGGTGATTTGGAGGAAGAGATTTATATGTCACAGCCTGAGCACTACATTGTTAAAGGTAAAGAATCCTTAGTTTGCAGATTAAAGAAATCTCTATATGGTTTGAAGCAATCTCCTAGGATGTGGTACCTTAAGTTTGATGCCTTTGTGTTGTCAATTGGATTTGTAAGATCAAAATTAGATCATTGTGTTTATTTTAGAGTTGAAAATGATTGCCTTCTTATTGTTGCATTATATGTTGATGATATGTTGCTATTTGGGAAGGGTAAGGGTATGATTTCTAATTTTAAATCTCAGTTGTCAGCACAGTTTGAGATGAAAGATCTTGGGGCAGCTAGGTACATCTTGGGTATGGAAATCAGTAGAGACAGGTCTAACAGAAAACTTTGGTTGAGTCAGAGTAAGTATGTGAAGTCTGTGTTGGACAGGTTCAACATGGCAGATTGTAGACCACTATGTGTTCCTATTTCTGTGGGAACAAAGTTATCTGTAGATGATTGTTCAAAATCTCCTAGTGAGGTGGAGGACATGAGTAGAGTACCTTATGCTAGTGCAATTGGCAGTCTTATGTATGCTATGGTCTGTACTAGACCAGACATTGCCCAAGCAGTGGGAGTCTTGAGTCGATTTATGGCTAATCCTGGACGGGTACATTGGGATGCAGTTAAGCGAGTATTCAGATATTTGAGGGGTACATCAGATTACTCCATATGTTATCATGGTAACTCTTCTGGATCTCCACATTCAGTTTGTATTCGTGGGTTTGTGGATTCAGATTGGGTAGGTGATATTGACAGCAGGAGATCCACCAGTGCTTATTTGTTCACTATGTTTGGTGGTGCCATTAGTTGGATGAGTAAGCGACAACCTATGGTTGCTTTGTCCACTACAGAAGCTGAGTACATGGCTGCTACTCATGCTTGTAAAGAAGCCATTTGGCTTAGAAGATTGTGTTCTGATGTTGGTGTTGATGCAGAACAGATTACTATTTGGTGTGACAGTCAGAGCGCTATTTGCCTTGCAAAGAATCCAACTTTCCATGCCAGAATGAAGCACATTGATGTGCGGTTTCACTTTGTGAGAGATATGGTGGAAGATGGAAAGGTAAATTTGGAGAAGGTAGATACTGTGAAGAATGTTGTAGATGCATTAACAAAACTAGTGGGCACTGAGAAGTTCAGATGGTGTTCGGAGTCTATGGGCCTTTTGGCCTATAGTGGTTAAAGTTCCTGTTATGTTCCTATTGCTCTTACAAGGTGTTCGACAAGTGGGAGAATGTTAGGAATAAGGTGTCTCAACCTTGGATAATTCCTATTCTTATTATTTGTTTTATAAATGTATTTTTTGCAAATAATGTAATTAAGTGTGAGTGTACATGTCTAGTTGGCATGTTGATGTGTCACTCCACTTGATGTGTCAGCATCTTGTGTGTAAGGAGATCATGACTGAAATGGTCATGCGGATTCCTATGACGCGTAAGAACTATTTAAGGAATGTGCTATGACAGGTGTAAGAGCATCTTATGACTTGGGCCTATTTGGGCACCCAAGAAGAAGTGGTTGGTGTGTGTAAGAGAATATGCCAAAAATAGGTTGGTATGATAGATTCTCTTACACTTCTCTTGTGACCGTTATTTTTGGTGGATTCTATGACAAGCTATCATAGTCTATTCTAGGGATGGATGCCTATTCTTGGGATTGAATGTAACAACTGTGTACATGTGGCTTTGTGCATGGGTCTTGGTGGTTGTGCCTATTTTTGGGTCCAGAGGAGTCTATATATATGATGCTGCTCCTATGGGAGAGATATAATAGAAATTTAAGTCTTGTTAGCTTTGTCTCTCATTTCCTGAAAGAACTTGCATTGCAAGTGTATTGTAATCTTTGTGTTGAAGATAATACATTGTGCAGGTTTTAGAGTGTTGGGGTTTTTTACCGAAAGGTTTTCCCTAGGGTATATCATTGTGTCATACTCTATTTTTTTGTATGCATGGTATGTGGTTGCAATATCTTTGTTAAAATAGTTAACAAATCTGAAATTGTAAGGATTTATAAGATTTTGCACAATACTCTCCTATAGAGATTAGCATAGGAAGCTATTTCCGCACCTGAGTTTCCTTACAGATTTATCCTCCCTAGCTAAGAGGGAGTGTTGATATTTGTAGCATCAGTTAGATAAATAATATTGTCTATATGATTATTATGAGAAATGATTTATTGTGTGTGTGTGTGTGTGTGTAATCATAATTGTCATTATATTAATTACATAATAATGAATAGACATGTCCCATGAAGGGACATGTCTCTTCTGGGCTCATTCTCTATATAAATGCTAGAGATTGTTGCATTTGAAAAATACATACAATGAGATAGTGCTATTACATTCACAATGATCCTAAAACCTTAACATTTTCTACCCTTCTAATCCCTTCAATTCCCTAAGGAGTCTTAGCCTTGTCAAATTCTAGGCTTGGCCTTTCATTTGCAATCCCTTCACTTCCCTGAGGAGTATCATTCTTGCCCATGTATGACAAGGAAATCCCTTCAATTCTATCATGACAATGAGAAGTATGAGTGTCAACCTCCCCTTCCATCTCCATCCCTTCACCAACCTAAGGATACTCACCCTTGTCTGACATCTTGACCTCTCACTACTCACTTGTTACTGAGATTCTAGGAATTAAAATTAATAGCAATACTGTGAAGTGTGAACAAATAATTGCTTACCTTGCTCCTTTACGCTTTCTCTAAAATTTTGAATCCTATGTTTACTGTTGCAAGATTGTAATTGGTAAATCTGGCCCTCCAAAATTTTGTAATGGGACACGAAAAGATTGCAACAAATATGAAATTGTGTTCAAGTTTTCAAACTTTTGATTAACTGATTTCAATTTATAGAAATCCATGATTCCAATTTCCATTTTTTATGAATTTGTGGGCTTTTCAAAATACATTAACATCTTGATTTAAGTATGGCAAAAAATGTGTCGACTTGTTCAATGCACATTGTAGGAATTAACAAATGGTTGGTGAAATAGGTCCTAGTGAATATAATAATCTCGATGAATGTAACGGTCATCCATACAATGTAAATTTTTTGGGGAGAATTGAACCGACTCATTAAATTTTGAATTAATAATCGTTACCGAATTAAGAGGTCATTACAAGAACCATGTCAAACTAGTTAAAGGTGAATATACCAATAAACCACATGAAACGGTAAAATCTTAATGGAAATTTGAAAGATTATTAACCTATTACCATGTTAAAATTGGGCGATTTGGACCACTACGTATTGGGCATGATTCACCAATTTTCACAAAGTTAATTCCCAGAATTTGCCAAAAGGTGAATATTTGACACTAAAAAACACTCTGCCAAGTACATATACTAGAAATGGGGTCCAAAGGATATAAGTGACCTATAAAATTGATTTGAAGAAAATATGGAAGGAATGGGTCACCTGGGCTGATATGTTTGTTTAGGCTTAGAATTGTTACCTTACATTAGGCATTAAGGCTAACAACAATTCTATCCTGACAATGGAAACCTCTCCTAGCTGTGAGTAGACTATGAATGAAGAGGAATCTCCGGATTCTAGGTCAGTTCCTATAAAATATGGAATATCACTTTCCTGATCTACAAATTGTTGGGAAAAGGGAAAAGAATACTATAACTAAAAGATTAGGGTGATGCACCAATGAATAATTCAAACTTTGCAAAAAAATTGAAAACTCAATCCTGACTCACGAATGAATATCTTAACACTCTGAATCTCTGCTCAACATATAGGTTAATAAATTCATGCTATCATGGTTCTACCACAAACAGCTTGGATAATTAACAAACATACATTGATTATCTTGAGAAGGAACATAATTTCATTCACTTCCTTTAGATAATAAATGATTTGACACTTGTTAGAAAAGATGAAAACAGGATTCAATATCGAAACCAATACACAAATAGGAGTCAAAATATCTAGTTCATTCCTTCAAAAATCTGACAAAATGATTTACAAAAATGGCCTTCAAAGCACTTAGGAATGATATGTTCACTATATGCCCTCTCTCCAAAATCTAAAACCCCCAATTGATCATAAAAAATCAATTTTATATCCTCTCTCTACCTCAAATCCGAAAATCTAAGCTCATAAAAAATGCCCAATTTTAGCCTAAAAATGTACCCAAAAATGTACCACTAACCGAGATTATAAGAACCTAGTGTAAATGCCCCTAAATTTTGGCTAATATTAAGTAATTAAATCCTTTTACAAAAATAATTGCCAAAATTATTATTAATTTTTAAAAAAACTAATATTAAAATATGCCCCTCATTCCTAACTTAGATAAAAAATCTAAGTGTGAACTACATACAATGTGGAGAAGTTGACAACTTTCAATCCACTTGCAATAATACACAAAAATTGAGGAGATGAAGATGCAAGGTGGCACTATGAGCAGTTTTCGAGGTTCTGTTGGAACGGCATACGCATTAAAGGCATTTGCTTGGCAGATTCCAATTTTTATTATCTTTATTTGATCTCGGCATTTGAGTTTATGTTATTCTTCAAAGAAATTTAGGGGAAATGAAACCGTAACATACAGGAGAAACTATGAAAACCTTGAAGGAACTCGACATTTGATTGTGAATGAACTAAACTACTGGATTTGAGCCCTCAGTTGCACTAGAGATCACTGTGACTTCTATTGACTGATGTGTATCTCATACTGGGAACTCAAGATTGAAAACAAACTCAAGTTTGATCAAACTATAAGTTTATTTTTTGAACTCTCTGTTTATCTTCTTGCAATGAATACCATGAAATTTTGACCATGCATAAGTCGTGGGCTCTCCTTGTGTAACTGTTACTTCAATGTTGTTGCAAAATATGACTATCTCTTTCAAAAATGCAATCATGATTATGAATCTCGGTTATATCTTTGTATTAACAGTCAAATGACAGGTGTATTAACTTGATCATGGCAACATGTCTTTGGATCCGTTGTTTATATTTGTTGAATTGTCATTTGTTTGCACTTTCAAACTATGACTTAACCGTGGCTCCATGGCTTTGTCATTTGTTCATGCTATAGATCTAGGTTTTATTTGATACAAGCTCCACATATTTCCAGCTGGGCTTAACTGTTGGTTTATCTTTTGCATACCATATATGGGTTCGAAAGTATTGAACCTGAAACTATTCACAACACTTTTTGTTTGCAATTGTGAATACATCTTTACGATGTATGACACTCATGACTGGTATAGAATACAAACTTTCATTTATAAATTAGTAATAGTCACAGTTTTTCACTGTTGTTATTTCATTTGGCACATAAAGTCGTGACTGTTACTAATTATCATAGTTCTTCAATTCACTAAAGGAAAATAATCCTTGACACTTTTTAATAACTGGAAGACCTGAAAGTGACTATCACACTTTTTCCTTGAAAGCTCAAATTCATTGAATGAGAATGAACTTGGTTTAGTGAACTTGCTGATATATCAAAAATTGATTGCTATAAACATTTGCTTATTTTGACCTTGCTCAAGCTTTTACTGGTGAACATTTTACCTTTCACTGCTATAACATGAAGCTGATTATTTATTAAGCTCAGATATCCATAGTTGTGTGGTCATTTGAATTCACAGAACTTGATTTAACAGATTTATCATAGTTTGTACACAAATTTTAATTATAGCATAGAGCATCCAAATTGTTTCACTTTGCTGACATGAATAGAACCTTGTGTAATCAACAGCCATAAACTTGATGAACTGGTGAACTCATTTCTTTGCAAACCATATATGATGAGCTTGGCAATGATGGACAATTGCTCAAGGAAACCATAAAAACACCTCTTAATGACTTACTAAAGTTGCAAGGTTATGAGTGAAAAATGTTAAAGATATAATCTGTTATAAATAAAACCATTGCATCTTTCACTCATAACCTTCGCAAACCTTAGAAGGTGATTATGACTAAGAGATGCTCAACACAACTTTTATTATTTCCATAGCAGATAAGTGACTCTCTCCTTTATGACATTCCACTGTTAGCTGCACATACTCTATTCCAGTTTATACATACTTTCAACTTTATGTTCAGCTTGCATCCTATTGCTTTGTCCACTATATATAATTCACATTGATGTTGAATCTGCACTTAATATGATAAGTACAACAAGATAAAAATGTTTGTTCATTTGTTAATGAAGTTCAAGCATGGGCTCGTGACATTCAAAAACATCAAAATGTTTAACTAATGAGGTTCGAACACGGGTTCATGACACTCAATAAAAACAAACTGTAAACACTTTATGATTTTATAGCTTAATCTTGAAGCACTCTTTTGTATTCAGCAACAAATATGTTTATGATTTGAAAATGTACTTAGGAACAGTAAGGACATATTTGTACCAATATTTATGCAGCACCATTTATATCTTGAATTGGAAAGTTGGCAATCATTGGCATTTCTTGTAGCATTCTTATCATAGAAACCAACTTGATCTGCATCTTTGACAATGACTGAATATGAACACTAGTCAGTTGTTATCTGCAAGATAATCTATTAAGCTCTCAAAAAACATCATTATGAAATACATTATCTGAAAAAGGTTTCTCAGTTTGAAACATACTAAGTCCCTTTAATTCAGACACCTGGCTAATAAAAAGGACAACATACACCACAATAATCATTAGTAGTAAAAGGTTTCATGTCAGAAACAAGTCCCTTTAACACTACCTTGCAGTGAGTGTCAGTGTACATTTCCTTATTTCATTTAATTTTCTAGATTGATGTAGTATTGAAAACTTGATTTCTACAGTATGTTATTTATTTCTCACGTATTGCTTAGATCCATTAGGATCTAACCATATTTTCCTTTCTCATGTAGATGGAAACCTTAAAGACCTAGATGCAGATGGAGACTCAAACTTATGAAGACCTAAATGCAGATACCTAAATGCAAAGACCTAGCAGACAACTAGCTGACACAACCAATATAAAAGGCAATGCATGGGAACCCTATTCCATACTTCAGTCTTTCTTTTAATTCTGCAATGTACTCTATTTATTGATGAAACATGGAACAAGAAAGGATGTTTGTATTTCACATTTAGTATGAAAGTACAATGTAATGATTATTTATGAATTTTGGCAATTTTTTTGAATGATAACCAATATGTAGAGTACAATAATGACATCTAGAATGAATGCAATAAGGACATGTAAACTAACAAAACCTGCAAGGCAGTGTTAATTTGACCAACAAAATGCAACCTTTTCCTACTAATGCCTATTGTATTGTATGCTAGATTTTTAAGTAACAATGTTCCTTGCACTTTTTACTATTTTAAGTCGTAGATTGTCTGCAATGTCCTAAATTTTTTAGATCTAATTTGGTGTGATAACCATTTGTAGGTGCGCACAAAAAATAAGGAAAATGTTGTGTAGAAGGGGGTTTTCCTCAGTTAAACCCCAATTGAGGAATCAAACTTGAAATAAAAATGAAATATGCATGAAAGAAAAACTTGCAGTTATAAAGTAGATATCAAATTTACAATGTAAATGCTTATAACTTCATATAAAAACTTTGAGGTTGTAATGTCTATGAACATTCTTGTAATTTTCTTTAATGAATTTGTAGAGAAGAATCAAGGATTCCCTTCATGAATTCACATATATGAAAATACTCCTCAAAGATCTTGAATATTGTTATGCTTAATTAACTCTTGTCTTGAGGAATGGATCAATGATTATGGATGGATAAAGGACCTTCTTACTTGATTTATGTCTCCTCTACTTGGAATTCATGAGGGAGAGAATCTTTCTACAATAGAAAACATTGCCTTCAAATAATTCCTTGGATACTTGAAATCTTGCTTAAGAATGTTTGGATACTTGAATGTTTCTTGAAATCTTGAGAGTAGTTTTTAAATCTTGATCATCATTACCAAAATTAGGAGAGATGGGTTTATTATATACCTTTCACAACATTTCAAAGCTCAAAACTTGAAGAAATATGACAGGATTTTAGATTTCTCACTTAACCATTGAGAAGGGCCCTCGATTTGAACTTTGGGGCAAATCTCAGTCTCCCCAAAAAATCTTGAATTTTGGTTTGGGAATAGAGATTGTATATAATATGCTAGAATAATACTTGGTGTGGGGTTGGATCAAGCATAATGCACATGAAAACTTCAAAACACTAAAATGGGGCCTAATTGAGCATCTAATCATAGGTGCTTATAATTTATGATGGTACAACTATTTTAATAAGGTTTATTGTTATTGATATTATATTAAATTAATTCCCAAGATTTTTATAAGCTATGAAAGACTTGACATTTCAAGGGTGATAGCATGTCCATAAGTAAGGAGATCTCTAATGAATAGACCTTTCCAATGTTTGTCATGTTTGTGGGAAGCAAGGACAATGTTATTTGTCATTAAGATCTTAAAAGTTCTATTCCCTTTAATATCTCTAATGATCCATTTGATAGTAAGATAAATTCCTTATTTATTCAAGTCTTTGAGACCCAATCCTCCATACCCTTTATCCATGCAACACCACTCCTACTTGAATGGGTGATTTTTCTTTTTTCTTTTACCATTAGACCAAAGGAAAACTCTAATCTTCTTTTGAGTATCATTCACAAGTTAACTATAGAATAGCCAAATTGAAGCATAATAAATGTTGTAGGAAGACAAGATTTTATGACAGATCTAAATGCTTCCCCCAATGGAGAGGTCTGTTTGGTCTACCCTTCCGATTTCTTCTCATTCTTTTTTATTGAGAGAATTTTTTTTTCAAGTTGGAACTAATGGAAAATGGGATCCCCAAGTACACAACTTTTCTACAACAATCTCCATATTGAAGATAAATTTTTTTTCTCCAATGTAGAGCCTCTTCACCCAATCCTATCATAATAGATTTTAATTTTGAAACCTTGGACCCAAAGGTAAGAAGAATTTAGTCTAGTTTTTGTATCAAATTATAAATATTTTTCTCTTCTAATTCTATATAGTAGTATTGTCACCAAATTGAATATTTAGTAAGTCATTATTATCAGACAGTGTAATGCCTTTGATTCTTGGAATTTGGCCATAATCCTGAAGAATATAATGAACAACATTTTAGGCTATTATAAATATTGCAAGTGTTAATGGACATCCCTTCTTAATAGATCTTTTCAAGGGAGATTCATTAGTTAAAATCCCATTCACATCAACTTGGGTGGAGGTTACCTTTGGTAGGGTGTTAACCACCTTGAAAAACTCACTAGGAAAAAGCCTCCAATTCCATTAATAAAAAAGGCTATTCAACCCTATTATATGATTTCTCAAAATTTAGAAGAAGCATGGTAGAGTTTTTATTAGATGTTCTTGTGCATTCTATAGCTTCCCAACTAAAGATTGGATTCTCATGAATATATCTTCCCTTCATGAATGTAGTTTGGGTACTGATAAAAAACTTGGGGAAAACCTCCACTAGTTTCATGGCCAATATTTTAGCAATAATTTTGTAATAAAAGCATTAGAGAGTGATATATTCTTAATCATGGTTTTATCTCCTTCCATTGGAAAGAGATTTATGATGTAATTTTCTTACGTAAAGACCCTTTAAACAATTATTCCTTATAAACTAAGAGTAAGTCATTGTCAATCCATTCAATATTGGTTTTGTAGTAATTAATAGTTAATTTGTCTTCTCCTAGTGATTGATCATTATTTAGGGTTAAGATAGCATTCTTGACCTCTTGTAGAGTGATTTATTTTCTTAAAATACTTCTATTAGCTTCAAATAATTTCACAGGGAACATCTATCTAATTGCATCCCTTGCTTTCATAATACCCTTTTGAAGTAAAAATATTCTCATAAAGAAGATAGAATTGATTTTTTATGTCTTCTTGACTAATGACATTGTTACCTTCATTACTAATCTCATCAATATTTTCTTTAATTCCTTTTCCTTTGGATTTCTTGAAGAAAAATATGGTAACCTTAACCTTGTTGTTGATTGAGTTAAGTATTGATCTTAATTTAAGCACTTGGAACTTATAAACATGCAAATTCTTCAAACGTATTTAGCATAGGAAACTTCCTCACATAGCTTGATATTATTAGGATCTTTTTGAATTTTAATCTTGTACTTAAGCAAATTTTCCTGCAAAATTTTTCTCTCCTTATAACCAGTACATGTTTCTTGCTAATTGTTTGGAATAGTGTTTTCCGCCTCTTTTTGTTGCAATCCCGCTTCTCAATCTCACTACCCTCCTCAACATCCATTATTTGATATTTTTTAGGGTGAAAACAACCATTAAATTCCCATCCTTAAGTAAAAAGGTGCTCAACATAAAGTATTCTCCCTTCCTAAGTTTATCTATAGAAACATTATTGATCAATATATTTATGAGAATAGGATGCTGGTCAAAAAGGGTGTATTCATAAACCAGATCATTACAAGATAAACCTTAACATTACAACCATCTTGATTTGGTTCAAATATAGAAAAGTCCCTATTGGCATAAAACCTGTCAAACCTACAATAGATCTTCTTGCAACATTTTTTAGCATTACACCATTTAAAGTAGATGTTATTGTTCTGATTTTTCTTCCATTTAAGGGGATCAAATAGATTAAGTTTTTCCTTTATTTTATACCAAAAATTCTTCTAATTTCCTTTCCAATCTATATTTAATCCCCTAGCCTTACTTTCTATATTTTCAACCATGTTAAAGTCTCATCCCAAAATTCATTGGATATTGTAAGAATTTGTCTAAGGCAAAGAATGAAATGCCAAGATCTAGAAGTTCAATTGATAACACAAGAGAGATAGGAAAAATGATATGATCAATTGATTGATTCAATGATGATCAAATAATAATGCATACAATTGATAATGGGCAATTGATACAATTGATAAATACAAAGTAGACATGCCTGAATATAAAGGCAATGCATGATAACTAGGAGATATGCAAATGATAACCTATCACATACACAAGGTGTAACCATATGTCCACCAAAGGTGGATCATCGTCTAGTGTACAATCAATTATGTGCAAACATGTGAAACAATGAGAGGATGATAATGTGATAGGAGCACTAAAGGTGGATCTCACACATAAAGTGGAAATTCTCCTACACCATGTGCTAAAATGAGATGCAAACTCCTATGTGTCTACATGAAAACTAATATGAAAATGCATTATCCTAAGTAAACTTAAGTAAAGTGTAATTACACCAACACCCCCCCTTAAGTGCAACTTAAGGGAATGCACTTAAGCTCACAAAGCTAGATGACAATGCATGATGGGTCCCGACTACTAGGCCATGTTAGGTATCCATGTACAATATGCAAAAGAAATGCAATCTCTCATAAAGTAGAGAAAGGAAAAAACTCATGGGAAAAACCCTCCCCCAAAAAGAGAGATGAAAATAAACAAGATGCATAGATGGATGGAGTAATCAGGACCCCTCCATTATGAAATAAATCATGCATATAAAATAAAGAGTCCCTACATAGGAAAGAAATAAGGAGCAATGATATCCCTCCCATAATGAGTAATCTCCTCAAAGGATGGTGAGTGCTTGAAGGAAAAACATATTCCAATGCCTACAAATAATATTTCTTTCCTTAGGAAGAAGAACACCAAGTACAAATGCAATAAAACATCCCATTGTGGATAGGAAGAAGGAAGGCGAACCCAAATGAAGTATGAAGTCTTTGAAGTGTGCTCATATGTCACCATTTCCTTGGTTGATGAAGATGCCACAAACCAAGGAAGAACATATCCAATAGAAGGTGACGTGAAAGGAACCAGTGGTAACTGATCCATGTAAGAATTTGGATCAAACTCAGACAAAGAAGTCTCTTCAAAATAGGAAGTAGGAAGAGAGATAAAGTAGCCCCCATCAATGTAGAATGCACACCCATGGTAGATGATCCCAGATCAATGTAGAAAATACACCAAGAAAATTTAATGATATTACTCCCTTTATGAAGAAATAATGTTATAGATGTATCAATGAATCCTCCCCAATCTCTCGGAAGAATCCTCAAAATGTATGATGTCTTATAAAATTGAATAGGAATCTCCAACACATGTATGATCAATCTGAATGATGCAATGTGAAATCTCAAGTGAAATTTTAGACTCATGAATTCCAATCTCTAAAGACTCAAATATCTTCTATGAAGATAAAGATACCTCCTCCAAATGTTGTATCAAAGGATCCACAATTGTGTCAACCTCAAAAGAAGGATCAAGTGGAGAATCAAGATGAGGGTCAGAGT
Organism: Chamaecyparis obtusa; assembly: GCA_027943335.1. NCBI lineage: Eukaryota > Viridiplantae > Streptophyta > Pinopsida > Cupressales > Cupressaceae > Chamaecyparis > Chamaecyparis obtusa. The sequence goes on along the minus strand of BSBK01002085.1, from coordinate 293,978 downwards.
GTTACCTCGCAACAACTAAAGAAGGATCATCCTCATAAAGAGAAGATGAATGTCATCAATGATGTCTCCCAAATCCTCAATGTAGGACTCCACAAACAAGCTTGTAATTTTTGTCAAGAAGTCATCCCAAGGAACTGTAATTGAAAGACAAGGATTATCCTACTACACCGAATCACAAGAACCCATGGTTGTATGAAGGAAAACATCATCAGGAACAATAGTAGAAGCAATTTCAATAGGAGAAGTAGGATCTACAACTAGAGTTTCTATATCTTTTGGGAGTGGAGGAATATGTGGATCTCCACATATTTCACAAAGAAAGGTCCAAAGATCAAGAATAGTCTTTGTCTTATCTTCGTATTCATCAAGGGAATCCATAACATCCATATCCATATTCCAATAGATAACATTAAGAAATTTTGTCCAAGATTCCAGATCATAACGATGACTAGTAGGTCTATGCTAATACAAATAAGACAATAGATTATGCTCACTAAGATGAGCAAGAACCTATTCAGTCCATTGCTTATATTTTCCTCTTGTCAATATATTTAAACCATCCATGATTGATGCAGGAGCATCCTGGGTGTAAGAGCAATCTTGCATCACCCAAAAATATTTTTGTTTTTATATTCAATAAGGGCTATCTTGTGTAGAGCTACTATTTATGGAAACTTTCTATTTTTAGTAAGTTGGTCATATGATCTTGGAATGTCCTAATTTCACATGTGGAGGTTCATCTCAGTCATATCAGCTTGCCAGTAAAGTTTCATTGATACATCAAGTCTAGCTTTGGAGATATTGATGATTTTCGGTATTGGCAGCAAGGTACAGAAACTTTGAACTCAATTTTGAAGGCTTCAGAGGCCCTGGATGAGGTCAAATTTTGGGTTGAATGAAGCTTGCTTAATTTAGGCATTGTAGAGCTCCTCGCGCCCTTTCTGAAATTGGGTTATATGTCATGCCCCTATCTGCTTCTGGCTTGGTTTCTGATTCTGCATCTTTATTTAGTTCTTTTAGGGTGGATTTATGTCTTGGTTCGGATTTGTTTTTTTTGTTCAGACTCTTTTGGTTGTGAGTTGGATTATAGCTTTGTTTAAACTTTGATTTATATCTTTGACAGAATATGGATATTTAACTTGACAGTTAGTTGTTAATCTTTTGTTCGATTATGGTGTTGGATTTATTTGATTTAATTAAATAGTTGCAGATACTGTGCTGTCTGAACTATCGGTTTTCTCTGATTATTTAAGGTATTTGGGAGATGATTGTCTATAAGTTTAAACAAACTCATTCTTGAATTGGAAAAGAATTTCTATGCTGCTATTAAGATTCCAATAATGTGATTTTCGATGATATGTAGTTTGTATTTGTTAAGGAAAAATATGGTTAATTATATGGTTAGTGTTAGTGGTTAAAATGATTTTATTATGTTAATGTTAATTGTTAAATGGAAATTGAAATTTAAAGGAAAATAA